>CAOKZL010002555.1:0-291350 GCA_948472985.1 Iguana delicatissima | reverse complement strand
GGCCCAGACTATCCAGCTGGCATATGAGCTCGCCAAGAAGCCTCCGCCAGCTTTCCTCCGGGCTCATTCCACTAGAGCCGTGGCGACATCTGCAGCCCTCCTGCGAGGAGTCGACCTGCAGGAACTCTGCCGTGTGGCGACCTGTTCCCAGCCATCAATCTTCATGCGTCACTACAGACTGGACTGCCGATCCCGTCGAGATGTCCGTTTTGGACGTGCTGTGCTGGCTTCCGTTCTCTAGGACCTGACCCACCATCCTACTGGTAAGCTACACAGTCTCCTAGTACGTGAGGCACAGAGACCACGAAGAAGAAGAACAGGTTGCTTACCTGTAACTGTGGTTCTTTGAGTGGTCATCTGTGCCCTCACACACACACCCCCAGCCGTCCCCTCTTTCTCAGGTCCCTTATCGGCAGACTACAGAACTGAGGAGTGACCGTTGCTCGGTGGGCTGAGCATGCTCAGTACAGGCATGGGGGGAGGGGTTCCCGCCAAGCTACTAAGCTCTAGAATCTTCCGAACGCTACCGCGCACGTGCAAAAGCTCCTAGTGTGTGAGGGCACAGATGACCACTCAAAGAACCACAGTTACAGGTAAGCAACCTGTTCTTTCATTTGATAATGCCATGGTCCTCTTAAACCTTATTTACCTCAGGGCAGGGGTGAGCAAGGGACAACAGCAAGGCTGTTTCTCAGACCCTACCCTATGACTTCTGAAGACAGACAGACACTTTATTTTGGTTTTTGACCAATAAAAAATAATGAGTACAATCATAAAAGCAGGTAACAAAGTTAACTTCTGATATCTGACATCAGCAACTGTTAACCATTTGAAAGCGTATCTTACACATAATGTAGCAGAGTTTAGCTACCTTAAGTAGAACAGTTTCTTCGCAATTATCCAACAGATAGTTAAGTAAAAAGCATCAGAATGTCCCAGGAAGTTGGTTAGAAGGGGGGTAATCAGCTATTGGTGAATAGCCTTATAAAATTGACAGTACAAAAGTACATGGACTGTAGTTTTTATAGCACTGGTATCGAAAGGGCAAAATCAGGTTTCATAGGGAATTTTCCCATATTTCCCTTCCTGTACCGCTGTTGGGAGAACATTGAATTGAGCCAATGATACAGGCTTCTAGTACTGTAACGTAGTATAAGTAAGTGGCTGCTTTAGAAACCAAATCAATCTATCTGTCTATCTGTCTATCTGTCTGTCTATCGATCTATCTGGATTTCTTTTCCTCCCTGGAAAATATTGTCATTTTCTATTCCCCAGAAATATTCAGGAGCACTGTTTCTGCAACAGAACAGGTTGCAGTCCATCCCAAGTTCCCACTTCTTCAATAAAACCAAAATTAGGCTTTTGGCCACTTCATTCTATTTTATTTTGTTTTGTTTTGTTATTTTTATACATTTTCAGAATGATGCAGCTACCAGTTAAGTCCTGGGGAAAGGAAATTGGCCCCAGAGCCCTTTGAACTTGTCTACCTTTGCCTTAGGGTCTAAGCACGCATTAAGTGAATGACAGTTTGGAGTTGCCACCTTTTGCTTCACTGCTGGGGGTTTGGGGGCAAAAGGAAGCTCACTGGATAGGGTGAGGAGGGGTGAGCTTAGGACATTGCACAGAATCTGTTTCAAGTGTTTCTGTGTGCCTTTGTTTAAGAAGGTTGGGCTGCTCCATTTTACCAAAGCAATGTAGGGAGAAAAATTGAAAAGGTGCAATTCAAAGAGAGGAGGGAAGGAAAATGGAGCTTCCTTGTAAATCTGAAGCCTTGAATTACTTAACCTTGAAAGAAGAGTTAATAGACTTGACTGAGGTACTTAAAATTATGAAGAGCATAATAAAATACAGATCGATCTTGCTTTCAGTACTTTCATAGCATTCAAACTAGAGCTTGCTGAAAGTTAATGGCAAGTGTCTTGTACCAAACGAAGGACAAAATTGTTTTATACAACAAGACACCACCTACAGGTGTGTGGCTTGAATGTTATGGACCTGTGACAATATAGAATATTCCTAGTATGCATTCCAGTAACAGGAATGATTTAAAAGATAATAATGCTCAACATTTACGTGCCATATCTCGAGTGCTCTCACTGCCTCTTGCAGTGATCCCTTTAAGCTTTAAGAGAAGCTTGCAAGGTAGGCCAGTGTGACTTTCCCCATATTGCACAAGAGAGAGAGGCTGAAGTATGATGGCAAAGGCAACGTTTGGTGAACTGTAGATTCAGGCTTCTAATTAGTACACTGTGTTACCATTCTGGTCATACCATCTGTACCATACATAAACACCCATAGGATATGATGAAGCATTGATAGTTGTGGATGATGTCATCAAAGATCCTGAAGACTGTCTTAAATTTTTTTGCCTCATTAGACTGCAGTCATAGAATCATAGAGTTGGAAGAAATGACAGGCACCATCCAATCCAACCCCCTGCCATGCAGGAACACATATCAAAGCACTCCCAACAGATAACCATCCGGCCTCTGCTTAAAAACCTCCAAAGAAGGAGACTCCACCGTACTCTGAGGCAGCATATTCCACTGCCTGAAGGGGGCATATTCCACTGCAGCATATTCCACTGCATATTCCACAGTCCTGTGTACATTTCCTTGATGGTAAACTCGTGAAACATAGTTACAGTGGCCCCTTCACCTTTGCAGGTCTTCAGGACACAGAACCCTTGCGAAAGTGGAAAAACTGTAGATAACTCCTTCTCCCCATGCTTCTCCTCCCATTTTCTTTTGAGGCTTCCCCGTCTCATTCCCTTGTCTTTTGCCCTGGTAGGCAAGCCTTCATTCTTTGCACTGGACAAAAGGCAAGAAAATGAGAGGGGGAGCTTCAGAGTGGAGAGGGAAGGCACACATGTGCCTCCCTCCATTCCTTTGCCTTTTGCCTCAGTATGCGTTCTCCATGCTGGGGCAAAAGGCAACAGAATGGGAGGAGGCTCCAGAGGGGAGAAAGAAGGCACAAATGCCTTCCTCCACCCATTCCCTTGCCTTTTGCCCAGGCACATTTGCCTTCCTTCTCCACACATGGCAAAAAGGAAGAGAATAGGAGGAGAAGAATGGCGGGAGGGGGCATGTGCACCTTGCAAATAATCAAATTTGTGAAGGCCAAACCTGAGAGTGTAGAGGGAGGACTGTACATTTATCTGTGAGTAAAAATGCATAGGGTTCTACTGAGAACACAGAAAAAGACCAAGTTGATCAGACCCATGTGTTCCAGCAGTTGTGTTCATAATGACTGGCTAGACACCCGAAGGAAGCTCATCCACAGGCCAGAAGCATTGTGACACTCTCTGTTCATGATCACCAGTAACTGGCATTTAGGGACATACTGCCTTTGATCTTGGAAGTAATAAATTACTTGTTTGAGTAATACTTCCTATTGCTATAGCCTCAATTACTTGTTTGAGTAGTTCTTCTTATTGCTATAGCCTTATCCTCCTTAGATTTCTCTAATTCCCTTTTAAAGGTATTTACACTGGTGGTCATTACTACATCTTACTACATTACTACATTACTTAGTAAGTTCCGCAGTTTATGCAGTGATCCATCTATCACTTTGTGCTGTTAAAAAAGTTGTGCTTCTTTTTTTCCTGCCAATATATGAGCAGTGACATCTTTACTGCAGCTCATGGAGGGACTTGTAACTCAGTGGATAGCACATGCTTTACAAGTGAAAGGTCCTAGCTGCAGCTGTTGATTTGTCCAGGTAGGGCTGGCAAAAATTCTTTGAGACTGTGTAAAAATACTTCAAGAGAGTGATATGATGATTATCACAATAATTTGCACGCGTACACACACACACCTATATCACACACTACTTTTCATTCAGTGATGTGAATAATTATCTTCTTCCTCTCGCTTTATTGTCACCACAGCCTTGTGAGGTAGGTCAGGCTGGGAGAAGGTGACTGACTCAAGGTCACCCTGTGAGTTGCATGCCCCAGTAAGCCTAGAGGCCAGGTTTCCCACTTGGAACATGTGGAACAAATATTGAAGAAAGTTAAGTGCAAAAGCAATTACAGTTAAATATTAAGAAGATGAAAATAAGGACTACAGATTATTTACACAAATTTAGAGTAGATGATGAAGACATGAAAATAGTCAATGACTCTCATTTTTAGTAAATGTCATCCTTCTTTTATTAAATTTCATCATTGTTATGCACTTTCTATGCATGATTATGAAAGCTGGGCAGTGAGCAAAGCTGACAGGAGGGGAATCAACTGATTTGAAATGTGATGCTGGAGAAGAGTTCTATAGATCCCATAGACTATGAAAAGATAAATAAACAGGTCCTTGAGTGAATCAAACTAGCTTTTTCTAGAAGCCAAAATAACCAAACTGAGGCTGTCATACTTTGGCCATAGCATGTGATGACATGTCTCATTAGAAAAGATGATATAGTTGCTAAAGTGGGAGACAGTAAGAAAGGTGGGTAAACTCATTCAAGGAAGTTGCAGAGCTTTTGAAGAGAGGCTATCTTAAGAGGTCTTTCATTTGTGGAGTTGGTGTAAGTCAAAGCCAGTTTCATGTCAGTGAATAACAATGTGTTTATCCAATTTTTTATCCAGGAAAAAATGTAGTTGGTGGCTTTAGGAATTAACAGTTTGAGAACACAATGTTGACAACTGAATTATAAAACTTGTTTTGGATCTTACGAACCCTTCGGGCCTGTAAAGTTTCAGTGAAATCAACAGCTGCTGCTGTCACTGCTACCATCATTTATTATTATAAATACCTATTAATTGCTTTTCAGTCCACCATAGTCTCTAAAATTATATATGAATAAAATAGATTTAAAGTATATTTTAATGTTTAAAAATAATATATTAAAATCAGATTTTAAATCCATTTTTATAAATCTAATTTTACAAACCAAGGATTAGATACAACAATAAAGTTCAGCAAGGAGTGTATCCACTGTACACAGTTATAACATTTTAATGGCACTTTAACTCTCATGATTCCATCCTACAGAATTTTGGGATTTGTGGTCTGGTTTAGGTACTTAGAATTCTCTGAAGAATCCACTGGCATTCTTTAAAGGTGTAGCGTAGGTGCATTCAAGGATGGAGACAGGCTGACTTCCTTTGGGAAGATGTTCCATATTTTCAACTGTTCTAGAGAAAATAAGTCAAAAGAGAATCTCATAAAATCAGGAAAGGCACAGCTCTTGTCCATTAACTACTCTTGCTCTGCCTAATGCATAGAACTGATCAGAGTCCAACTTTTAGCCTGCTGTTCAGCATTGCAGTAAATAGAATAACCTCCCTTAATATTGTCAAGATGGCCTCCTTTCTAACAATGCAGAGACAGATATGATTTCCATCCCCTCTTGCATATATTTGTAATCTTGTCTATAATACCTTCACACGTTTACTCTGGGTATTTTCTTCTGTCACTTAAGGTGTGTGGTATAGGGTTTTTTGACAGTACCCTAGATGTGACATGTTGGCAGGCACATTAAAATACTTAGGAAGTACAGTATGTCTTCAAAGTATTGTCTGTCAAGCATGTGAAGGTTTGCCTGAATTTCACTTGCTTGTAGAGTTTTGACATTATGATAAATGTCCCAACCTGCTGCAGCCTTTCTGTGCATAAATCTAATAATTTTTCCTTAGAAGGAGATTTTGGTCATTCCTCTCATCTCCATTTTCTCCTTTTATGAGAAGAAAATTAAACACTTTTTAGAAGTAACACTGTTCCCCCCCCCCCCACAGATCTACCTTAAAAATTATGGGATTTTTCCCTTTTTCTTCAGTGGTAGTTTTGGTCTGACAAATATCCTCAGGCAAATAGTAAGGCATGTATTAATTATGAGTAGAAAATTACATTTTCCTTCTCTTCAAATAGAAGAAATTTACTGTGTGCATATGAAAGAACATTTATTTTGAAAAACTGAGTGAATGAGTGATTAATTTTGAAGAGTGAACATGCACCCATCCTATTGCTAATTTGCCATGAGGCAGCAACTTTGACATATAATGGAATAAGTTTTGGAAGTCAGTCTCCTTGTGCATTGATACATAATCAGTTATGTAACTTATGAAAGTCACTCCAGAAGATGCTGCAACTGAAATGCTCAGTGGAAGCTGTACAGAATGTTACATAGAATGAAGGGGAGCATAGAAGCAGTTGTTTGCTTTCTGAAACCACCTAAGATGCCACTGTTTTCGAGCATTTTCTGTAACCATAATAACTCACCCTCTGAAGTCAGAAGATTCAGACATAGAGTTAGAGTGCCAAGAATCTACTGCTCCCGATGTTGGTGGTCTCTCTGAATCCAGGGATCTGGGGGTGGAGGCAGAGGGGGGCCCTACTCACCAACAGGAGGTGGCTGAAACTGAAGACATGGTGCATTCATTTGCCAAGCTAAGAAGAGACAAAGAAAGGTTATGCTGATCCCAGTGGCGCTTAAGTAAGAGACACTGACTAATTAAGCACCTGGTGCTTTTAGACAGCTGGTTATAAATATAAAACCCAGCAGTTCCTGGGTGGCTGTGTTGCTTACAGCTGTCTGTCTTGGTAACTGGCAGTACTTTTCAGCATTTTGTTTTGTCTGGGCCTTGGTCTGGCTATTTTACTCCTTGCTGGCTTTGTTTATTTGGACTGCTGACTTGCTGCATGACTTCTGGACCAGCTGACAACCAGTTTCCTGCTTCTCACTTCATCCTGTGACTGTATTCTGGACTGGCTTAGCTAACCAACTGCTTCCTGGAATATTTGCTGACTGGAGCATAGGACCGTAACTCACATTTGCTAGTTTGAATCTGTCGTGCTCATTATTTCATTATGGTGCTTTTACCACATTACTAGAACCAGAACTTTGAAACAGAACTGCAGTATTCAACTCTGAGCCTGGAAGGTCAGCTTTTGGCAATGGCCGGGAGTGCATTTGTACAGATAAAGCTTGCATACCAACTGCACCTGTTCCTTGAGATGTTAGATCTACCCTTAGTTACATCCTGGTTGGGGTACTGTAACGTACTCCGTTTGAGGCTGTGTTTGAAGGAAGTTTGGAAACTTCAGCTGGTCCAAAGAACTGCAGTCAGCTACAGGAGCTAGCTGCAGGGAAAACATAGCTCCCTTGTTGCCACAGCGCTGCTGGCTGGCGGTCCATTTCCAGGTACAATTCAAAGTACTGGTTTTGACCTCCAAAGCCCTATACAGCTCAGGTCTAGGTTATTTGAAGGACTACATTCTCTGTTACAAATCTAGCCACTGTTGTGTCCAGGACAGTGCAGGCAATTAATCAGCAGTTAGCAGGGCTTACTCACAAGGCAATAGCAGGGGGATGTCCAAACAGAGTTCAGGTTCCAGAGTAAACAAATCCAAAGGATAAATCCAGGTTGTCATCAAACAGGCAGAGATTCAAGATAGTCTAGATGCAAGAGAACACAGCACAGGGCATCAACAACCAGAAAGATCAGTTGCTGACCCTGGAAGGAAAGGGCCAGCTGACAGCCTTTTATCTTACTGATGCTGTTGCTACAGTTGTTCCTTCATTAGGGCTTGTTTGTTACTTAAACGCGCCGAGTGGCATAGTCCCTCTTTCTGATGTTGTCTCTCTTGCACAGTAAGAGTCTGTGTTGCCACATCCTCTGATATTTGTTCCCCTTGCTCAGGCCCTTGCTGTTGTTTGTTAGCTTCTTCTGACCAAACTTCCAGGGAAACTCCTGCCTCTGGAGAAATTTCTGCCTCGGATTCGGAATCCTCCTCCTCATTGCCAGGGTCTCCAAGACAGGGCATGACAGCCACATTTTTAGATCTCCTGGGGAGGCCTTTTCCTCTGTCCCACCACTCTCACGGGTACATCTGAGGGGAACATGAGAGAGGGCATGGTTGGTATCTGCCCCAAGCGCTGGAACTCCCTTCCAAGAGAAATTATACTGGTACCCTTCCTACTATTTTTCTTTAAATAGGTCAAGACTTTTCTGTTTCAATAAGCCTGTGAAAGCTTGTACAATGTGCTAGATTGTCTATCTGTTATTTTATTGTGCTGTTCTTTTATGATTCATGTTTTGAACTGGTTTTAATTTTTTGATAGTTTAATCCTTTTTTAACTTTTGTAGTTTTTGAATTTTTAACTGTTTTTTTAAATCTGTTGTAAGCTGCCTTGAATCCCAAATTGGCAAGAAGGCAGGAACGACAACAGCCTTTTCAGATTCTTGGTCACAATTCACATTCATGTCTGTGGACAAATTCTGACTTGAACTAAAGATTCTCACATTGGAATCTACCTAAATAGGCTACATATAACTGTGTGTGTAAGGCCTCACACAGGATTGTAGCTATTGAGAGGGCAAATGAGGCATTGCCCCCAAATAACAGTTCTGCTCAGTGAAATTTTCCTTCAGTATCCAAATTTCTAGCATTGCAGTAACTCAACTTTAGTTGACCATCCAGAAATAAAGTTTAAGCATCCAAAGAAAGGACTGGCAAACACAACAAATCTAATAGTCCTAGGTATGGATGATTTTCAGTGTTTGACTGCAATGCTAGAAATTTGGAGGCTGAAGGAAAATTTCATGAGGGGGGCAGAATTCTTATTTTGGGGAGATCAATACTTTCATTTTGCCACTTCTTGTATTTCACCATGCTCTGTTCGTGTACAGGAGGAAACCAGAATGCCCAGCATTAGCTCCTGCTTTGAATCTCTTCCCAAATCTCACTTGCAGGTGACAATGTCACATTTTTTTCAGTTATGCAACACCACTGTTTCCATTCTTATTTGGCTTCTTGTCCAGATGGTTTACAATCTGTGTTGCACACATCTTGTGAAAAAGAAAAAATTAACAAAAGTATGTTCTTACTTGTGGTCCCTGTGACTCTCACGTATGGGTCATTGTGTGCCTGTGCAGATATCTTTGGAAACTTCTAGAGCTGTGTTTTGGTAGTAACCCTGCCCCCTCACCTGTGTGCATATAAGCCATGTGTTCCTGCTGAAACCCAGTTCCTTTTCATCTGCTACCATGGTGGGATTGTTAGGAAATCTCAGTGTTTTGGCATTTCTCAGATTCATTAGTTTGTCTTTTAGCTTTCCAGGGACTTTCTTCAGGTGTCTTAAGTGTGAGGTAAAGATCCCATTCTCTAACAGACACACATACTGTCTCCTTTGACTAGATGTGGGGGCCATATCAGTGCTTTGTCCCTGATTTGCTAGAATTCAATGCTACAAGCGAGGTAATAGAGCATCCCATCTTAAGGCTCTTCAGTGGGAAGAGATCCTTTAGACTGTGGTCCTTACAACCCAGAATAAACTGCGTCGTACAGTTTTGGTGGCTATCTGCTTGCATCCTTCTGTGGTCATGGAACTACAGCCAAAGGTCTTGTGAGCCTCTTCAAACCTCCTCGAAGGACAAATAAGGGCTACTGGTTCCAAAAACAAAAGGAAGCTCCAAAGTCATTTTCTGGGCCTCAAAAATCTAGGATGGCCATTTATGCTGGGCATCTTCCTAAAGAAGCAGCTGCAAAGAGAGAAAAATCTGTTCTCAACTTTGGCAGAATCTTAGAAGATGAAAAAGAAGGATAAGGAGCAGCTTCTGAAGCCCTCTCAGGCTTTAGTTTCATTGGATCATTCCACTCAGGAGCCCCACCCATCTTCATCTCACTTTCTCCTCTTACTTGCATCTCCTCATCATCTTCTGAGTCCATCATTGGAGAGAATCATTAAAGATCTGTATGCTCGGTCTGACGAAGTTCGAGGTTTGATTCCTGTTCAGAGGGGGATGTTCTTGACAAATCTTCTTTCCCCCAAAGCCCAGCTCTTTGTCACCACATGGCCCTGGGTTTGACTCTAAGAGCATTGGTTCCTGACATATTGGAATATGTTAAACCCAGCTAGAAGCCACAACCTGCTGTTCCATCTGGATATCTGAGTAGGTCTTGGTCCCAAGAAGATTCCTGATCTCAATATTGCTATTATCCCTTGTGTCCCTATTACAGAGTCTGGAGACATCACCATTATCATGGAGACTGCATTCTCCACCTTACTAGGGGGACAGATACCCAATGTGTTTGTGTCACCCACATCAATGTGGTTGGGACACGTACTGTGATTACTAGTTAACTCATGAAGACTGTGCTGGAGACTGCCACTCCCTGCCTCAGTCCGTGACTGACTCCCATTTCTCTGAGTTTTGACATCCAGAGGCTATGATTTCTTTACATTTCCTTCCACTGACTTCCACCCTCTGCCAAGTGGGGATCTTGCTGCCCGCTGCCAATCCAGCCTATCCCTATCATACTGATGCCATTGCAGCCTTCTTCATCAGCACTGGCATGACGTTGGTTCTTCTCAGCACTTTGCTATATATCTCCCTCAAAAGAGACTCCTGAGTCATCACTGGGGGAGGACTCAGATCATTTGTCTTTAGAGGATCCCTCTACCTCCTTTCTTGATCCACTCATGGGAAACCAGAATCCTGTCTCCCCTTTTGATGACTGCATCTTCTTGGAGCAGATCTCCACAATAGTTAAGATCTTAGATCTGTAAATTAAGGAATCTTGGGTGCCTTTTGAGGACCTGGTCTTTAAAAGGTTCATAACCTCAAAATAACTGTCCGACTATAATACCTGTGCTCCTGGCATTTTGGAAAGTGGTGTGTTACTCATGGTAACAGACTCTGACCTTAGTTCCTTCCACTTTGAAGATGTTGAAAATCCATACCAAATGCAAAAAGAAGACTAGGCTGTGTGCTTTTTAAGCTTCCTCAGTCAAATTCAAATATTATTGAAGTGGCAAATTCTGGCTCTTCCAAGGAGACCCATTCTTTTCTGGCTGATAGGTAAAGGTGTAAGATTGATTCTTTGGCCTGTAAAACATACTCTATGGAGTCCTCTGCCTCAGAATAGCAAATTAGCAGGCTTATATGGAGACCTACCAACAGTTGAACAGGTTGTCCCTCTAATGGAGCACCTTTTGCATGATGATAAGAAGGTGGCTTTGCTTTTTCCTGCTAAAGTGCATAAATTGGTGGCTCAGCAGATTACCACAGCAAAACATGTAGACTGTAGTGCAAAAGCCATGACTAATTCCATCATCCTTTGTAGACAGGTCTGACTACATTCTGCAGATGTAACCTAAAGTGCAAGGCTTGACCACTGAAGATCTTCTGTTTGACGAACGGAGGGTGTTCCACGGCTGAGAATTTGGAACACAATGAAAAAATGAGATTTATGGCCAAAAAGTAAGATCTTCAAATCAAGTCTGCTCAGCAAGCTAATGCTAAGCTGTACTGGTTTAAGCTGTTTTGCCGCAAAGGAATATTTTGTTCACCACCCCACCAGCGCTCCACAACTTTCTGCCAGGCCTGCTCCTTTTCTTGATGTTCTTACGGTCAGTCAGTGCATCACTCACCTGCCTAAAACTGCTTCGCAATTCCAAGACTTGTTTCTGACTTCTGACTTCTCCAAACAGCTACCAATCCCTGGTGGCGCAGTGGTTAAATGCTGGTACTGCAGCCACAAGGTTGTGAGTTCGATCCTGCCAGGCTTCAGGTTGACTCAGCCTTCCATCCTTCTGCAGGTTGGTAAAATGAGTACACAGCTTGTTGGGGGCAGTTAGCTAACATTTTGTAAACCACTTAGAGAGCACTTAGCTGATAAGCAGTATAGAAATACACATGCTATTGCTATTTTCTATTCCGTAACTGTTTAGCACCCTTCTTTGCCAGATGGCATGCTGTTGCTATCAATCCATGGGTCCTCTTCATAATTGAACAACTGCATTACATACATTTCCATGAACTGTCCACAGTGCTCATTCTGGCTGGTGGTATACCCTTCTTTTCACCAGACCCTTCAAGACATTCATCTTGCAGTGTCCTTCCTTCAGGACCACAGCTTCATGATAAATTGGGAAAAGTGTTCTCTATGTCCACCTCACAATATCCAGTTTATAGGGACAGTGCTTGACTCTGTAGAGTCCAGAGTGTTTCTACCTCAGGACAGAGTGTCCATACTAAAGACCTCCGCACAAAAAGTCTTAAGGAATTGCCATGTCAAGGCCAGATCCATTCAGGTTCTACTGGGCACCACAGTGGCACCTGCTGTGGTCATTTACTTCATTTGACTTCAGATGACAACTCTTCAGAAATAGTTTCTGTATCACTTCAGTTCCAAGCAGCACAGTCTAAGTAAGTTCTTCTTCGTACTTCCTCAGTACTTTTTTGCCCTCTGTTGGTGGTCTGTGCTGATCCTCACTACAGAGACATCTCTGACAGGTTAGGAAGCCCCTACTGTGGGCTTTATAGTTACTGGCTGGTGGTTTGATATCAAGAGGTTTTGCCATATCAGCATTCCTGAATTGCTTGCAGTGTGGAAAGTGCTTCATGCGTTCCAGAGACTGCTTTGATACAGGATCATCCAAGTGGCTAGGGATGACATGATAGTCACCTTTTACCTCAACAAGCAAGGAGGCCCTTCTTCAGCTCACTCTCTGGATCTGTGAATGGTATGAATGCAGAGGCATATTCTTCCTGGTGGTGCATGTCTCCAGCATCAGTAACGTACTGACTGCTGACATGACCTCAGCACACATGAGTGCAAGATCACGCAAAACCTTGTATCCAGTTATCATCAATGGATGTGCTGGGTACGTGCCCACACCAGCACAGGTATGCACACATTATGTCCATTCATGGTAATGGGAAGCAGTGTTCACATTTTTTTTTATGTTAGGAGTGGAACCCTCACATATACACAGAGAGCTCTTTACTCACCTCAATAGATGATCTCAGCAGAATGCCGTGTCCTCCTTCAGGTGAAAAATGGACAAATCCCTCCTCCACAGCCTCTTTCATCATTGAGAGACCCCCAAAATAGATACCTTCATGTCCCTGGCAAACTCTCAGTGTACTCAATTCTGCAGCAAGGGGAATGAAGGTTCTTATGAAGATTGAGGAGGACAAGACAGATGTTATTCCCATCACCTTTTGCTGGCCCTGCCAGCTGTGATTCTTTAGACTCCTCAGGCTATCCTTTGGCAACTTCCTCTGCCCTTCAGGAGTGCACCAATCTCCTTTCTGTGTGGCATGTAGAATTTCCCCCCAGATGTGGCTACCTTGAGGCTAATTGTTTGGAGGCTTTACTCTTGTTGGATCTATGGGATAACATCCAACTTGTGATATCTGTGGTTTGCAAACAAATCATGAAGCATTCCTGTGTGGCCAAGTGGAACTCCTTTTGTCCTTCCTACAAACTGAGGGTGTTCTGTTGGACAATGTCTCATTCAAACACATGCTTCCCTTACTTATGGCTTTGCAAGCTAAAGACCTCTTGTAGTCTTTCCTGATCGTCTGTTTTGTTGGAAATTATAGCAGCATTTTCTCTTCCCGACTTCTTTGGTTATCCTGGCTAGGGTTCTCAACTGTCAATTAGTTTCAGTTTCGCTCTTGTCTCTGAGAACACTGTTGTCCTTTAACTGTCTATATACTATGATTCTGACTCTAACTACATACACATACTGCTGCTTAAAATGTCAACTGATCTTAACTGCTATTAACTTCAAAATTAATTAATTGGTGAGTTTATTGTATTGTTATAAATTTTTAGTAAATATTTTCTTTTACATTTGGAATTCTGCTGTCTGTCTTATCTTTCAAGTCAGCCATCATATATTAAGCCACACTCAAACAGGGAAACGTTTTCTCTGGTAATACGGAGTTCCCACAGGACTGGTTGACTCACACCTCCCAACATTTTTGATGGTTATCTCCACTCACTCCAAGCTGTAGTAGATGCTCTCTTGATCAGTGCACTCAAAGGGCCAGATCCACCTAATTGTGTGCCACTGCCTATGAGAAGCTTGTCATTGGTCCTTGCTAAGTTCACAGTGTGCCCTTTTGATTAGATGGTTTCCTGCAATCTCCACCTGCTCTATTGGAAGACGGCATTTTTGTTACTGTCACCTGGCCTGTAAGGCCGGCAAATTGGCAGCATTCAGGATGGACCCACCTTTCTTGTCCTTTCACAGGGACAAAGTGGACATCGCTTTGTTCCCAAAGGTGGTTTCTGCTTCAGTCTAGCACCATCAAGCCAGTGGTTCTGAATCAGGAACTCAGAGTCTTTTTACTACCAGTCCCATCATTCCCATCATATGCAGGGAAATACTGTTTAGCTTTGGTGGTTATTAGGCAAAAGACTGGTTTTGATGGTCTTAAAAGCAAAAGAGAATAATAGGTAGAAAAAAATGGAGGAGAGCACAAATAACTTAAGATTTTGTAGGTACCTTTCTTAAGCTAACTAGAAAGGCATACAATTTTTTTTGGCTAAGATGGTAATTTTAAAAAAAAGGAAACAACCCTTTTGAGTTGATTTAATAAATGAACCACATAACATGAATTTTGGAATATATCTTATGGTCAATATGATTACCCCAGCAATCACATATTTAAGAAGCTCTTATCTGCTTTTGTCCAGTGGTCCTGTAGACTTTGATAACAGTTTGCCCTCCATTCATATTGTTGGATGCAATGGAAATCCAATATGAACACATACAGGACTGTGGAAGGAGACCAATACATATTGTCTTGACTTTGGGTGCTTATTTTCTTCATCCCCTGTAGAGTCACTATTAAATGCAACACAGAAACCATAATCATTTCTCAGAACTAGATACATGAGCTGTTGCTTAGTTTGGAATCTGGGTGGGAAGAGGCAGAAAGGGGATGACAAATGGAATTTTGGTGGAAAGGCAAAAAGTTTTAAACAATAGGTGGGGAAATTTTGCTAGTTTGCATTATGATATCATTTTACAGTTAACAGTGTGCATGTAATACCCACAACATGAATTGCTTACTGGGTCTGTTTTTTTTTTTAACTTTTTCCATTAGAAGTTTGCAGTACAAATGAAAAGTAGCACTGAATATGAGAAGAAATAAGCACGCTTAGTAGCATCACAGAATGAAATGCAGGCCTTTCCTTTAAACACAGTAGTTGTATTTTTCAAGTTTCAAAGGCACTTGATTTTATTCACTGGTTCTTTCCATGTAAATGCATTATGGTGTAGCAAAAGTTTAACAATAACAATTTCTCATCTCTAATGTGAAATATGGACATGTAACCTCAAAGAAAGCACTGGCTTCTGAATGACATATAACTTCTCTGCAAGATCTAGTAATCTGAGAGTCATGAAGCCTGTGAAAATGTGTGGACAAAAGCCTGGTCTTAAAATAAGAACTATTGGCTGAAGCAGATTTAACTAAAATGGTTTGGTTGTGATTGGTGTGTTCCTACATTGTGTTCCCTTCCTGCTTTCCCTTTTCTGGCACAATACATCGCTAATTTTAGCCAGGAGCTTCAGCATAGTTCCATGAGACCAAAATGCAGTATCTGTTGCATACAACCCACTCTTGTTTGAGATGCATTTCATGGATGTTTTCTTGAACTTGGCATTTCAATAGAACAGTCTATGTTATTTTCTGTTTTAAAGCATTGCTGTTTTTTCGACTTTCCTCTTATGAGGTAAAAATGACATCTTTCTCATACAAGTAGGGACCTGGTGGCGGCAATTGTTTGTCCTTGCATGACCTTTCTTCTGAAATTTTCACTTGCTGTATAGCTTTATTTGAACAGCTACCCTCCTTGTTACAAATAGGTAGATGTCCCGATTTCTATTAACCTTGCCTCATTTTTTGTGCTTCCCAAATTTCTTCCTGCAAGCCCTAAAAATTATTTCCATATATTATGTTGCCAGTTGTCCTCTGCAACATATTGCCTTGGTTCTGTGTATGTTGTTAGCACCGGTCCGTGAAATGTGACTCTGTTCTCCCTTCCTGTATGTTTTTTCCTCTTGTTCTCTTCTCTGGCAAATCTCAATGGATAAAACCTATCAGTATGATTTTGTTTTGCGTCCCCTACTTAATTTTTTAGGGCTTGTACCAGTCCCCATAAAAATGAGCAGAGTTTGCACAGCTGCAGTACTTGGTGGATTTGCACCCTGTCTTTTCCATTTGGCTCAATTATACTTGATTGACATGATGAGGGAGACAAATGAGTGCTGCCAAAATAGCGCAAGGTAACAAAATCACCCTGTGCTCAAACGAATCTTTCCTCTTGAATTTTTCATGTTGTCTTCATTCAAATCTGTTTTCATCTTGTTCTGGTTTGTCAGCTCTCTAGGGTTCTTTTCATTTCTTCTCCAGTTTCCTTTTACTCCCAGGTCACTCTTAAGGTAGGTTTGCTATCTTTTCTCTCCCTCTGTTTTTTTTTTTCCCCAGAGTGACAAGTTTAAAGTGAGCAGGTAGATTTTCAGAGAAATGGACAAGTGACGGGGGGAAAGCGTACAGGAAAGATGGTCACAGCAGAGTAGTTTGGAAATTGGATTGAAGGAGGAAGAAAATTTAGTGCTGGTTTACAGGGGCCACACACTTAAATGAAATACAGAAGAATTAAGCAAGTTGCAGTTGGAATGGTTAAGGTAGCAGGAAATGACCTAAATTGTGGGACACATGGGTATAGAGAAGAGAAAGGGGAAGAGGAATGGGTTGCCATATCACCTTGGCTTTATATATGTGGAATGGTTTATAACCCGCACCTGAAATTCCACCTCATTCTCCCATCATGCTCTAACATAAATGGATTCTTCAGAGACTAAGTCATGTGAATTTAGCTGGGGTATGGGTGTGTATGTGTACACAGGCTTGTACCAAGCTAAACATTAAGATGAGAATACAGATGGCTCTTTCTCCACTGCAAAGCAGCAGCAAGCCTGGAAGGGATGTTTGTGGTTACTTTTTTAAGTTCCACAGCAATGAGAACAGGTAGGCTTCTCTGATCTCCAACGAGTAGCATTCTGTAGATCAGGAGCGAGTACCAGATAGTCCTGAAGGCTGTTTTTGAGAGCCTTACCACATTGCCCTTCTCCTGCCACCACCAAACCATGCTGCAAAAATTACCAAAAAAAGCTCTTTGTGTTACTCCACTCTCTATTCTGGAATGCAGTAGAAGTCCTCTCTACTTAGAAAGAACACCCCAAGGTTTTTTTTTCTTGATTACTGCCTTCCTACTGTAATACCCTTCCTGCATTGTGGAGATGATCATAAAGAAAAGCTGTCTTTGCCACAAAATTTGGCAACTGCAGTGGTGATATTGCTACTCCTCCATGGGTTCTGGTGGTGTACACCATGGTCACCCCAATCTCTGAAAGTTACCTGCCACTTCTGCAGTCTTTTCAGAAGTCTCAGGTTTGTTCTGCTGAATATGTGACGTATACCAGAGCTGCAGCACCGCAGATGAGTTGGCATCTTCATCCTTAAAATAGTTTAATAGGAGTGTACTGAAAAATCCTTATCCTGGTTTACTAGTTATATATTGAAAGTAATTAGGAAAATTTCATCCCTATTTTCTTGTCCCTCCAGTTTCTGAACATGTTTTTTGGGAGAATGATCACTTGTCCACTTACGTGAAAGGTCAATAATATGTCTAATTCATAGAGGCAGACTTCTCTCGCCAAAGAACAACTAGCATTGGTCTGTGTAAGCCATGCGGAGATTAAGAGTGAGTGAATACATGAGTTCCAATTCTTCCCAGTTTCTTCTTTTAAGTTTGTTTTGCCCCATTTCTTCACCAGTTTTGTTTCTTTTTTCTCAGCATAAACATTTATATGCATTTTTGTACACAATTTCCCCTAGTACTTTCACTAATACCCATTCTTTTGTGCACAGTTCCTCACAGCAGAAGCATTTTGGTGAACCATATTGAATTTTTTTTAAAAAAATGCTAATATTGATGCATAAATGCATTTTAATTGTGAATTGGTTTGAGAAGTACAAATGAGGTATATTTGGATTGTAATTGAGCTGAATGAACCCTCAGTCCCTATTCACGATATATTATTTGTACCACACATTCAAACTGAGGTGGATGATCAGTGATCACCAGACTGCTGTGGGTTGTACATGCTGGTGAGTGGCTGCATGGTTCCTAAAGCAGAGCAGCTGCAGTATTTGGGAAAAATGAGAGGCTGATTAGGTGAAAACACCAAAGGCGATAAAATCCATGTTGCTAGGAGGAACCAAATGCTAATAAAGCATCTTCCTGCCTAAATTAATCAATTCTACATAAAACACAGGTAATTTTGCAACTTGATAGTGACTGTTCTCCAAAGACAGTGTTTTCAGCCCTTAGGCAGATGAGAGATTTCAGTCCCCAAGAGTCTCATTTTGTTGCAGAATTCACACAGAGTGATGCCTAAAAGGTAGGTATTTTATGACATTGTCACCTGATGAGTTGTACACAATGTCCTTGTTTTCAGCCACCTATCATGTATTTTTTTTTTTAACTAGACAGAAAACAGCTGGTACAAAAATGGTCACAGCAAATCTGTTGCAGTTATGTTGGTTACATTCTTTGCAAACCAGGATTGCTGTGATAGCTACTTGAAACAAATGTTTCGTCTCATGCACAGATGTGTTTTCTAGCTGTGGTTTTCTCCCTCTTTCTCTGCATGTATGTGTATTTGGTTATTGTGGAATGAATATTCTAAATTCTGCACTCATAAGCACTCCTCTGAACATGGGACATTCATATATCTCCCAGAAATTCTCATTGAGGGTAGAAAATATCCCATATTAAGATTTTTAATCTGATTGGATGAGGATTAGTTTTGGCTGTGTAAAAACTCCGGATCGTGCACACATTAATGTTGGGACCACTTTAAAGCAACTATGCAGTGAGATGTACTTGAAAGGAGAATCCTTTAATGTAGAAGGGTTCTTGGTAGTTGAGTGGCTGATGAGGAAAGGTTGTGCTTGTTCTTTGATATGTTTTAAATTTGATCTTTATTCAATTATTTTAATATTAAAATTTATTTGTGTTTTAGTATAAACAACTTTTTTGCATTTTGTAAAAACCTCTTTTTTAGTGTTGTTGTGAGCCATCTTGAATCCCAGCACCAGGAAGAAACCAAGTTTACCTGAGACTGATATGCATTGTCTCAAAACTAGTTCTATCAGTTTCCACCTCTGTCAGAAATAGGGTTTTTTGGGGTGTTTTTTTTTGTCAAGATAATGAGTTTTTCCCCCCACCAAAGACCCATTCTATCCCAAATACTTTGTTTTACAATAGAGTTAGTTCGCAACAGGGACTGTTGGTAAGGGTATTCATTCTCACACCCAACCCAGTTACTGTGAGGTCTGACACTAAACTCAGAGGGAGTGGGGACATCTAAGGTGGTAGAAAGTGATATCATTGTGGCTATTGGTCAAAAATTATTGATATCCTGACCTTACCTTATGTGGCCTGGATCTACTGCACCTCTTCTTAGCAGGCCAGAAAGCTGCATAATCTCAGTGGGAATAAACCTTGTTGTAATTGAAGTTGTTTCTTCTGAAGTTATATTATGTTTTTTTATTTTACACTTGAAAGCTAATGGCAAGAGGCAGGCAGATACTGGGAGCGGTTTTTGTAAAACTATCTGGCCTGGGTTTGTGTTTAGCTTCATGTATTTTGATTTGTCACTTACAGGAGAAAAGATTGAAAGAAAAGGCAGCTAGAAGGGAAGCCAGAAAGAAAAATGCAAAGGTAAGGCTTTTTGTATTTTCACTGAAGTTGTTTGTAGCTTTGATAATGCAATTATGATGACATGTTTTTCTTAATGTTCCCTAATATTACCAGATACTCTCCAACATTTTGCTTTTAATATTTTGTGCCTCTACATACTGTGCAATGTAGGAGGATAGTGTCTATTTTAGGAGTCTGAATAGGCTGTATCTGTCCTGGAAAAAAGATGTCACTGCTGGAAGCTCACAGAAGATATCAGTTCAGAGTTCTGCAACAAGCATGGTGGAAATTCAGTACTTGGAATGATCAGAAAGGGGATTGAAATTAAAACAGGTGTCTTAATATCTGGTGGGGAGACAGAAGTAAAGACAATGAGATCTGCAATGGGCCAGTGTAAAAAATATTTCTGAACTTTCAAGCTCTTTACCATAATTAGTGTGGATCAATGATAATGTGATCTCAGCAATATGGATGCCTGCAGTCCTACATTCTCTGATCTTAATCCCACTTGTCTTGTGTTTAACTGCAACTAACACAAAAGAGCTGTTCCTTCTAATTATGATTTCAGACTTAGGTTTAGAGCTGGATAACAAATCCTGGTTTAGAGAGAAGTAGGTTATTGCGTACCATGTTTAACACTGATGCCGGCATAGTTCTTAACCAGAGATAACATCAGCCAGGTGTAATTGTGTCAGAAGTGGAGAAGGATTGTGGAGAGAGACTGCACAGTGTTCATGATGTATTCCTGATTTTATACCTGTGTATGAGGTCCAAAGAGTAACAATCACACTGCCGTAGATCTCTCATTTTGGGAGTGCTACATAAATTGAAATTCTGCTCATCTCATTTCTAAAAAGATTTTGTATAGCTGAGGAAGTTAGAAAAAATAGCAATTAAAATGGTCAGGAAAGTGGAGCATCTTTCTCATTAAGAAAGGTGTAAAAAGATGGGATTTATTTTAGGTTACTGAAAGTCAATTAAGAAAAGCATGATAAAAGCTTAAAAATTATAAACATAAGGAAAGAGTGAGTTGAAAAACAATTAGCTCAACACATTAAAACTAGATCATTCAATCTTGCTGATTGACAGCAAACTGAGGTCAAGGAAAATTCTTTGCACAACTCATAATTAATTTATAGAATTTATTGCCACAGGCTCTTGTGGTAATTGCTAGTAGGTCTTGAGGGATAAGTTTGTTTTGAGACCAACAAAGATGGGAAAATATGTGGCCCTCCAGATGTTTCTGGACTCATTATCTCTCACCATTAACTATGCTGTTAGGGATGTTGGACATTTCAGTGCAACAACATCTAGAGGACAGTGCTTTCCTGATCCCTGCTCTTCAGTGTATCTTGAATGCTAAAGAGAAATAGAGAGCAAGGAATAGGGGTTGTTATGTTTCATTCAAATGTGAATACCCAGAGAGAAGCCAAAAGCAGAGACAATTTATCTTGGAAATGCCATTGTCACTCCTCAAGAGCATTTAGCTGATCCCTGTTGGAGACAGAATGGTGTGTGTATGTGTAAAATCTATTAAGGCAATTTTTAATATGTTCTTTAGTCCATATTTTTATTGTTTTTCCCTCTCCTCTGTAATTTTAATCCTTGCACTCTGCAGGTTATGCTTCTTCCACGAGTGATTTTTTTTTGTTTCCTAGCATGTTTGTGTCCATGTATGTCTTTGCACTGTTTGAACGCAGCATAGCAATTACTAAGATATTCTACTGATCTAACATGGAAAAACTTCCTTATAACCAAAGTGTGAAATACTTACATGCTGCAGATAGTTTCTAATAGCAAGATTCCAACAAAGAAGTAAATGTAAATCATGTTATGTTATAATTTTACCCTGGCATATTTATTGCAGTGAACAATTTGAGTCTGTTTAAGGGATATAGTCTGAAATAACTTTCCAGGATGGAAGTCCAGTTGTGTGCATCATTTCCCTTGCCAGTTTCATTATGTTGCATCTAAATAGCCTCGATTTGTACTTGTTATTTAGGAAAGATTGGATTCCTTTGAGAGTAAACTGACAATACTGTGCTTTTCCTTTTTCCGTGTTCTTTTCATGCTGCCGCTGAAACTTGGGAAACTTGTCTGGGAAAGTGATTCACATTGTAGTCCAGAAGAGGGAAAATAATTGGTGTTAGTATAGAAAAAAAAAGAATGTCTGTGCTAAGTAGCAATTCTCAACTCCATATTAAAAGATGGCTTTCAGAAAAAGTACATTAACAACAGTTCATTCAAACTGTGTCTGCCAGGGCCTGAGTTGTAAGCAACAGTGCTATGAAAAGTATGCTGCTCAGCTCGAGACCCTCACAAAAGCCAGTTAGAGCTTGATTATATCAGCAAAAACTTTCTCTTTCCTGAACTGCAAAAAACAGGACATGAAGCATCAAGTTCTGGCTTGCAGTGTGGTGAACCTGCTCTGGAGTTTAATTCAAACATTACAAGAGTTACCCAAAGTGCCTGTTCTATTTTGGAATAGGGTTCAGCACCTTGGATAGCACCTTTAAAATTTGGACAAAACTTGAGAGCAGATTCCTTGCTTATTTGACCAGCCTGGAAACTTCAATTAGAGCAGAATTAAGATGAGACAGCCATATGTAACATATGAAATTTACACAGCTATATATGAAATGTATTTGCAGAACAGAGGCTGGAAAAAGTTCCTTTTTTGAATAGCAGTTCCCAGAGTCCTCTTGTCAGCATGGCTTCTGGGAGTTGTAGTCCAAAAAGTAAACCTTCCAAGCTCTAGTTAGAAAAGGGCTGCAACTCAGGAAAAGAAAAAAACATGCAGAATCAGTCCTTACTATCTTAATTCCTGTCTCAATAGGGGAAATGCTGTTAATATTGTGCTACATGGACACGTAGTTGGGCATAGAGCATAGCTCATTTTCATATGAATAACCTGTATGCCACTTGGCCTACGTCAAGATGTTGATTGTCTTAAAGATGGTCTTTAAGGGCAAGAAAGTGTGGAAACATCCAGTGAAAACCAATAAGGAGAGAGGTCTGGTTTCTGTATGTTAAAAAGAAGGTTCTGTTGCAGCAATTAGCTGATTGGACTGATTTGTGGAGAAAAATTTTACACAATATATGCTTAGTGTCTTTGTCATATTGTATATGAAATTTAGATCTCAGAATATCTGGGGTTGAATATTTGTGGGTACACTTCTTGTGTGGACCTTCCAGCCTTTAAAGATTAACTGGAGAGCCTTTATTTTGCATTTAACCTTTGCACTAAATCCTTGAGGGGCTTAAAACATGCCAGTCACAATTTTAGAATGATCCTACCTGTAGAGAAAGCCACTAGGCCATATCTTACTGATAGTACTTATTTTCTAGGGATTTAAAATGGAGATGCAGGTATTTTAGTTGTTGCCTTTTGTGCTGTTGTGCTTGTTTAGAATATTTCTATGCTTCCCTTTGGGAGGAAAAGCATTTTTGGGTCAATATGATTATCAAAGATACTACACTGAAATAAAACAGACACAGTAAACTAAGCAAACACATATAACTCAGCATAATTGGGTGGCAGCCATCTTTTAAAACTGTTTTGAAATTGTTTGTTAATGTATTAATGGTTTTTTTTAGGGAGAAAAGCAATATATTTTGTAAACATCTAATAATACCCACGAAACCACAACATAAATAGTAATGTTCTACATGAAATTATGGAATATTAAACCTGGTATCATTTTGGGAAAGAATTATTCTAATTTTCTAGATACTATTTTTGAACTGCTTTTCTGTTATCTTGTTCTATCAGCATTATTTCACTTTGGTATAATTTAACCATTGTTGTACAGTTTATGGTTGCCAGGACAAGACAGTGAACTACTATGGAAGATCTACACATGGTGCTCATGCCAAACTTTGGAGTTTGCTCACACAAGATGGGGGCTAGCAACTCTGAGGGCTTTAAAATTTGGCTTCAGCAAATTAACAAGGCTCTCAGTAAGGTTGTTACTGCATATTATCTCAGCTTACGCTCTCCAGAATGCCCTGAATGCTGTTTGTTGGAGTACATAAGTGGGAGGATATCATTATTACCATGCTCTGCTTGTAGACTTTCCATTGCAGTGGCTATTTGACTATTGTGTGAACAGAATGCTACACTAGATAGGCCTTTCATCTGATCCAGCAGAGCTCCTCTCAATTTTTTTAAGTGGTAAGAAGTGCCTTAGAAGTATCTCTTGTCTCACTGGCTTTGTACAGATTCTGCTTGCTCCCTTTAGCTTAATAAAGAGGATTGTTTTGTTTCGGTGTTGTTGTTGTTGTTGTTTTGGGTTTTTTTTTTCTTTTTGGTCTATGGTGCAGTGAATGGCATATTACTTTAGATGTTTCCCACTTCTCTCAAAACTATAAATAACTGTGTCTTTGGTCTGGAGTGCAAGAGAGCACACAAATGGGCAGCCAGTCACAGAATTTGACAGCTTGGAACCAGGAGTCAAAGTCTTGTGAGAGTCCAGGGGAGCCAAAGATTATGTATACAGAAGGCAGTCCCAAACTGACAGAAGCCTAAGGGATTCATTTAGAGTTCTTCCTTGCTTCAGAAATTTCTCTAGTTTTAGCACTCTCGCCTGAAGACTTTCACAGTTTGCCTAGGGTCATGATCAAGGAGACCCATGTGGGCTTTCAGATTCAAGACACCGGAAAGAAAGTATTAAACTTGCACTGGCTATTAGAAAGAAATAACTACTGCTATTTTTTTAAAAAAATGCTGGTTAATTCTTTGTATCTTAAAATCCTAAATCCACAACAAGAAGAGGTCTGATCTACAAGTTCATTGCGAGCAAAACAAATCATGACCACATTGCCTTGTCATTTTAGCCAGTCAAACAGTGCTGTATTTGTTTTGTCAGCTTAGATGACCTGCATGGTTGTCCCTGCGTCCTGCCCACTTCAAGCAGGAATTTGTCTGATGTGTGTGTATCTGCACTGAGATTGGAATGTCTATAGCTATAGATACAGATATTTTGAGTAAATCATTAGTTGTTACTCAATACTTATAGATGAAAGCATAACTAACATGCCATTAGCACCTGTTGGTGTTATGGTTGTTGCTATTAATATAAAAATGTACCAAAAAATAGGAAAGTGATCTTCCCCCTCATAGTATTTTGGTTGTAATGAGTACGTTTAGAAAAATTCATTTTTGGATTATCGGATTCCTTTAGGCAGTACTGCTGGGGGATTCTGGGAGTGGTAACCCGAAAGAGTACCTTTTCCAAAAATTGTAAAAGTCTCCATCTCTCTCCCTCTCCCACCCCCCTTTTTCTCTTTTTTCTGTCTTCTCCACTTGCTCCCCAGTTGGTATTTTCACTCCTCCGGCAGTCAGCCAGCATTCTGTGGCCACTGAGCATGCTTAGTCCTAATTTGGCTGGATTCTTCAGGAGTAGATTACAGAGAGTATATGTACCAGATTGTTAGCAATGTGCCACCCAGTTGTAATAAACGTGTTTTCACACTAGTCACAGCCTTTAATCAGTTTTACTGCACCTTCAGTTGCACTGCAATCAGGAACTCATGCCTAGTTTATTAAA
Source organism: Iguana delicatissima (assembly GCA_948472985.1). Lineage (NCBI taxonomy): Eukaryota > Metazoa > Chordata > Lepidosauria > Squamata > Iguanidae > Iguana > Iguana delicatissima. Next base: position 266,284 of record CAOKZL010002555.1, on the reverse strand, counting down.
ATATGTATTAGATTCTGTTTCTTTTCTTGCAGCCATGTTGGGCTGCAGAGTGCATTTTCCATCCAAGCGTTCTTATCTAGATGGCAAGATATTTGCAAATAAAACACCGATCATTACAGGATATTTTGAAGAATTGTGCTGCATAAATAGTTGACACTGTAGAATTGCTTATCATGATTTTATGATTTGTGAAAGCATTCATGCTTCGGGCAAGGATCTATATCCTTATCTTGAACTTCATTCAGAAACTTTGCATATCACGCAATATCAAAAGACACATTTCAGCAGCCTTTTTAGAAGTAGTATGATAATAAAAAAAGGAAAGAGATTATCCCAACTCTGTGTGAAATCTGGAGGTGAAAAGTTCTATTAGGTTCAAGCCAAGAAAGAGAAATAGTAGAGATCTTACAGTCTAATTTGTGTATAAAAATTGGTGTTTCATCTTACTGATTACCTAAACGATCACAGTTTCTCTAATTGTTGTATCCAGAACAAAATGTTTTAAATGTAGCTTTCCAATATTTCTTGCAGTGTCATGACTGAAAAAGGCATGGATGCTCATTATTATTTTCCCTGATTAAGATACCAGAGGGAGGAAATGGGGAGTTATATTGAAAATCAGATTAAATACACACTGAGGAGATAATATTTCTTGAAAGGGCTCAGACTGATGGTAATTGTATTAGAATGATGCATTAAAGATGAGTACAAGGAATGGCAAGGCTGGAACCTAGGACTGGAAACAGAAATTGGAATAGATGCCAGAGTACAAAACACATATATGCAAACCCGTACCTTGATGGGTCTCATTGTGGCTTTTCCTGTAGCTCAACAACAGCTCTTGGTGTCCTCAACTAGCAACCAGAATCCAAGCAGAAAACCACATCTGACACTTACTCTGGGCCCTCATTTAGCTAGCATTCTGATCCAGTGCATGTTGCATAGCTGAGTCTGGGAGCTAATTTGCCACAGTAACCCCAGTGTAGCATCTCACTGTGACCCCATGATGAGTAGTCAAAATGGCGACCCCTTTTGAGATTTCACTTTTTCATAGTACTCTGGGATAATTCTTCGTTAGGCACATTGTAATAATTAAATGGTACTCCTATAGGAAATTACAGTTTGATTGTATTTTAACTTCATTGTAAGCTTTTAGTTTTTATAATCTGCCTTGAGTTCCAGATTGGGAAAAAGACATGATTTAAATGATGATGCTAATGCCTGGCATTGCCATTGCTGCTATCCATGGAACACAGGAAACGCAATGATAGGGAAGAATGCAACAGAAGAAAAATTGCTGTGGGTTTCTTCTGACCTGGAACAATCTTGCGTTTCCTTGGTAACCTTCTGCTTGGATTATTGCTATGCACTTTATTTGGGGCTGCCTTTAAAATTCATCCTGAAACTTCTGTTACTCCCAAAGAGGACAGCCAAACAATCTGATACTTTGCCATCTGCCCTAGGTGCTGCTCTTTTTGAGTCCATTCGGGGTACTGCATTTAACCTTTAAAGCTCTAAACAGTTTGCAGGCAGTTACTAGGAGTATCACTTGCCCAATCTACCTGCCCAGACCCTACAATCTTCATTTAAGGTCCTCTCCCAGGTGCTTCTGCCAAATAAGGCAGGTGGCTACAACAGAGAAGGCCTTTTCAGTGGTGATACCTGATCTCTGGAAGGTGTCCCCTAGAGGCTCTCAACATGGCACCGAATATGTGGTCTTTTTGGTGCCAGGTGAAGATCTTTTTATACATCTGAAGCATTTGAAGACATATTTTTAGTGCTTTCAAATCACTCTTTAGCATTGTTGCTAGTTCAACTTTGGTATATTTATGCTGTGTTTTGACTTTTGGTGCTGCTTTTATGTTTTTGCTGCTTTTGCTGTACTGCTTTATGTGCTTCTTTAGTTATAATTTATGGCTCATATTTTGCATTTTATTGGTTTGTACAGCACCTAGAGAAATGTTATAAATAGTATAGAAGTACAGTAAATAGGGAGATGTAGGTAAATACTCTAAAGGCCTCAGATCCCATTTGATCTTGGAAGCTGAGCAGTTCTAGCTAATACTTAAATAGGAGAACACCAATGAATACCAGATGGTGTATGCTCTTGTTCAGAGGAAAGAACTGGCAAAACCACCTCTGAGTTTTCCTGGCCTAAGAAAACTGTGAAATTCATGGTGTTGCCATAAATCAACAGGCGATTTGAAGGCATATACATTCACACAGGTAGGGAGATAGATAGTACAATAATTTGAGGAGGTGTGACTTCATGATCACTATTCTGGTATTTTTAGGGGGGAGCTATGATTGATGTATGTATAGGTACTTTACATAATTAATATTTTATGTCTTTTTGTAATGTACTTTGTTCTCTGACATCAGAATCCAGATTCAGACCACTGAAAAGCTGCCCTCCAGCTGAGTGATAGGCGTGACGAAAGCGTGTGCGGTGGGGTTGGTGTGGAACTTGCTCTCACTAATAGATGGAGGTATGATAATTGGAGAGTGAACTGCTGAATTGGGCTCTGCAAGACACTGTTGTCAGGCAACTGAGCCATGATTAAGGTTTATTTATAAACCTAATCCTTATGGAAGAGTTGCTATGTAGCTCAGTAATGCTGTCTGTGCCCAGGTAGTTATTGCTTCTAAACTGAATCTCACAGCAAGCAGTGTTCCTGGCTGTACTGATTATGGTCAGGTTCAGACAGTCACTAGTGACAGCAGCCTTACACATTCAGTAAGCATGTTGAAAACTTCTTGGGCTGCCTGGACTAATTTTCTGAGTTGATTCTGCTGTCCTCTGCCCAATGAATATTTATCAAATGTTCATGAGAATGTCTTCTCCACACATAGAGATATATGCATAAAGTCTTTCTGCTCTTGAGGAGGCACTCTGATTTGGCAACCATCCTTCCTCAATTGTAGGTGCTTATTATGTACTGATCTTCAGATGCAGCATGAACCTTCTCATAAACATTTAAGAGGGATTCGTTATTGCCATTGAGTGGGGCTAATATGAGCAGTCACAAGAATCTCTATGCAGTTGTGTTGGCACCTTCCTCTCTGTAAGATCACCACAGCGATGGAACCCAAACTCTCCTTTTGTTTAAGTTAAGTTATGTAAGTAGATTGCTTACCTGAGGCACTTTATTTTAGCCTTTGACTCCAGGGCAGCCCACATGACATTCCAAAAGACCTTTTTAAAAAACTGGATCAACAGAATATGCAGTGAGAAAAATGAAAACAGAATACCAATCAGATAATATAAATAAACCAAATGCAAAAGAATAGATGTAAAAATGCTGGAAAGAAAAGTTCAGACCTTTAGGTGTATCAGAAATAAACATTCTCTGCTGAAACATTCCCATCAAATAGCTGTCCAGCTTTGAAGATGCCCAAAAGAAACCCCATTACCTCCTTTCTAAGCTAACAGGTACAGCTTTATTACAGATTTGCGTCAGACAAATATCCAGATCAAACTAGTGTTAATTGTGCCATTGCAATTAATACAGTTTGTTTTAAATTTTTATCCAGGAGCTTCTGTGGAGGGGTGTTGTGATATGAGGACAGAGGGAAAGATTAGCCGCCTCTACTTTGTGGCTGCTATTACAGATTGAAAACCAGGTGCATTAATCGTAGTTACACAGTTAATGTGAACCTGAATTTGGTGCTTGGATAGTAGCGAGATATGTAGTGATATTCCAAAATGTATCATATTCATATGTCACTTTTAAATGCTTAAAGCAATGCATTTCCAATTTTTTGTGTATTCCTGCTTATAGCAACCTAGTAAAGAAGATCATTTTATATATCTGAAATGAATAAGGTGGACTGAAATTGTTAGAAACTGGCCTAGCTAAGGCCACATGTGAGTTTATGGCAGGTGCAATTTTCAAATCAGAGCCTGCCTGATCCATTGCTCAGTTTCTTAGCAACTGTCTCATATCTGTTCTCAGCAATAAAAAAAGGCCATACCCTTCATTTTCATGATCAACCCAATTCCATCCCCAGGTCCATTGTTAGAATGTGAATGGAAGGACTTAATTTTGTATTGTGCGCGTATGTGCTTTCAACTTGCCTGTCATAGCAATCTCAGGGTTTTCTTAAGCAAGGAGAACTCAGGTGGTTTTGCCAGTTCCTTCCTCTGAAATATAGCCTATAGCACCTGCTATTTGTTGGCAGTCTCCCAGATGGGAGTACTAACCAATATTTGACCCTGCCAGGTTTCCAAGATCAGATAGGATCTGGTGCCTTTAGGGTATTTTACAGTATTTCAAATACAATTCTGACCTTTTTGGTCAAACTGTTTTTATTTTGTCAGTATTCTTCATTACATTGCAAAAATCAAAATTATCTCAAATCAATATTCCTGGTTCTTGTTCCATTTTGAAAAATTATCATTATCTTCATTAATTTAGAAGTGTGTAACTGTCCCGTAAGAATATAAGAAGAGCTGTGCTCATTCAAGTCGGAGACCTATCTGGTCCAGTATTCTGCTCACACAGTGACCAGTTAGCCCATGCTTCCCTGTGGGAAGCCAGCCAGCAGAACCACACGTGCAGCTGCACTCTCTGTGTTGTGTTCTCTAGCAGTTGATACACAGAGGCTTACTACCTCTGCTGTGTGTGTATATGCCTTCAAGTTGCCTGTTGACTTATGGCGACCCAGGAATTTCATAGGGTTTTCTTCGGCATGGTTTTGGCAGTTCCTTCCTCTGAAATATAGCCTACAGCACCTGGTATTAATTGGTGGTCTCCCATCCAAGTGCTAACCAGGGCAGACACTGCCTAGTTTCTAACATCAGACAGGATCTGATGACTTTAGGGCAGGGCTTTCCAAATGATGTGCTGCAACACATTAGTGTGTTGCCTGAAGTGTGAAGGTGTGTTACCTACAATCTTGGAAATCTATGTTATTATTTATAAATCATATATTTTTAAAAATATATATGAAAGGTTTTCATGAGATATGTTGTATCCCCATACATTTTGTTGTTACAATTTATGTATGTGTCTGTGTCTCTTATAAGGGGTTAGTTTAACCTCTGGTTTGCTAGTAAAACTGAATTACTGTGTCGCGAAATGATGCATGTCCAAAAAGTGTGTCACCAACATGAAAAGTTTGGAAAGCTCTGCTTTAGAGTATTTAGAGGAAGTGGTATATAGCATTCTGACTATAGTCCCCCACTTTTCATTGATTTATTTTTTTGACTTTCTGCTCTTTTGACAGTTGTAAATTACAAACATGTACCATTATATTGATGAGAGATCCACTCTTTTACTCGTTATTCTTGCCTACAGAGGCTCATGTGGGATCATTCACTTGCACACATGCTGCTTGCAAAGTGAACTAAGAGGAGAGAAAAAAGCACCAAGCTGACTGAGAGACTTTACATGCAGCACACATGTGCAGTCAGTCCTGTGTGAACCTCTGTCATTCCCTCACATTCCTTACAGGAAGAAGACTGGGTTTTACTTTTTGACCAATTCTATTTTCTAACAGTGCTCTGGTATGTAATAGCCAGATAAGCAGGGGACACCCGTAGTAGCCATTAATGGGCTCATCTTTCATGAATTTATCCACTCCTTTGAAAGCCATCTAGGTGAGCAGCCAAAAATACATTTTACGGCAGTGAATTCCACAGTTTAGCCATGTAATTTGTGAAGGAACGTTTCCTTTATCTGTCCTGAATCTACCACCATTTAGCTTTGATAAATGACCACAGGCTCTAATATTATGAGAACGAAGAAAATTTCTCTCTATCTCTATACCATACATAGTTTTATAGATCTCTTTCATGCCTCCATGGCCAAATGTTGCCATCTTCCCTCATGGGGAAGATATTCTTGTCCTCTGATTATTTGGGTTGCCCCTTTCTGCCCCTTTTCCAGTTCTACGAGATCGTTTTTAAATGTAGCTGCCAAAACTGTACACATTATTCCAGAAGTAGGCACACCATCTCCCACAATCCCAGGAATCCTTTCTTGTTCAGTTGCTGCCACCTCAGATTTCATCAGTGGTGTTGCCCCCCACTGCCCAGAATGCATCACTGACTTGCTCCCTCTGCATCCCAGTGGCTATTTTACTGTCTGTTCTTGCAGTTTTAAGAGATCCTTCTGGAACATCTCACAATCCTCATGTGTTCTTGCCAACCTAAATAATTTATTGTTGTCACAGTTCAGACCTAATCCCAGGTTATGAGGAAGTTAGAAAGCACTGGTCCTTATACATATCTCTGTGGCCAACTCTGTGGTTACTGGGTAGAGCTGTCCCTTGGAAGACATCCTGTCACTGTTGTCTTTCACTAAAGCAAAACACACAGTTTAAGCAGTTGTGTAGTGGAGTTAGGACATGCAGGGCTGAAGTGTCTGGACCTCTTTACTGACAGGAATAAATATGTCATCTGTGAACCTACTCAGTCTTTCCCATAGCATCTGAGCATAGTTGCAGTCCTCACAGCAACTTGGGACAGTGATAGATTTTCTAAGGAATTTTTATGTTATAGGGAGCTTACCCCTACTGTACTAAAACATGTTTTGAGGTAGCTCTTGAATGGGCAAGACCTATTTGCTTTACAAAAGAGCTGCTCTTAGTAGCATAGAAGACACTATTTGTATAGATCAAAAGAGCTGCCTAGAATTTTGAGTTTTCTGGGGGGAAAGATGGCTATAAGGATTGGCATGATGGCTGTCATATCACAATTCACCACTGCATTATTGAATCTAAGACAACTTATTTTGAATGAGCCATAGTGTCTCTATTCATTTTAATTTGGCTTTATTCAGCAGGGTTTTTTTTTAGATCAAAGAACCTTTCCCCACGTTTTTAATGAGAACACTGCATTTGCTGCTCTTCCTTCTCTCTTTCCCAGTGTTTGCAGCTTGTATTTTTATTTCATCTACTACCAGCACACTCTCTATGCTATTGCTGCTGGTGGCACTGAAAAAATTATCATTACAATCAGTAATCAGAAAAAAACATTGTCCCTCTGCTTGCTAATTATTTTAGGAACAATTATTCAAATTAATTGATGCTACTAGGATCATTAATATTCCAGCTGCTGGAACAGCTTGTGAACAAATTTTCTGGACTTTACCTTCCCCTCTTGAAAGGTGCTAAAGTTCTTTCAGAGGTTTTGGAAATGTACCTTGTTCTTGCTTCTTCACAGTTGTGCCAAATTAGAGTTGGCACAAGTTGTAGTTTTTGTTGTTGTGCTGGTATGCCTTCATGTAATTTTCTACTTATGGCAACTCTAAGGGGAACCTGTCATTTGGTTTTCTTGGCAAGATTTGCCTTCTTCTTAGAATGAAAGAGTATGCCTTGCCCAAGGTCACCCAGTGGGTTTCCATGACAGAGCGAGGGTTCAGAGCAAAGTCTACAGAGTCATAGTCTACCCTTCAGACCACTACACTACACTGGCTGTTAGACATATAGTTTAAAATGAGAGAATCAGAACTTGGAATATCTGGTTTTATTAAGTTTTTGTAACTTGTTTCTCAGATGACTTGGATCTCAGTACTTTTTTCTTAGATTTCAGAGAACTGTGAAGTTGGAAGAGCGCAAAAGTGCCCTCTAGTCTAACCCCTTGCCATGCAGGAATGCACAACTAAACAGCTAAAGATACCCATCCAACCTCTGCTTAAAGACCTCCAAGGAAAGAGAATCCACCTTCCCCCACCCACAGCAGTCTGTTCCATTGTTGAAAGCTTGTTACAGTAGAGAAGTTCCTCCCAATGTTTGAGTGGAATCTCTTTGGTTCATGTTCTAGTCTGTAGAGCAGTAGAAGACAAGCTCGTTCTGTCTTCCAGATGATACATTCCTTCAGATTTTTTTTTCATTATTTTTATTCCATATTCCTTCAGATATTTAAAGACAGCTATCATATCACCTCTCAGTCTTCTTTTCTCCACGCTAAGCATACCCAGCTCCCTAAATTACTCCTCATAAGGCTTGGTTTCCAGTAATGTTGCCATTATTTTTTGTATGAAATACTATACAGATCTTTTTGGAGATCTCTTATGTGTGCACACAGTTCTTCTGAGTCCCATGATGATTCACAGAATTATACAATATAGCTCTCTGCTAGATTGTACTAGCAGTTTGCAAATCAGGTGGGGAAGTAGGAATGGCATTTTTTTCCCTCGATCAAAAATGTCTAATAAGGGTCATGATATCTTACTTGTAAGTTGTGATAAAAGTAGCTTTTCAAATCAATTGAGAGGTTTTTATTTAACATAGTGAAAATAAATGGATTTAATTTGAAATTGGTAGTATAGCATGGTGTAGTAGTTTGAGCACTGGACTATGACCCTGGAGACCAGGGTTCAATTTCCTGTTTGGCCAAGGAAACCTACTGGGTGACTTTGGGTGCATCACACAGTCGCAGCCCCAGAAAGTCCCATGATTAGTTCACCTTAGACTCATCATAAGTCGGAAATGACTTGAAGGCACACAACAACCACAACCCGAGGGAGTCAAATAAACACAAGCTATCAGATTAGAAAGTTACTATTATTGTTTCCTGTTGAAAGTTGGTATAAAGTGATTCAGAATAATGAAGTGTTCAAATTGCAATTTTCTCTGCAGAGACTTGAATATTCAACATCTAGAGCATTTGAGTAGTTTCTTACATATTCTTTTAAGGCTATATGTTGATGCAAACAATGAGAAGGAGGAACAATTTCCAGGTGAGATAGAGAACAAGTGTAAACTGTGTTCAAGAACCGTCTGTTATGTCAGCTTATGCAGTGGATTCTACTGTGCTGGGAATCAATCTTAACACACACTGATGTCGTGGAAGGCCAGCTAGGGAATAGTGGCCACGTGCTAGAAGACAGGGGTGTATGACATCTGGCCTGCCCCTTGCTTCCATAGCTAACCTGCTGCTGATTCTGGCCTGTTATGTTAGTGTTGAACTAAGATTTAGCTGCCAATCTGATTGATTTTTATACTTGGAATGGTCAGGGAACCATTATGTCATTTGCCTGTGGCAGCAAAATGGTCCTTTTTTTTTATGGACTTCCTGCCTGGGGTGTTTTCATTGTCAATGTCAGAGTCAATTGCATATTTTTACTTTATTATCTTGAAAGCAAGGGATGCTCAAGCATTTTTTTTTCTTTGCATGCTTCTCTGAGAGAAGTGACCATATTGGTTTCTACAACATTGTTTTAAAAGTTGGGTCAGCAAAGCAAATCATATATAGACGGGAAAGAATGATCACTAATTGCAGTCTGAGTCAATTTATGCTTATACAATTGATTTACCATTTAGCTGCTCTTCAAGATGAAAATCCATAAGAACATTAGGTTTACTTCTGAAAGCTATCCCACAGTATCATTATCTCAATAATGTATGTTGATTGTGTGAAAGGAAAGAAACCCTCCGTTCTCGCTAGACTTTTAAGACTACCCATTCCTTGCCTTCTGAGATGCAGAGCCGTGATAATCACTGGCTCCTCATTAAGTTAGGTGGGACGCAGATGAAAAAGGGGCTAAACATACCCAGGCTCCAAACACTAGGCATTTTTAAGCGACCCACTTTAATGATCAAAACCACCCCCAAACATTTTGCTTTGGAGACAAAGAACAAGATGCTGTCCTTCACCCCCTGCTCCAGTCAGAGAATCATAGAAACAGAGAGTTGGAAGAGACCACAATGGCCATCGAGGCCAACCCCCAGAAAACAAGCTTGCTCCATCTTCAACATGACATCCCTTCAAATATCTAAACATGGTTATCTTTGTAAACTACTACTATCAAATTTCAATACTGATGATGGGATGTTGGTCTCCATTGTTCTGAGGACAGCTGGGTAGCTTACAAGCACAGAGTAATTCATTTAACGTATATGGAGCTCTATCCTCCATAGCAGAGCCTGCCAGTATATCCTAAATGTAGAGCTTGAAACAGTTACTTTTTGGATCATAGCTTCCATTCTGACTCAGGGATTCCAGAAGTTGCAGTCCAAAGAGTAACCTTTTCAAGCTCTGCCTAATGCACCACCAGCATTTGCTTCCATATTAGTTAATAGCTGCCATTTATACTCCTGTAGGGAAAAATAAACCACTGCCATTGAAGAATCTTAACAAAGTTAGAGCAGCATCTGTTTTTTGCCATTTACACTGGATATGTAGGTTCTGTAGAGAGGGGAGTACACAGAGAAACATTATGCCTTACTCTATTAAAGACTTCTTCCAGCCCTCCACACACAGCCCATCTGTCATCGTGATGAATGTTTTATTAGTCATAGTTATTCAGAATGGGAGGCAGATTAATACCATCTATGTTAGAACCAGCAAGAGACAACATAGTGTAGTAGTTTGGGTATTGGATTAAGACTCCAGAAGACCAGAGTTCAAATCCCCACTTGGCCATGGAAACCCACGGGGTGGTCTTCAGCAAGTCACACTCTCTCAAACTCAAAGGAAGGCAATGGTGAACCTCCTCCTAATAAATCTTGCCAAGATAACCCCATGGTAGCTTTCCTTTAGGATCGTTCAAAGCTGTAAATTATTTCAGCGCATGTAAATCATCAACTTTAGAATGAATAACATGTATATATATTATATTATAACTCTACCATAGTTTTTCATTTTCAGGAAGGCAGTTATTTTGTCTGCTATGTTAAGGGGGAAATTCCCTTGTTTTCCAATGGAAAGGGCAGGAGCATCCTGACTATGAGTTGGTCTGCTACCTTTCTCTGATGGGCAGAAAACAGAATTTTGTTTTGAGAGTGCTCTATAGGGGGAATCAAAGCTCACCACAGAGTCAGTCTTAGTTCCCGCCTCACTCTGATGAGCATGTTCTCAGCATAGCTCTGATTGTTCTCTCTTTCTTTCTCTGGCTTTCCTTTGTCTTTCTTCCTTTAAAAAAAAAAAGAATTTGAATCCCTACTTTTCGTTGTCTGCTTTTTTCTTTTGCTCTTTCTCTCTGTCACCCCTCCTTGGCGATCTGTGATAGTCTTCTTGGCTTTCTTCCCCTTGTTCTTTCTCTTTACATCTCTCTGCTCCATTCCTGTTCTTCCAGTGAAAGCACATCTATGAGAGGAATGCAGCGGCTGGCACAGAGCAAGAAAAGAAAGTTTGAATGATTTGGAAGAATCAGCCCTCAGTCAGGCTTAGATTAATGTGAGCCCTCTCCAGAGGGAGAAGAGGATGGCAGAGAGACTTTGATGAGGGAAAATCCCTCTGTTTTGCCCAGTCACACCACAAACACTCAGATTGAATTGGCCCAGCGTCAGAAATATAGGTGCACACTGTGAAGTCAAGGGAGACAAGACATGAATACAGTGGGCCTAGTTGCAACAAAGAGTTATCCCTGACCACAGTTCTTGGCTTGACTGGGGGACTTAGGATGCAGGGAAGCCATTCCTCTTCTCTCAGGTGTACGCATCTTAAAGGGAATGGACTTTCGGAGCCCCCAGCATCTCCAGAACACAGGGTGCTGTCTTCAGGGTGGTGAGCGCAGGGATCAGGCTGGCAGCTCATCCCTCTTCCTCTCCCCATGCTCAACAATCACTACCGTGTCCCCACAGGCATAAAAAGTAGGCCGCAGCCGCCATCTTTGTTGCAGGAGGACTGCTCCCCTGAAGAGATCTGCCACCTTCTCAGAGAGTCTCTTGACAGCTGTCATGTCGGCACGCAGGGTCTATGAGTGTCAGTGGTGGGCGGAGGTCAAGCAGACGCAGGACAAGCGGCTGGGGGTGACAGCGTTTATTTACTGCCAGTAAACAAAGGGTTACAGCTCCCCCACAGGCGGGTCTGAATTCAAAGCAAACTGTCCCAAACTCAAGTCACGCCTTAATAAACAAGCAGGCTTCAATAGAAAACAAAGGAGGGTTACTTCACCCAAAACGCAGACAGGGTCCTTGGCTGGCAAGGTGGTTGGACGCGGTCACTGGCGGGAGGGGCTGGAACCAGACGCGGGCGGGGGAGAGCACAGAAGGTCGACAGTTGTTGCTCCATGCCTCTCCCCGCCCAGTGCCCGCCCTAAATAGACCCTGGGCCAGCGGCGACCAATCCGGCGCAGGCTCGCAGCTGAGAGCTCCCAGCTGGGCTCACAGCTGGGAGCTCTCAGCCCGCAGCCTCCTTTCTATCAACCGCCAGGACCAGCAGGTTGTTTCCTTGCTTTGCCGCCACTGCCAAAACGTGGGGGAGGGGCGGCAGACTTCTCTGGGTCGGAGCCTCGGGTGGGCGGAGCCCTGGGGCCAAGACCGGGACCCACCTCCCCTGGCGAGCCTGCGCCCACCTCGCCCGTCGGAGAGGGAACCGGATCGTCCCCAGCGCCACTAGTGGGACCACCAGCGGCGGCCCCCGAGGCGTCTGGGGTCCCTCCACATCGACGGCAGCCTCCGCGGCATCCTGGACTTCCCTCCTGGCGGCAGCAGCCTCCGCGGCATCCGAGCCCTCCCCCTCGGCAGTGGCGGCCTCCACAGCGTCCAGGCCTTCCCCCTCGGCAGCGACGGCCTCCACGGCATCCGGGCGTTCCCCGGCAGCAGCGGCGGCCTCCACGGCGGCCTCGGGGACGCCAGCTGGCTCAGCCATGCCTGGGCCCCTGACAATGAGTACGGAGTCCTGTGAGCCAAGAAGAAGCTGTATAAAATAAGACTGGACGCAGTTTGGCTGCATCTAAATCCTTCCTTCATACGAAAGGTCAACCTTCCACTCCACAGCAAGCAGGAGGTAATATTACTGTCCTTCTGCCCTAAGCCACCAAAGCCCTTGGAGAAGAATAGCACGTGTTAGATGTCCAGGGAGCTGTCAAGGTGTACCTGAAAAGGACAACCAGCTTCTGAAGGACAGATTCTCTGTTCATGTCCTTCAGTCAACACTCCCAGGGAAAGAACATCTCTTTTTGCACACTGAACAGGTTTGTTAGAGACTGTATCATGGTTTGTTATAACAAAGTAGGAGTACCTTTACCAAGACTGATTCAGGCATGCTCCACCAGGAGTATCACCACTTTGACAGCAATTGCAACCAACGCACTGCTGATTGAGATCCACAGGGCAGTCACATGACATAACAGACTGGATGTCTTTGCCTCAGCTGAGGGTATCTTCGGGCAATTGTGTCCTTCAGCAAGTTGTTGATCATTGAGAGTCTTGCCCCAGCATCAGCTGTCCCACCCCATCACCCCCTCTCCGCTGGAAAAAGAACCATTTGTCTTATACGTGAGATGGTCCTTTTCAGTGGAAGAGGGAATGAGATCTTCCTCATCCTGGGTTGACAGCTGGCACTCAAACAAAAATGTTGCACATAGTTGTTCAAGAAGGGAATGCAGTTATGTCTATTGTTCGACTTCAGTATTGACTTGTCAGGTCAGATCAGCTTTCAGGTCTCCTTCCTTCTTTGTTTGCCCGTTGCTGTAGGTTTAAAAAAGAAGGGGAATGTGAGTACTATCTTTGCCTGAGAGAGTATTGACACCTATGCACTGGAGTAATGGGTTAGAAAATTGCATATGTAGGTTTTTTCAGGAGCTTCAGAATTATAACGGGACTGACCACGTGGAGGGACTTGCTCCCCCTAGAGGGCGCTCTCAAAATGAGTTCCATTTCCTTTCTTTTGGAGAAAGGTGGAGGTCCAATCCATAGTCAGGATGCTTGTTCCCTCTTCCCATATCTCACAGATAAGGCAAATGGCTCTTTTCCTTTGTCTCAGTGTCCTGAATGTTGCAGAGTTCACTGCCATACTATTCATTATTTGATGGAAATATGACATTTGCTTATTTGGAGGTCTAACATCTCTGGTTGTTCTGTTTCTTTCTTGTAGAATTTTGAGCAGCTAAACCACTTTGAGTCATAATTTTTTTTTTTCAGGTTAAACAGTCATATGTTTAGAGTTAAACAGTCTCAGTTGTTATATTAAATTTGTAGATGACTTGCTACCTTACAAAACTAAATTACCTCATATCCCCTATCAGCCCTTTTAGAATGGAACAGATGGAATAGTTCTGCTGTGCCATCATGTTTTCTTGACTTATGATTGGAATTTCTAAAGATAAAGTGTCACTCACATGTTTTCTGTTTCTCCTCTCCGAAGATCTGCTCTTGATTGCTCTCTTCCTTAGCCTGCAGACTTTACGCAGCTGGGAACACTTCTGGCTTGTGATATGTAACTGAAACTCACAGCAGTGCAAGATTGGAGAAAATGGCCCTTATGTTTGTTTTTTCTGAGATGGATTGCCCTAAGGATAATTAAGCCTCCTTCCCACCCATTGACAATTTGGCTGGCATATTTTTGCTCTCTTCTCTCCAGGCTAGGGGCACACTGATCATATAAAAAATACAAGCATAGGAAGTCATACTGAACTAGGCCAGTACTCCTCAGACATTCTGTATTAACTTCAAAATATCCTACACCTGAAACACACCCTTTTTCCTGTTCATTCTTAAAGCTATTTAGACTTATTGGTTCTTCTTGTTACCCAGTGTAAGCTAAAAACACACTGTAGAAATGTGCCCATAACTCTAGTATGGCAGACTGTAGAGGGAGAAACAAGAACAGTAAGTTCCAGATTCAATCTCCATCCATACTTAACCCATCAAAGGAACACAAAAAAGTTAACACCTTTCCTGATATGTTACTTCCCTAAGCCAAATTCCAGTCTATCTCTGTGAGTAAAATGACTCAGTATAAATCTGTAGGTGTGATGCCACATGAAAGGCCTTTAAATCAGCATTCCAAAGCAGTTTTGTATTTATAAATCCCACAAGACTTTTTCTTAAAAAAAAAAATAACAATAGTATGTTGACAATGACTGCACAAACCAATAGATTCCTTGGGCTCCCATGTTCTTTTTGACTTGGAGGAGAAAAACCGTGAGGGCATTCAAATCTACTTCCATTGTTCAGTTTCAGGGAATGGAATGGGAGCAACACTGAAATAAAAAATTACCTCAGTATGTTATATTGGCTGGAACAAAAGAGTACCCTGTTGGGAAACCTCAGTAGATTTACAATGGATCCCCTATCCAGGCTGGTCTTGCAGTTTCAACCCTTGGGCTCCTATCATCCATGGTGCCCTTTTACCCTTACGGTCCATCCCTGGTTCTGGTACTCAAGCCTCAAGGTGACAGCTGTTGTGGGTAAGTGGTTGTATTGGTTGCTGATTTCAGTATGATAAAGTTACCAGTCTTCTCTTTTGGTTCTTAAATGTAAACAGTCAGGCACATTTGTAAGAGATAAAAATAGTAAATATTATGTAGCAATTAAGTTAAACATGAAGTCTCGCAGCTTATATCTTCCCAGCTCCCCAAACATTATTCAGATCTTATCATTACTTCTCCTCCTAGTTGGCCCTCACTCTGTTTCTGGCTACCTAAGCTAATTCTAGATTATTCCTTTTCCTCCACAAGCCTCTCTTCACAGCATTCTGAAGGCTGTGATTGGCTGGTTCTAACAAGGCTTGCCCAGCTTCATTTGTCACAATTTCTGGAACTGTTTTGTGTCCCAGCACTATTTTTTCTTAACAAGAGAAGAAATATTAAGCTGAAATTTTTACTGCGAAGCAGGTTGCAGTGTGGAAGCCACCATGATGTAGTGGTATGAACATTGAAGTACGATCCTGGAGACCAGGGTTTGATTCCCAGCTTGTCCATGGAAACTCATTAGGTGAGTTTCCATGGGCGACCCCAGAAAACCCCATGATAGGTTCACTTTAGGGTCACCATAAGTTGAAATGACTTGATGCCACACGACAAACTGCAGTATCTGAGGAAGGTTTTCTTAAAAGTTTCCTTCTTTATAAATTCTGAAAAAAGTGCACCAGGAGAAAGTGAATGTCATCTGGTACCAATGGTGTGAAACATCTTCCCAAAGCTTTGGAGTGAATCATAGAAATGTGGAGTTGGAAGAGACCACAGGGGCCATCCAGTCCAACCTCCTGCCATGCAGGAACACCCTCAAAGCACTCCCGACAGATGGCCATCCAGCCTCTGTTTAAAAACCTCCAAAGAAGGAGACTCCACTACACTCCGAGGCAGCATATTCCACTGCCGGACAGCCCTGACTGTCAGGAAGTTCTTCCTGAGGTTCAGGTGGAACCTCCTGTGTTGCTGTTATACTTCACTGCTTAAGAATTTAAAATGCTGGAGCATTCTAGTGATTTGGTAACAGGTGATGTACAAGTAATAAAAACACCAGGGTGATCCTTCATTCCCTCCCCCTCCTTTTCCAATGAATCATTTTTGGGCTTCCTTTAATTCTGTCATTGTTGCCATGTTTTTTTCAGCTGGCCAAGGCTGTAATGTGGTCAGCTAGGGATTCTCATGATAATATTCCTGTTTCAAACTAGCTTCCTTGGAAGCTGATCAGTGAGATGATCCGTAATGACACAAAAGCTTCTCTGAAAGGCAGTTTGTCCATCGCTACTGTTGATCATATCAAGCAGTCATTGTATAAGTCAGATCATTGATCCTTCTAGCCCAGTATTATTTATCTTAACTGGCAGTGTTTATCTTTTCTCCCTGAGGAAAGAGATAAAAGAGTAGATATTCCATCATTGCTTCTCATTTTTGTACATCTCTATTATCATGCTGCCCTTTATGTGTATTATCTCAGTGAACTGAAATAGCTTGTAGCCTGACACCTTCACTTGAGGTAAGCAATTTCTTTGAAAAGAATTACATCCAGTCATTGCTGGAAATAGCTAAAAATAAATTTGTAAAGCTCCCAATTTTCCTATAATTTGATATAGTTAACACCACACAATCTAAAAATAAGAATCTTGCTTTGAAGTTCATTTCTTGTTAAGTTGTATGTATGAGTAACACATTTTTGCAAGCTTATATTATTACAACACCTGCTGCTACTTTCTCTAGGCTAGGCAGGAGCAAAGCGTAGCCCTTAGGGCCATGGGCAGCTTCTTCAAGGTTGCTTTGTGGCCACTGATTCCTCCAAATTCCCCAAATTTCCTTTTTTCTGCCCCCCCCACAAAAAGATGAGTTGCTTCTCTTAGAGGCTTTACTTTTTAAACAGTTTCTAGGGCACCCCTGTATTGTTTAACATTCAGTAAATAAATAAATGATCCAAAACCAGCGGTGGAATTTCTGCCACTGCAACAGAAACCTGCCAAAGACCTTTGTGAATGACCTTTGTTTGTCTATTAGTGGAAGCATACCGGGGATGGGGGGCAACTTTACCTTACCTTTCCACATTCTCACAGAGAACAATTGTACACTTGGAATCAGTCTGTAAAATGGGTAAGCACATTGGTGAAAGTATTAGAGCAGTCTCTCTGCGCACAAAGATGAAACAAACCTCTTTGGGCTTTTTAAGACTCTTGGAAAATGTTTAAAGAGGCTCATGACAGAAGCTTATCAATTGTATGGAAAAAGTGAATTGAGAGATATTTTTGATAAACTTAGGATTCTAAAAAAACAGTTACTAGTTTTTTGTTCAGCACATTTGCTAGCATCCTGTTTGCTACTGCAACTAGAACAGATCTGTTCAATTAATTGTTGAGTCAACACATAAGTAAATCCCACTGATTTAATAGGTCTGCTTTAGTCAGCATTAACAATAGCATTTAGGCCATAATTTGAATTAATGGAATTTGCTGTCACAAAAAGTAGCAATGGTGTTTAGTTGAACTTTAAGAGTGAATGAGATCAACTCACAGAGGATAGGCAAATTAACTTTCCTTAGATACTGGCATTCTGTCTGACCAGATTCTGTGGGCTTTTAAGAAGTAATTTTCCCAAGCTCTGATTAGCTGTAATAGCAAGTGATGGTGCCTTCACGTCCAAAGAAAGGCTATCTATCTATCTATCTATCTATCTATCTATCTATCTATCTATCTATCTATCTATAAATATCAGTTGGTTAAAGGGCAAACAGAGAGGACATCACCTGCTGATGGGCTTCCACAGAAGTGTCTAGCTCTGTTTGACTGCTGTTGGAAGCAGAATACTGGACTAGATAGACTCTTCTCTTCTATTCCAAAACTGTAATTTGGTTGTATAGGGATTTTTGTTGTGTACCCTGTCAGCCTGCTCAGTTACGTTACGTGATCTGTGCTGGCTGTGTGGAGGACACCAGCTTGGGGAAGGTTTTCATAAGGCAAAGTTTTCTAGATAAGGTAAACATGTAACTTGCATTCATGTTACACTCTTTGCGTTAATGATCAACAATGACCTTGGGGCCTTTTATTAGGTATGCTTGAGGAATTTAGTCTTTGCCAGTTGCCTTATTGAATCACCCGATACATAACTTGCAGTCTTGCTGTCCTCTACATTTTAAACTTCCAGAAATCTGCAGTGCAGCTCTTTGCAGCATAAATGTATCAAAACAACTGTGTTTAAGAGAAAACATGTATTTAAATATACCTTGTTTAAAAAAAAAAGAATTTGCAAATGAATACAGAGCACAACAAATTTATGAGTAAAGATGTATGAAAAAGTCTCAGAACTCAAAGTGATTTGTTCATTCTTGCTTCTATTCTGCTTTTTCAGAGAGGCAAGGTGCTGGATTTTGTGAACATACATTTTCAACTATCGTTTCGTTGTTTTCTAGCACCCAATGTATAATGTTTTCCAACACCAGAATGGGTGGGGAGCCATTTCAAATCACTTTTAGATCATTCACATGTATTCTGAGATAAGAGAGCCTCCTCCAGCATATGCATGGGAAATGCAGAAGACTACCTTGTGTCTAGTATAGTCATGAAGCTGGGTTTTCCTGATGAAAAAGCCAATGAGCGTCTATTGTCATGTTCAAGTGTTATTTTTTCTGTGCCTTCTGGTTGGCATGATAAAAGTATCACCAGTATGTATTTTGGCTTTTGGCTTATGCAAAACAAAGCACACCTTGCCTCAGAAATACATACATTTGTGAGGTTTTCAGTTTGTTTTGTACACAAGAAGCCATGAATACATCATCTAAAAATGGATGAAATTTAAAAATGCAAGTGTGCTTTGATCAGTAGGGAAATGATTTACAAATATGACTGCATTAGAAAGGATGAGTAACTAAAACTATTCATTATGGAAAGGCAGTACAGATTTCCATGTGAGGTGGGGAAAAAAAGTCTTGCAACATGATACAAACAAAGGATGTGTCAGTAATGCAGGTGGAATTGGGAGAAACCACAACAAAATCAAGACTTGAATGTTTTTCACATCCCTAAGAACATCCTTGAGAACCAACATGGTTTGGGTGTTGGATTATGACACTGGAGGACCAGAGTTTGAAGCCCCACTCAGTCATAGAAGTCCATTGGGTAACTTCGGGCAAATGGCACACTCTCAGCTTCAGAGGAAGCCAATATCGTGCTTTTCCTCTGAAAAAATCTTGCCAAGAAAATCACATGATAAGTTCACCTTAGGGTTGGCATAAATTGGAAGTGATGTAAAGACACACAGCAACAGCAACAACAATATCCTGTGCTACACGTTTCCCTATCCATTAATAAGAAATTTCAGTTGTAGTTAGTGCTTCAGTATAACTGAAAAAACAGCCTTTTTATTATTTCAGCTTGCTTTAGGAACATTGAACAGATTGTACTGGCTCATAGCACCAGTCCATTTAGTTCATTATTGTCCACACTGACAACAGTTTTTATAGTTTTATAGAGCACTTTTTTCCAGTCCAAACTGTGAAGATGCCATGGATTGAGCCAGGGACCTTCTGTATACCAAGTATACAGTGGTCTCTCTGTATATGCAGAGGTTCTGTTCTAAGAACCCTCACAAATAAGGAAAAATGCAAATGCTAACATCCCATTATATTTAGGTATAGGATTGTGGCACTTCACATGAGCTAGGAATCGTGCACATGGAGTTCACAGTAAAAGAGAGCCCTCTGTATGTTCTGCCACTGAGTTGTGGGCCCTCTTGCTGTAACCAGAACTGATTGGGACTTATTTAATTATGGTAAACAGAACTTGCAAGTATTTTTGAAATTGCAGACATATGAGACAAATGTTACTTCAGAATTTGGATCAAACTTCAGTATGTGTTCTGGTGGTGGTGATTTTTCAGAGTGAAGAAAAGTTATAGGGATTTGTAGTTTTATTGGGCTGCCTAAAGCAGTTTTGTCCTAATTTAATGGCCAGCCTGCTGTGTTAATTAACTGAGATTTAAAGGGTCTAGCATATACATACTTATTATTAGAAATGTAGGAGAGAAAGTTTCCAGCATGCTTAGGAAAATATGCTGCATTGTATTTTTGTACACATTGGAGAGACAGTTTGCAGTTTCATTTATTAGATTTTCCCTTTCCAAGTACCCTTCACTTAAAATTGTTCACATTTTAGCACATTACTAATTCCATTTGACTGTCAGTCTTTCTGATGAATTAAATGTTGAATGTCACAGAATTAAAAAGATTAATGTAGCCTATGGAAGTGTTAACAATTGTTATGTATTCCTCTCCCAATTAAGAATATGAAACAATATCAAAATATATCAAATTTTCTGGCAGGGTATGTCTTTATATGGCCAAGTAGTAAATTTGATGGAAGATTATTATCCAGATACAAGAGATCAAGAGACAAATAAGCACTGATACAGATTTATGTAGTGTTTAACCAGAAGTATTCCCTTTAATGCTCTTGTCCACCTCTTCTGATGATTTATCACTTAACTCAGTTTACATTTTTAGATATGGATAGTAAAAAATTCCCTCATCTTTGAGCAGAGGTGAGGTTTTCCTTTGAATGTTTCCCCTACAAAGAAGGGAAGGATGAGAGATGGAAAGTAACAAGGTACAAGCAACATAGTTACCTGAAATGAATTAGTGGGTTAGGTTAGGTTAGGTTAGGTTAGGTTAGGTTAGGTTAGGTTAGATTGGATTAGATTAGATTAGATTAGATTAGGAGCTCTGTCATTCTACTTTAACAGCCATTGCAACATCCTGTGGAATCCTGAGATCGGCAGTTTAGGGAGAGATATTTATAATTCTCATGAGACAGCTTTAGTACCTCATCCTAGGATTCCTTAGGATGTTGCCAGAGCAGTTAAAGTGGAATATTTAATTGTATAATGTGAAAGGTCCCCAAATTAGATTAGATTATTTTCATTTGTGTCAGGCACAATGTCCATTACAAGATGCTGTATTAATACAGCAATAATACAGTAATAATCTGCTAAAACAAATGAAGAGTAGTCAGAACATTGTGTATGACAGCAGGATCACATGAAAGGTAGGAGATAAAAGGGTAAAACTGGATGGTAATGTTATCATATATCACCATGTGCCAGCATTAATAATGATAACTGAGACAACTGATCTCCGTTGCAGTCTGCGGCTGACATCTTTAGAAATTTGCAACAGATCTACTGCGAAGATGACAGCCTTGATTGTAATACATTTGTATGACCTGCTGGTAGGTCACAAATAATGTCAGGAAACACTGGGCCATTTCTATCAAAAGGTCTCATAAGAAATAAGTCCTGGGGTCACTGTGTTTTGGGTAGAGTAGTAAATATGTAATGACTGTGTACAGGAGACCCTTGAGTCAGTAGTAGTGGTAATAAGAGCCAAACAAAATTGCATTTCAAAGGTAATTTAATAAATGAAAACAATGTTACTGGTGTAATAAATGATGTTTTCTAATTACTTTTCAAAGTTACTTTTTAATGGTAGTTGGGGACATTTTAATAAGAAGTTATCAAAAGTTCCTAACAGCCTCTTGATTAAGTGGAATACCATCCTTGCATGATTTCTGAAGATCCCTTGTCCAAAAAAAAAAACCCTACTCAAATATGGAAAACTACCAGATGAAATAAGGACTTACAGTACAATAACTAAGGACACTGGAATTACTTCTTAAACTGTTGTTGTTGTTGTTGTTGTTGTGTGCCTTCAAACCACTTTCGACTTACAGCAACCCTAAGCTGAACCTATCATGGGGTTTTTCCGGGGGTTGAGTGTGTGTGATGCGTCCAAGGTCACCCAGTGAGTTTCCATGGCTAAGTGGAGAAGTGAATCCTGGGCCATTTCTGCACTAGCCTGCTATAGTGCGATGATGCCACTTTCAACATCCTCTGGAATCCTGGGGTTTGCAGTTTCAGGAGGGGCTGACTGTTCTCCAGGTTGTAGCCCAACACTCAAACCACTTCGGCATGTTGGCTCTCTGCTTCTTAAATACCACAATAGTATTGGAAATGGGATAGTTTTAAAAAGTAATTTTTCAGGTTTTGGGAAAAGCTTCACTTCGTGTAGAAAACTAGCATATTATGGAGAAGACTGAGTTGTCTCCTTTTTGCTGACATGCTACTTTTCTTCATGAAGGGTAAGTTTTTCCTCTTCATGTTGGAAAGAATACTCATATATGCATAGTGCTTCCAGTAAAGGGTGAATTAAAAATCATTTGTAGAGCTCTCATGTAAAGTACAATAGGAATTAATATCTTTTAGGATGAATGAGGGGAGAGAGTTCGAAAATTAAAGTTCCTATAATAAAATTATTGTACTCTGCACACAGAGTCAGTATGGTGTAATGATTTGAGTGTTAAGTTGACTCCAGGAGACCAGAATTTGAATCTCTACTGAGCCTTTGAAATCCGCTGGGTGACCTTGAGCAGGAAAGACTTTTCTAGCCTCAGGGAAAGGTAATGGCAACCAAGTCTCTTTTGCAGCAGACACCTTGCCAGCTGGGCATCATCTTCCCTTCAGATTTCAGCTTCTCCTTTCTCAGAAGCCTGCATGATTTTGTGGGTTCTAAGAGGGTAATGGGGGAAGGCCAGACAATCAGAAGCAGTCTTCTTAGGTGGAGGCATGAAGGCTTCATAGATATATTGGTGGCTTTTCTCTTTTCCATCCCTGGAGCATATAAATAGTTCCCTAGTGCACTTCCAGTCAGCTTTAGAGCTGCTTCCCAACCACCTTCCCTCAGTTCAGATCTTGAATGGATAGTAATTTTTAAGGGTTTTTTCTTTTGTCTTGTTATTACTACATATTTGCAAGCACAGTTTGTTACTACATTGGTGGCAATTGTCATGGAGTTAGATCCAGCTTGAGAAGAGGGGTCTGCGTGATGAATCATACCCCATTCATAAGGGGCCTTGGGTGTTTGGACAAAAAGGGACATGTACAGACTGAGGTATTTGGCTGTGCCTGACTCCAGGGTGATGGCAGAATGACACAGAGGCTTCCACTTGTATGGAATGCCACATCTGTAAGGTCTTCCCAGTGAATTGGCCTGCATGAACTGGCAGGTAGTTCAAGCAGTGATTGGGTCCAGACCCATGCTGGGCCAAGGCACCCCAGCTATAACCGGTAAAGTTATGGACTTTCCTACCAGCACCCCACCCCCCAATGCTGTTGGTTTTGGCTAAGCAGAAGTCGTGGCCTTAGCTTCTGGCTCTCCAATAGAATTTCTTTTTGTCTTTTCCTTTGTAAGGTAGGCTACATCTTGTGAATTACTGACCTGTGTAATTACATTAAATACATTTAGAAACATATTTTACTTAGAAATACACCGTGATCAAAATAGGTAACTCTAAAAACTTAGAAGAATCAAGCAACACAAACAAATTGGTAGCAGTTTTGAAAGCAAGTTCATTTTAGGTGTGTTAGTATCCTGCCCTTCCTCCAAGTAACTTACAGCAACGTATATAGTCTTCCAGCACATATGCCTTTTTAATTTGTATTCACAACAACCCTTTGAGGTAAGCACTGCATGGGCAAGATAGTTTGCTGCATGAGACAAATTGTTTTCCCTTCATTTCCTTTAAAGAAGCTAACTGTACTGGCAGCTAAATCTTACTCCAACACTGACATCAGGAGCCCATCTTCTAGAACATCTCGAAGCATCAAGCTTCAAGCATTGGTGGGGGGAGAGGTGTCAAACATCTGTTCTCTGAAAGAAGATGGCCAGTAGAATTGGGAAGAGAAGTTAAGAGTCTACCATGTTTTCTCCAGTTACCTCCTTGCTTAAGACAATTACCTCATTCTCCCTATGGTAGACACAATACATAGGTTAGACTAAAGATAGATTAGACTGAAAGATGTGAATCCGATAAATCAGTGTATTCAGAATGGCGGTCACTGCTGCTCTGTGGACAGTGGACTACTGATCCACAGCAAAGTTCTAAGAAATCATGCAAATACAATGATAATACAGCACAAATATTGTCGCAGTACCTGATATGTTGGAGGAAAGTGTTGCCCCTATTTAAAGAAGGGACTGCAGTAGGACATCCATTGAGCTACTTGGCTAAACAAGATCATGAATTGTGGTCTCTGTGGTTCTAGTCTGCCTTGGTAATTGTTACACCACAGTCATAAAAATTGAGCTGTTATGATTGTAGGTTGCTAGTCTGTTAGCTTTTAGTGTGCCATTTTTAAAAAGATATAATACACCATCTTGCTGGTATAATATACCATCCTAAAGATCTAAAAATAAAAGAAAGATAAAGCAATTAGCCAGGGTATTTGAGTCATAAAACACCATTTGTATTAAAATCCAAATGCTGGTTGCTAGCCAGGCAGTGTTGGCTACTCTCATTGATGACTGCATCATGATTTTTAGTATCCAGCAAAAACTGAGACAGTCTGTCTAATTACAGATGTTGTTGCTCATAAGAACTATTCAAAATGTGCTGTGTTTGGCTTTAAGGTTTTGCTGTTCATGAAGAAAACTGTGTAATCTGAGATCAGCTTTTGCTGGATTACTCTGTGGTTGTGTTGCAACATTTCATTTGCATGTTATTAACAGTCAAGTGGAAAGAAATGGAGCGGGGAGGTAATATTTACCTTTACACAAACACAACTCTTGCCTACTACATCAAACTAACTAACAGCTTGTATATGAAATGTATATTTTATTAAGCTCTAGCTTCTTAGAGTTCGCAGACTAATCCAACATTGGTTGGGGCAAGAAGATTTTGAAGTTAGCAGAAATTAACTTGGTCATCTTCACTAGCCTCCAGTTCATATCTGGAACTAATTCAGATTCCTGATATTAATCTTCAAAGCAAGGTTCAGGCACCTCTGGCCTTGGGTCTGAACCACTCATGTGAACCACTGTCACATTAGAATTGTGGTCTGCCCTCTGGGATATCCTAGATGATAACGTCTTGTTCTCTGTATTACCACTGTGAAGTGGTTTCCCAGCTGGTGTATCTCTTTTCTCGTTCTAAAACATTGAAATTCCCCTCCTAAGGCTTAGGAAAAGTTTTTTGCTAAAAGATGAGGCTAGTGTGAAATTTGTTTAGGGGCCTAACTTGTTGTGAAGGGATGCTAGAACCTGTCAGCTAAAGGACTGTGATGCTTCTGTTACAGAACACCTGCTGCATTGATTTTCTGCTGATAAGAGCTTATCCTAGAGCACTGATTGTGTCACTTTACAGTATTAAACAGAGAGGCCTGGAACCACATTTAGTTCTGCTCTGGCACCCAAAATTGTTTTAAAGACCTAAATGCCCTCCCTAAAGAGGTTTGCCTGATACCCATTTTATATGTTTTTCATTTCTCCCAGGTTCTTTAGTCTTTCTGTTTTAAAGAGATGCTACTGCTTTCTAAATCTTTGTACTGCTGTAGTCTCTTCACTTTATTCTTATTTCATGGCTATTTTAAATTTCTTTTAGGTTTTACAATAACTTTTACAGCATTTGTGTAAGTTATTATTTAATCTTTATTTTGTGAAACAGCCAAAGAGCTTCAGTTCTTGTTCTGTAGAAACGTAGTCAACTGGGGGAGGGGAGATAGAAACTATCAAATGGAGTTCATCCTCAACTACAAATGTTCTGTGCACTCCAAAGTCTACAAGTTACTACTGAAAGGCTTCATGGATCCAAAAGAGCTATAATGTGGGGTGTAGGCATAGTCACTTAAAGTACTATACACAAGGCTGAAAAGCGTGCACAGTAATTCTGGGAATTTAGCTTCATCTATGGAAGGCTCTTTCCATGTATGAATTTTCCAAGTAATTGGGACCTTGAGAGCAGGCCTTTTGTTACATTCGTCCTCAATGTCTATAAGCAGGACACGATTATGTGTGAAACAGTTTTCTTGAAGATGCATTTTTGCATGTCCAAGACTCAAGTGATTCATAATTAGTTAAATTTGGTGCTGAAGAGGTTCACTAAACTTACCAACTACCTTGTTTTTTTGGCAACTTGTCTTTAAATAATTTTTGAGTTTTTCAGGGGTGTATGTGTATTCTGTGTTTGTATATATTGTCCCATCTTGATGAATCTGCATCCAGACTTAACATTACATTTGTTTCAGCATTATATAAATTAGCCTTACATTTATGTACTTCTTCCTTCTTTCAGTACCTCCTTATACCAAGAGTAAATCAATATCTTGCTGGCTGTAAAAATAAATTTGATATTCTTTCTTTGGGGTTGAAGTTCACTAACAAAGGCATAATGGAAATAGATCTACAGGGAGAAGCAGAGATTCCTGATGAGAGACATACTTTTAAAGCAGAAGTAGAGACCTTATTTTTCCAAGATTAATCTGTTGAGGGCTCATATTCAGAGTTGTATTGACTGTAGAGCAAAATACAGCAAAATCCACAAAAAATGATACTTTGGGAACTAGAATGCACAAGATACATCATACAGGCTTTCAAAGCTCCATGAGCTTCATCAGGCAAAGGATGTTTAAAAAATCAGACAAGAGAAGAACGGTGACCATGGTAAAGTCACAGGCCTACATTTTGTATCAGATGTTATTTCTGCTCTAGTTCAATTATTCTGGAGGGATCTCCGTGCTGACAAAGGCCACTCCCCTTCATGGCCACATGGAGACCAGTGAAATAGGGCAAGAAAAGACAAGTAATAAAAATTTCAACTCCATTAGCAACAGAAAAGTACAAAGCTAACAGCTCCTTTCTTGGGAAGAGAACAACTGAATTTCTCAAGAAGTCCCCGTATTGTTACATCTGGAAAAACTTTTCAGTACTACATAGGTAAAACCTGCCAATTGTTGTTGAGGGCTGTATGCAAGCAGCACACATAACCAAGCCCAACAATTGATAAGATCAAATATGGACAGCCCCCTCCCCACCCTTTTCTCTCCCTAACTGTGCTAACTCATTTCTTTTCTTTCTCTCATTATCCTCTCCCCCTTCTCTCTCTTGGACATAACCTGCCTTCCCTCTCACTGCTGTCTAATCCCCACCAAAAATCAGGTGGATGGCTGAAGGAAGAATAGATTGCTCTTGCCAGAAATATGATCTCATGTCTCATAGAGGACTTTTGAAATCATAGGGGCCCTAACACTGCAGATGACCCAGCCCTCTTCTAAGGACACCCCAAGATTAACTGTGGGAACACAGTTCTCAGTAGACCAGTTGAGAGATGCAAAATGTGTCTTCCAACTTGATATGAGTATCTGTGGGCTCCCCCATCTCCAGGGAGAGGAGAGGAGTGGGAGGGAGGAAAATGATGCAGCTGAGTTTGCAGCCAAACTTTGCACAGGTGGTAACCATGATGGCTGCTGGTGCTCCATCACTACCACCTAGCTGAAATGAGGCCTAGAGTGGGATGCAGCAGTGGCGACTGCTGGTGACCATCGCCAGTCTTGGTCCAGAAGAGGCACCCATGCAAAAAAAATTTTAAAAAGCCCCTTCTCCTTTCTCTTCTGCTCCCGCCACTGGAGCCTGGATCCCAGTCTGTTCCTTTCATACCCAAGTCTTTTGTGGATGGGAACCCAGTAATCACAGCCAATTCTGACAGTGGCAGCAGCAATAGTGGGGCTGTCAGCTGCCTGCTTTCACCGTCAAGGCAGCGGCTGTGGCACGCCTGCTCATTTGTTGGGATGGAGAGAGAGACAAGGATCTGTGAAATGGCAGGAGGTGTGGATTCCCACTGTTACACAGATCTTCATGTCTCTCTGCAGCCTTGCAAAAACCAGTGCGTGTACATACTTTTTTTAACCCTAAAAGTTTTGGATTTTGAAGCATTTGGACTTGGAATTCTGGATAAGGAATGCGCAATCTGTATGTTTTTATTACTGTGCCTGTATGTTCAGCAAAGATACCTGGTTCTCTTCCTTTGTATTTTAAGCAGTGATTTTTGGTGGCTCCCATTTCAGTGGGGTAGTTTTAGGCTGAGTTATAGTCTGAACTTTCTGGAAGGTGCCATCCATGGTGCTGAACCTGTTTTGGAGGTAGGGCTCAGCACCTTGGATAGCTACTTTAAAGTTCCAGAAACCAGAAAGGAAGCCACCAGCTGCACTGGTCTTAAGCTTATATTGCAGAGAGAGAGAAGTCGTAACCAAGAATGATTGAATAAACAAACAAATGAAAAAAAACAATAATGATTTGACTCATTGTGAAAAGTTTTCTTTTCGCTTTATGATAATTTCTACAAATTGTTGGCATCTTCAGTTATGCAAAGTAGTGCTACTCAAAGGAGTGGTCTATAGACCAGTGTTGGTCCATGATATATCAGCTTGTGCCAAATTTCCTAGGGAATGGGGAACTTATAGCCAATTGGCACAAATAAGGTACTAGTCCCTAGCATATTTAGGAGGAAGGGATTTGTGATCCTCCATATCAGATGGGTTGAGATCGCATTTATTATTTATTTACTTATAAATTTGCTTAGTGCCTTTCTACCTAGGAAAACTTGGGCTGTTGTCAATTACGGCCTCCTGTCTGCCTTCAAACATAGGAAGACCCTTTATATACAAAGTAAATAGATAGATACATTTGCCTAACGGTACAGCCACTGTAGCTTTTAATTTGGCCCTACTCCTAAGAGTCCTCACTGTGGACTTGTGGATTTCAGTCTTTGGTATGTTTTGCTCCTTCATAATAACAGATTCTTTTCTGAAATTGTTATATATGCATTCTTGCATGTTCTTGTATGTTTGCAAAACATACTTCGCTGTCAGTGGCTTAATATGTTAATTAGGCTGTGCGTCAGTGTGAGGAGTTTGTTTTCATGCTAAAGAAATATTAATGTACTTGTAATAGGGCAGTTGTGACAAACAGAATTTGGTAGTAACAGTTGCTTGAGCATTACATTAAAATGGCCTACCATCTGATTGTGGAATATAGCATTTCAATACGATTAAAGCAGCATAGTAAGAACCAGCAACACAGGATTACTCAGGGGCAGACTTGGCTGCTTTCCCAGAAATTATATTTGACATAATCCTAGAGCAACCTTTTCATTCTGTTGTAGTGTTATAAAGTCTCACTGTTCCAATTACAAATGTTAAAACCTCAAAAACATGATAACCTTCTCAAACTTTGTTTATTTGCCCACTGGTGTGACTGGTCTGTATATTGCTAGGATTTCTGCCCATTTTTTTTATACTGTGTTTGCAGAAAACATTTGACCATAGGGACAGAGACAAGGCAAAATTACTCAACACTTTCTTTGCTTGGGTCTTCCCCCAAAAGGAAAACAGTGTTCTACCTGGGAAAAATGGAGCAGATGAGGTGGTAGGGGAAATGCAGCACAGCATAAGTAGGGGAATACTTGGCTACTCTAAATGAATTCAAGTCTCCAGGACCAGATGAACTTCATCCAAGGGTATTAAAAGAACTGGCAGAAGTAATCTCAGAACCACTGGCAATAATTTTTGAGAATTCTTGAAGAATAGGAGAAGTACCAGCAGGCTGAAGAAGGGCAAATGTTTTCTCCATCTTCAAAAAGGGAAAAAAATGAGGATCTAAATAATTACTGCCCAGTCAGCCTGACGTCAATACTGGGAAAAATTCTAGAGTAGATCATTAAACAGATAGTCTGTAAGCACTTAGAAGGGAATGCTATGATCACTAAAACTCAGCATGGGTTTCTCAAAAGCAATCTAACTATCTAACAATCAGACTAATCTTATCTCTTTTTTGTTAGAGTTACTAGTTTGGTAGATGAAGCAAATACTGTGGGTGTAGGACATTTTGACTTCAGTAAGGCCTTTGACAAGGTCCCCCATGATATTCATGCAAACGAGCTATTAAAATGTGGGCTATACAATGCTGTTGTCAGGTGGATTTGTAACTGGTTGACCAACCTAACTCAAAGGGTGGTCACCAATGGCTTCTCTTCATCCTGAAGAGAAGTGACTAGTGGGGTGTCACAGGGTTCTGTCTTGGGCCCAGTGCTACTCAACATCTTTAGCAATGATTCGGATGATAAAATAGAGGCATTCTTATCAAATTTGCAGATGACACCAAATTAGGAAGGGTAGCAAACACCCCAGAGGACAGGATCAGAATTCAAAGTGACCTTAACAGATTAGAGAGGTGATCATGAAATAACAAAAGTTTGATGAAATATTACTAAAAAGAAGGCAAGAAAGCTATAGATAGAAAGGGATTTGAAGAGAAACATGCGAACATACAAGAAGGTACTACCCTAAGGGAAGTGAGGAAGCGACAGGGGAAAGGTTAGGGGATACAAAGTATTTAGACCTTAAAATTAGATATGTCTTGGAATATGATAATTTGAAAAGGGGTCTGCATAACAATACTTATATGTTATATTTTTTAAATATATGCTTTGTAAAATGCAAATATTGTAAACAGATGTGAAATTGATGTTATTTTAGTTCTTTTTTACTTAGTTCAATAAAAAAAACCAGATTAGAGAGGTGAGCCAAAACTAACACAATGAATTTCAGCAGGGAGAAGTGTAAAGTACTACACTTGGACAGAAAAAATAAAATGCATAAAAATAAGATGGGTGATACCTGGCTTGACCCCAGTACATGTAAAAGGGATCTAGGAGTTTTAGTAGACCATGAGCTGAACATGAGTCAGCAGTGTGATGTGGCAGCTTAAAAAGCCAATGTAATTCTGGACTGTGTCAATAGAAGTGCAATGTCTAGGTCAAGGAAAGTAATAGCACAACTCTATTCTGCTTTGGTTAGACCTCAGCTGAAATACTATGTCTAGTTTTGGGCACCACATTTTAGGAAGGTTATTGACAAACTAGAATGTGTCTGTAGGAGGGCAACCAAAATGGTAGGCACCCTGGAAACCATTCCCTATGAGGAGCTGCTTAGGAAGCTGGGTATGTTTAGCTTGGAGAAGAGAAAATTAAGAGCCAACATGATAGCTCTGTTTAAATATTTGAAGGGATGTCATATGGAGGATGGAGCAAGTCTGTTTTCTGCTCCAGAGACTAGGACATGGCTTCAAACTTCAGGAAAAGAGATTCTATCAATGTTGGGAAGAATTCCTGACAGTAAGAGCAGTTCAACAGTGGGTTACACTGCCTTAGAGTATGGTGGAGTCTCCTTCTTCTGAAGTTTTTAAATAGAGGCTGGATGGGAATGCTTTGATTGTGTATTCCTGCATGGCAGGGAGTTGGACTCAATAGTCCTTGTGGTCTCTTCCAGCTCTATGATTCTACAGACATCCATAGCACTTAACTGTGGAAAATAAATAGTATTTGGTTTTTCTTTTGTTGAGCATCATCACAGGGCACTGGGAATCTCAAATTGAATACCCTAGCAGTGGGATTTAATTTAAGATACTTGACTTTCTCCACTATTGCGGTAGCTCATCAGAGGAGAGAGTTGTGGCTGGCCTGCCCCATCCTTCATTTCAGTGCCACCATTGTAGGTTAAAAGATTGCAGCTACCAGGCTTGCAAGGGTGAGGTGACATACAGATCTGGTCTAAAAACTGTATTTCTCACCCAATCCTGTACAGGTTTTAAGATCTGTAGGGGAAGCTTTTCTTTCAGTCCCACCACCTTCACTGACATGTTTTTGAGGACATACAGGACAGGGCCTTTGGCATGGCTGCTCCCAGGCTGTGGAATACCCTTCCATGGGAAGTCTTTGTAGCCCCCTCCCTTCTCTCTTTCTGCCAGCAGTTGAAGACCTTTTTATTCATTGTTGAGATATGTATTATAGCAGTAATACACGCAAAGTGATATACTGTATTTTAGTTTATTTTTTTAAAAAAAGTTAGTAATTTATGTCTTAAATATATTTTAACTGTTTTAATCATTATTTTAATAACACTGGCATTCAACTCTTTTTAAACTTTTGTAGAATGGGCTTTTTTAATGTAATCGTGTTTTATAGTTCTGTAAACTACCTTGCATCTCATCCTGGTAGAAAAGCGGGATATAAATTCAGGAAATAAATAAATAGGTATGATATAGTGCTGTGATACAGCACAAAACCAAATTATGGTTTAACATAGGGTAGGCAACTGCATTTGTCCTGGGAATAAATTTTCTGACCTGAGATTCCAGAGGACCAATTGGACTGTCAAAAAAAATGATTAAAAACAACAGACTTTGGGGAGCTTTATGCTGCCTCAGAACTGCACTTTAGCTGTACATGTCTCAGGCTCATGTACCAGTTCTTTATATCCTCCAGTATCTATTTGTGCAACACATCATCTAGAGCAGATTTCATGGGATGTGGTGGGGGGTAACTATGCATGGAAAAGAAAATTGCCTAGAACTGAACTCCTATGAACAGAACTCCATTCAGGGGCTTTCCCATGATTGGGAGCAAATTCTAGATCCTGACCATAATTTGATGACAAAGGATAATTGTAAATCAAGACCCTTGAACATCAGCATAGAATGCGTTTCTAACATTACTCTTCTCACTGAAAAATCAAGCAGTTACAATGAAGAGGTGATTTTAAATCTTATTTTAAAAAAATTCTTCTTCTCAGTTTTCTTTGTATAATTACAAGTGCAACTGAGAAAAACAGCAACTAAGATTGTCATCCATTTGGCAAAACAAATGCATGTCTTCTAATTATTGTAACCTTAATAGAAAGAACCCAAGTGAAGTGAATAATAAAATAATAATTACTTTAAAAAAAATGAAGAAACACATGTCTTGGCAAAATAACTTAATTCAATTACCTGCAAATAAGAAATTTATTTCAAAGCTAGCTGCACTACTGTTTTAAAAACCTATAAATATTCTGCAGCATTTAATAATTTTATAGAATGCAGACTCTGTGGCATACTATTTCAGGATGTTCAATCAAATAGTATTACCATTCTGACTAATCTCCATTAAGAGCTCATCCCTGTTTTAATTTCAAGTATCAGGGTTTCTGAAATAAGGAAAGTTGTATCAGGGATGAATTTTCTCCTCAGTTGCTTGTTTCTTTTGTTCAGAGCCAGTGACAATTAATATTAGTTTAATTAAAAAGGAGATGTTATTTTTCACCTGTGAGCAAATGGGCTGGTTCTCCTCCCCCTTCTCTTACCATCTTTCCCTTAACAGCTTGATTTAAGACATGAAGATATTCCAGAAAACTTTATCACTTACTGCTTAAGGAGTACACACAGTTTGGAAAGCTCTGGGTGCTTGCGCTTTCTTCTATTGGTTTGAATCCTCCTCCTCTAGTTCCAGACTTTCACACAAGCATTGTCCACATATTATTAGGCTTGTGATTATAATAATATAGGCTAGAAGCATTAATTAAAAGAAAAATCTGAGATTGCAGTATGTGATTTATTATCAAACATTGGTACTCTGATCTTTATTCTGTTTTTTTATTTGCATTACTTCTCTGAAATCACATGTATACATGCTTAACTAGATTACATAAGCAACATGTGTACAAGTCAGAAATATACTGTCATTTACTATTATACTGTTCAGACAATATGACAATAGAACTTATTTTTCCTTCACAAAAATCTTTGAAAAAGGATGTTTTCTTTTATTGTGACTTTATTTGGTTGCTTTAATGCTTGGAGGACAGATTTTAAATTGATTATGTAATAAAAGCTCATCAGGCTTGATCCTTCAAGTGTAACTTTGCATCCTGCAGATTTTAATAAAGTTATAAATTGCAGTATTTCCCTCAAAACATAACCTCAGTTTTCAGGGTATTAAATTTACTACTGATAAACAGAGCTGTGCTGCAGATAACTTTTTCTAAAACCTCAGATTCAGACCTTAAGTTTAGTGGCTTTTTTAAAGTGAGGGAAGGTTATTTCATTTCAGTTCTCATTATTGCCAAACACCATGGTTTGCAATTTGAAAACATTGCCACCAAATAAAACATTCTTTGACAAATGGAAATAGGCTCCATATTTCTTATGTACACCCATGCAAGCTAGGCACACTGAAAAGCTTGGGCATTAGAAAGGGAGTAAGAAATTGGGCAGAATGATTATCTGGGAAAAGGAACATTGCACATTCTGCAAACATAAATGTACCTTGTTTTTAATTGAATGAAAAGAAAGTCCATGTGGCAAAATGATTCACAGTAAAAGGACTGCTTGCAAATTTTGTGTTTTCATCAAAAAATTCTTATAGAATATGGTAAGATATTCTGGGGAAGACCTACGATTGGCAGCTGGCATGCTTTGGGAGCCTCATGGGCTTCCCATGAGACTTTGGAAGATTCTGTTTCCCCCACTGCAACCCCCACTGTCATTGAAAAGGTTCCTCACCATGTTGAGGCGTCCCTGGGCTTTTTTACGCCCCAAAGACATTTTTTCCCCCAAATAGGAAGTAAACTAGAAGTCAACATGTTGTTTGCTTACTGGTTAAAATAGCCTGGAGAGGCATGGTGAGATCATTCTATGTCCCTTAGAGGAAAGAGAGAACATTTTTAGTTGAGAATTGACTCCTATCCCCCCGCAGCCATTGCTCTCTAATGGCACAGCCATTTTGCCTTTGTACCATCTTAGTTTATCCTGTGGAGCTCCGTATCTTGCCTAAGAGGTACCAGCTAGTAGGAGAAGTGAGGATACTGTGGACATTTGTTGATGTACCATTTGTTGATGTACTATTTTGCCGCTGCCCCAGTATCTCTTGGCTGGCACAGACCACACGTTCCTTGTGGCCTCAGTTCTCACTGAAATAAGGGAAGATTTTTGATGTCAAAGAAGATGCATTCACTGAGCCCCATATGTTAACCATGGTGAAATCTGCAAACAAAAAGGCAAATTCTTCCCATATCTGTTCTTTGAGGCCAAGACTGCACCCCTTCTTGTAGCTAGGGATGCCGAAGATGTTCATTCAATCTTCGAGTCAAAACAACCCAACCTAATCTACACCTCATGGGCTAGTGGGTGGATTGGAATTGAGCTTGAACATTTTTTGTTTTTGCACCATAACACCCACAGTCTTCAGTCAACATGGTCAAAAAAGAGTTTTTCCATCTTTCCTGAATTTCACAGTATACTAAAATGTATGTAAATATATTTTAGGGTAAACTATGTTTTAGAGCAGTGCTATCTGATAGGGCAACAGTTTTCCCCGATATTTGTATAGTTTCCTGGCATCTTGCCACAGACTGGCAGCTGATGTGGCTTGCACTGTGTCACAGTTCATGGTCCACCACTTTGAGTTGTACTGTTTTAAAGTGCAGCTCTAAAACAGAGTACCTTTAAGAGATAATGCATTTAAAATTCATATTTTTGTGAGGAAATAAATACAAATCAGGAGTGAGTTATGTTAACATTTTGTTATCTTAATCTGATGTGTTACATTTCCATGAAGATTTCATCCCACACTTGAGAAAAACAGGCTATCTTTTACTTCCATTTTTGTCATTTTCTTTTATGACAATCCTACATGAGCCCACATACACCTTAAGCAAGTCTTTGAGATGACATGAACAAGTAGCAGCTGAAATGGGATTCAGTTCCAAAGTGACTTTATGTTGGGAAATCTAAACCTCCTAGGCTCTTACATTAAGCTATCTTTATATTCAGCTGTTGCTGTACCTCTTCACTGTTCATTTGGGTTTGACAGTAACAAAAACTGTGAAACAAGACTGCATCAAGATTTAATTTCTTTTTGGGTATGGGTCTTATTCAAGCATTAATATTCAGAGACAGAGATGAAGTGGACTGGAGTTCACAAAAGCTTATGCTAAAAATTTATTTAATCACAAAGGTGCTACAGGATTCCATTATATTGTTTTATCCAGCATTAATATTTGCCTGTGTTTCATTTGTTGTGAAATCCAAATGAGAGCTGAGAATTGGTTAGAACTGGATATGTTTAAAATCTGAATTCCATGCTGTTCCTCCGCTTCCTAGAATTCATTGTTCTACTATCAACCAGAAATTATCAATTTGTTGACCTGAGTACTAACCAGTGTTCTTTCCTGTATGGATAATAGCTTTTGTGAGTCTCTCTGTATGTGTGAGTATGTGTGTGGGAGCGGAAGAGGGAGAGGGAGAAAAAGGGAAGAGAAAGTTTGTGTTCAGTCTTCACTTCTTCAGAATAAGGGGACATGTTAGCTTGTAACTAGTACATTTTTGCAATCCTTGCTGTGGCAGGAAGTAATTCAAAATGTATAAAAACAGCAGAGATAGAAGGCAATGCATTTACAGTTATTTTTAAGCTAGTGCTTATCACCAGAAATCAAACGTTTACAATGTTATCATTATTAGGAATGATACGGTTCTTTACGGAGCACACTCAAGTACAGTCTTGGGTACATTGGGACAGTGTGAACAAGCCGGTTCTAAAGAAAGGTATTGTTAACTGGGAGTTTGACTTCTCCATATTTCCAGTGTGGGATTCTGCTGGTGCTGGTTTAATCTTACCTGAAAATAAAGGCCACCTGAGCTTTAGCTGGTGAGTTGTTTTCATCATATGTCTGATCAGTCACCTAGATAATACCACTATTTTTTTCTTGTTGTCACTTTTCCTTAGGGGTTGTTGTTTTTTTTGAAAGAAGAGAAGGGTGAGGACAATGAGGCAAAGAGGAAAAAGGGCATGTTAAAGCTAGACTCCATCTTGAGGTTAAGGCTAGAACAGTGGTTTAGAAATCTGTCAATGGCTACACTGGGCAGCTGTTTTCCCTACATTTTTACTCATGTGTTTTATCGATAATTACTGTTTGTACTGTTTGCATTCAAGTGTGGTGGGCTGGTTAGTGGGCTGAATGATTATCCCATTCCTTCATTGGTGATTAGAAAGAGTAATGGCAGTAGAAAAAAAATTAAAATAAATCATGCACCATACAATAAAATAGATCAAGAAATGCATTTTTTTATGTACAGTGGATCCTCCTTACCCACAGTCTTTGGGCTTGTGAGTTTGAGCATTCACATCGTGTTGCCTACTTAAAATGGCAGTGACACATGCAGAGTCACAGAAGCATCTACACACATTTTGCCATCATTGAATATAATGAGACACGAGCATACTTGAATTTCCCTATTCACAGGAGTTCCTGAATTAGAACCCTCGCATATACAGAGGGTGCACTGTAGCTTAAAATATAGTTAAATTACAGGTTAGAATCGAGTTACTAGTCTCAAGTAGTATAGACCCAATGAATCAATTGCTGAACAGGAAGTCAACATTTAAATGTGAAACTAGTATCTACTCTAGTTGGAACCAGCAATCAAATCTAGACTGTCTCATATGTTTAATCCTGACTGTTGCTTCCAAATGCAAATGTGAAATTTGTAAAACACCTATGGAAAGTAAGGGTGTGTGTTAACTACAAATCCTGATTCAGGGATTTGGAAAACAGCTTAATACAGTTTAGATCGTAATCCAACTCAGTTAAGTAAAATTGAATGAAATTAATTCTGTTGTCTTAATTATTACCTGCCAAATTTGGGTCAAAAAAGATGAAATGCAAGAGTTGTGCCATACAACTTTATTTTTTTTAAAAAAGAGAACTGCCAATTTCTATTTTAATGAAAGACATATTATAGTTCTGGCATCCACACTGGCTCCCTAGTGGAATGAAGAAGAATTAATTTCATTCAGTAATATTAGCAGTGATAGTGAATTCCTTTGAAAGGGATCAGGCCTGTTCAGGTTCACAAGAATAAGTGCGGGGAATTTTGTGCAAGGGTACCTATTATCATGGTGGTAGACAGCTGCCCAGAGGTCACTTCCAGTTTCAGTGTGGTTGATTTTTGGCTACGTAGGGTGGGAAGGCCAACTGTCATTTGAAAAAAAAAAAAAAAGAGTGAACACTGAGAGTGTATCATTGTAGCATCACTCCACCCAAAGCACTGGATTTGGAGAATCCTGATAAAATCAGTCACTATGACTGGAAGCTACAGCTGCTGGTTAAAAGAAACACGTTCTTCTATACCATTTCCTTCTTAATTCTGATGCTTCCTTTACATGAACAGCAAGGGGAAAGGAGTATATCAATTTTGGGAGATATACCATGTTTCTCCAAATCCAAATTGCTAAGGAACCTTCTGGACTATTCAGATTTATATTTAGCCCACTTCTAGCTGTAGACTTCTCCCAAATCTGTCCAAAGCAGCCCATATTGGTTCTTTCTTTGGGATTCATTCAAATCCAAAGTATACCATTTTGGCTTGGATTTCAACTTGTAGAGGAAAGCTGTTCTGTGTTTGTGGGGCATCCCCTACAAATGCCTTTGCACCTACCCCTCCTTGATATGTGGATGGTACCATCAAGAACACAGTCTGCAGTTAATCTAAACTGTTGTGAATTATGAAAAAGAGAAAGCACTCTCTAGGCATATAGGCTTTGGAAGAATGAGTTATGCTTGGAAGACACTAGGAAGCCAGTGTAGATGCCGGAATTTTAATATAATATGTTTTCTGAGACCCACCCAGGAATGGCTCCCAGATTGCCAAACAACAGTAGAAGGAAGGTTAGAACTTAATCATTTACATTCCACTCCCCCAAAAGCTTCAGACTGAGATCAATATTTACTTGGATTTCCTTGTGTGAGATATTTTCTTGCTGTGTTTATCATTTAACTGCAGAGAAGGTATATGAAGGAAAAAAAGTTTTATTTCTGATTTGTCACTAAATTAATTTTAGATGTTTCAATTGCATAACACTTGAAGTCTAATATGTAGCATTAATAACTGCAGCCCCAACAGCCCTTTGGTTTGATCACTCTTATCTGCATTGTCCCCAAATGCAATTTTCCAGGAGTTCAGCAGCCTTGTTTCCTGTTTTTATGAAAGCTAGATACAAGTCATCAATCACAGAATGTATTTCATCTTGCTTGCAGTAGATAAGTTACACTCTTTACACAGTATAAGGATTTGTCAAGTATTCCTGTAATAAAGAGACAAATGAAAGAGCAGCTTGGAAATGTAATATGCTTGCAGATGAAAAATTGGCATTTCATAGACCGTACCGCCTTCTGCAGAAAGAACATTAATACCCACATAAAAAGAAAGCAATATGACCTTTGGTGAACTTGGGGATGATTCACATATTACAAGAGGGCCCCAAATTTCCCAGGAGACTTAGTTCTGTTGTTGTTGTTTGTTTTGATGTCATCTTCAACTTACGGTGACTCTATCAGTGAAAGATCTTCAAGAGCCACGTTCACTTACAGTCTTCCTCATGTTTTGCAAACTTGAGGACATGGCTAATTTTATTGACTCAATCCATGTATAATGTGTTCTTCCTGTTTTTCTACTGCCTCCCACTTTTCCCGGAATTATTATCTATTCTAATGAGTTGTGTTGTCTCATAACATGCCCAAAGTATAATAACCTCAATTTAGTCAGTTTAGCTACTAGTGGGAGTTCAGGCTTGATTTCCTCTTGGACCCATTTATTTGACTTTTGGGCAGTCCATGCTATCTGTAGAACTCTCCTCCAGTGCCACATTTCAAATGAGTTGATTTTCTTCAGTGTCCAGCTTTCACAATCAAATATAGAAATCATAAATACTGTGGTATGGTTGATTCTGGATTTGGTATTTAATTCTATATCTGTACACTTGAGAATCTTATCTAGTTTTGTCATAGCTGCTCTTCCAAATCCTAGTTATATTCTGGATTCTTGACTACAGTCTCCATTTTGATTAAAGACTGATCTAGTCTTTAAATAGAGATCTCTATTTTTCAATGCCTTCATCTGCTTTAAAGTTATGTTAATAACCTGTGGTCATTATTTTTGTTTTCTTAATGTTCAGCTATAACCCTGATTTTGAACTTTCTTCCTTACCTTTCATCAGTAGTTGTTCTGATCTTTGCTAATTTTTGGTAAAAGTATGGTATCATCTGCTTATTTTAAATTGTTCATGTTTCTTCCCCAGTTTTCACACCTTGTTCCTTCAAGTTAAATCCTGCTTTCAGTATGCATAAAAGTTAAACAGATAGGGTGCTAAATTACAGCCTTTTCAGATCCCCTTGTTAATTGGCAGCCATTCTGTTTCTCCATATTGTGTCCTAAGAGTTGCTTGTTTTCTAGAGTATAGGTTGCACACTAAGATAATTAAAAAAGTTGTGGTACACCCATTTCTTTTGGAGCAATCTATAGTTTTCTTGATCTATACAATGTTTTGCTACAATATTCTGAAATTCTGTAGCATATTCCTTTAGCCTGTGTATTTGTGAAATATGACTTCTAGTGTCTTTTCTTGTTCTGAATTGAGCTTGGACGTATGACATTTCTTGCTCCATAGATGGTAAAGTCTTTGTTGTAACATGTTGGGCATCACTTTGCCTGCATAGGGATTAATGTAACGGTTCAGTATCTCATTTCTTAGAAACTGGAATGCATATTTCCTAGCCCTACCTGGAGACCCCTGCTATTCTTCCATTCAAGTACCAACCAGTCCTGACCTTGCTTAGCTTCCAAAGTAAGATTAGATAGAGCCTGTTTGGATAGGGAGAGTAGGTATGGGGAAGTGAGGTCACAGCATTTTACATATATGAAGAACCTTAGACTTTTTTTTTTTTTTTTTGCTGTTGGATGGATGATCTGGTTTTGGGGTGTGCGTACCCCATTGTCATGGACAAATCACTTTTTTGTAAAGTTTGGTTCGGCAGCAGGGTCTGCCCTGCAGTGATATGGGGTCTCCTTAGGTGATCCAAGCCTAGAGGCTTATCTGAAGTATTCCTGAATGCTTTGCGGGATTTTCCAGCTGACAAGGCTGGTGAGTCTGTCGAAGCCTCTAGAATGGTGTGATGGAAAGGGCCATTGGTGCACTGTCTTACGCGCCCAATCCAGGGCTTTGGATCTAGTTCCTAGTTCCTTTTGGTTTATAGAAGATCTGTTGGACACAGAGTTTAGGTGATCGAAGTGAATATGACCATGAAGTGAATATGACCAAAATTCAGCAGAGACTCTTTGTTGTGCCTAGTATGTGGCAGTGAAGTTGGCAAAATGAATGTATCATTTCTCCTTTATTTCGTCTTTTCCGAGTGGTGAAGAGCTTATTGAGATCAGACTGAGGAAGGCCAGGTTTAGAATCCTTGGTTGTCTGCTGTTATCAATTTACCTGGTACTTTAAGGAGAAAGTGACTTTTATTCATTCAGAACATGATGTTACAGTTATTGCAGAGTCTAAGGAGGTATCCAGGGTGCCCTCTAGTCAGTTTTCTTAGGATCAGTTTCAATTGTTCTAGTGCGATGGTCTGGACAAGATGCTTGAATCAGTCCATTCCACCACATGTAGTCTGGACACTTGCCCATTTTCTCTCTTAAAATCTAGCACATATGAGCTGATTAGATGCATCTGAGGGGTGTGAAATGTGTCATTATGTCAGTGGGAGGGGCCTGCTCCTTTGAAGGATGTCAGGGTAATGTGAGATGTGCACTTCAAAGCATGTGCAGAGTGCAGATAAGGAAGCAGTGCCCAACTGCTACCAGGTGCTCCAGACAGGGAAAAAATAGCTACGCAGACTCAAAACGATAAAGCTTAGTGCTGTTTATTCATCAGAGCACTAGATACATTAGGGCTTCTGGCAGCAAGCCTAGAAGCAAAAACATTCAGGCACAAAATAGCAATACGGAAGACAGACATACAGTATGGCCAGAGGCAGTACAAAAATAACCTACAGCAGCGTAACCTAAAGCAGAATAACCTAAGGCAAGTACCATCGTCACACCTAAGCCTTTTAAGAGCTTAACCACACCCAGGTACATGTATGGGGTGATCCAGTAGTATACAACCTCCTCATGTTGGATGCTCTCTGATGAGGCAAGACCTTGCAAGGCAGGCTAGGCATAACAATCCCTTGCAACTGTGCTCCCAAGGTCACATTACCTCACCTTTCCATCCACTTAGAGAAACCTTTCCTTGGTCACACTGCACTCACCCTCTGAATGCCCTGACAAAGGAGGCTGTAGTGCATCCTTTGCTGAAGAAATCTTCCCTGGACCCAGAGGCATGTGAAAACTACTGTCCTGTAACTAATATCCTGTATTTGGACAAGGTGCTTGACTGTGTGGTGGCTAGGTAGCTTCAGACATTCTTGGAGGAACTGGATTATCTAAACTCACTTCAGTCTGGTTTGAAGGTACAGTAAAGAGAC
The DNA here is from genome assembly GCA_948472985.1 of Iguana delicatissima. Classification (NCBI taxonomy): domain Eukaryota; kingdom Metazoa; phylum Chordata; class Lepidosauria; order Squamata; family Iguanidae; genus Iguana; species Iguana delicatissima. Next base: position 224,192 of record CAOKZL010002555.1, on the reverse strand, counting down.
AGCTGAGAGCCAGAGTGGTGTAGAGGTTTGAGTGTTGGGCTACAACCTTGGAGACCAGGGTTCAGTTCTCTGCTTGGCCACAGAAACCCATTGGATGACCTTGGGCACATCTCATACTCTCAGCCCCAGAAAACCCTGTGGTAGGTCTGCCTTGGTGTCCCCATAAGTTGGAAATGACTTGAAGGCACACAACAACAACTGAGATAGTCTTGGTTTCTTTGAATAATGATCTACTCCAAAGGAAAGACAGGGGAAGTGCTACCCTGCTGATCTTCCTGGATCCTTGAGTGACTTTTGATACCATTGGTAATTGTATCCTACTGGAACTACTCTGGTGGATGGGAGTAGGAGACATTGTGTTAAAGTGGTTCCACTACTATCTGCAAAGTCATTTCCAGAAAGTGGCTTTGGGGGATTCCTATTCAGTCCCATGGCCATTGTTCTGTGGGATACCACAGGGTTTCATGTCATCTCCTGTGCTACTCAACATCTGTATGAGGCCACTGGGGAAAGTCGTTAGGAGATTTGGGTTTAGGTGCCAGCAGTATGCTGATGACATTCCACTTTGTTTTTTGTCATCAGAGTCTGCGAGGGCTATGAAGGTGCTGGAGCAGGGCCTGAATGCTGTAATTTTGCAGTGGTTCTCATGTGGATGTCACTCTCCTCTGCAGTACATTATGCCAGTCCCATGTCCTATCCTATGCCTGTCCCCCACTCGCAGGCCTCTCATGCTGCACATGCTCTCCATCTTAACACTGAGCTGTCATGTTCTCTGCATCCTCTGTTTATTTTCTTCCCCTGTCACGTTGTCGCTAAGGGCCATGCGCCTGCTGCATCAGTGACGGAATGTTCAGAGAAGCTGAGTGAGAAAAGCATTAAAAAAAGGGGAGGCCAATTTTTGCTGTGTTTGAATTAGAGGAAGACATAACAGGGGAAAATGCTTTGCACTGTGCTTTTTCAAAGACCAGTCAATCCTCAACAGTGCACGCACAAAAACACACACATAGAGGCTTGCTCTTCTTTTTCACATTTACTGTATTTGCAGGCTAACTTTTCTTGAGCAACTATCATGCTTCCCTGGATCATGCCCTGCAGTTTGAGAACCGCTGATGTAATGGGCTGGATAAGAGCCAATAAGTTGAAGCTAAATTCTGATAAAATAGAGGTCTGTGGTTCTTGGGTGCAAGAATTGGGTAGCTTACTTGCCCTCATGGGGTTGCACTCTCCCAAAGGAACTGGTGTGTAATCTGTGAATACTCCTAGATCCATCTTTGTCATTGGAATTGCAAACAGATTCTGTGGCTTAGCGTACTTGGGGCCAGGTTTTACTTGTCTGCCAGCTATGGTCTTTTCCTGTTCAGAGATAACTTAGCCACAATAGTTGGTGCACTGGTTTCTTCCCAATTAGACTACTGCAATGCACTCTACATGAGACTCCCCTTCAAGACAACTTGGAAACTACAGCTAGTGCAAAACGCAGCAGCTAGAATGCTCACTGGAACTCAGTTGAGATACCATATAACACTAGTTCTGAAGGGATTGGAGTGGCTGCCAATATGTCCCAGGCCTAATAAGATTCAAGGTGTTGTTGGTGACATTTAAAGTCCTTGATACTTGAGGAGTGCCTCTCTCTCTATATTTCTGTCCAAGAACTGAGATCTATTGGAGAGGCCTTCCTTTGTGCCCCACCAATAGGAGGATGTGGGAAAGGGCGTTCTCAGTCATGACACTCTAGTTGTGGAATTCCTTCTCCCCAGAGGCCTGATTGGCACCAACATTGGGATCAAAACCTAAAGCCTTCAGGGGTGATTTTATCCAGGCTGTCTATATCTTAAAGTTGTATTATTTAAAATTGTTTTAACCAGTTCTGAATTGTCTTGTTTTTTTATTTGATAAGCTATTTAATATACTTTAAATCTTTTAAAATTGTTATTATTTTTTTAATTGATTTTATTGTAAGCCATCCTCAGCTTTGGATGTAGGATGGGATGCAAATATTTTAATGAATAAATAGAAAAATAAATGAAAGTATCAGATGCAGAAAATATCTTCCCAACTTGACTGTTCTTAGTTTGTCCACGTTCAAGATGCCTCAATCAAGATAATGAATTGTACATCCTCTATGAGTTCTTGACCCATTTTTTTATGGCTTTGTTTTCCAGCTAACATGGCTATGGTTATTTGGGAACTAAAAAGCCATTCAAAAAGTAATGTTTCTAAATTCTGAGCAGATTATTGTCTGGCCATGTGTTGTGTGAATACAGAAGGTCAGTTCATGATTCCAAAATCTCTTGATACTCAGTGTTGTACCTTCAGCATGGTGGTATAAATGTGCCAAGCTTTACATTCAGTGCTGTATGAGACATTTTCAAAGTGAAAGATGCTGGGACCTTTGATGATTCATCCGTCTTTTAACTCAATAGGTCAAAGGTCATAATATGAAACTAGAGATGTAAATATTTTTGAAAATTAACTGTGGGTTATTTTCCTATACTTCCTGAGAGTCAAGCCTATTTCCTAAGTCATAAGAGTTATTTTTGCTGAAAAGAAAACTTGGCTATATAAATTACATGCTGCACAGTGAATACACAAACAAACAGCAGTAACAGCAACAGATTAAAACTTTAAAACTGACTACAACTTGCCCAGATTGCATCAGTTAAAATCTGCCCTACATCAAACAGATTTGAACAAACAGCTGTGCCTAAAATATACCAGTGTGTGTGTGTGTGTGTATGCCTTCAAGTCACCTGTCAACTTACAGTGACACCGTGAATTTTATAGAGTTTTTTTAGGCAAGGAATACTCAGATGTGGTTTTTGCTAGTTCCTTTCTTTGAAATATAGTCCACAGCATCTGATATTAATTGGCAGTCTCACATCCAGGTTCTAACCAGGGTTGACCCTACTGAGCTTCCAAGATCAGAGGGGATCTGGTGCTTTTAGATGGTGGGAAAAAAATCTCTTTGTGCAAGTTATTCAGTGTTCAGGGGTGTCCTATCTCTCCTGGCACAGCTGATAAATCAGACAAAACAAACTGAATATCTCCCAGCTTGTTACTTACTTCCAGGCAGTAAGCAAGGAGTCATAAATAAAGTGCAACATAAGCAAAGTCCAGCATGGTTTCACAGCAAGGGAGTGTCCAAGGTCAGTCCGAGCATTTGTCAAGGCATCCAGCAGGGTAGCAGGTCAGATAAACTCTGACAACTCCTGGAGGGGACGGACGCCAGTTAAATAGATCCAAAGCCTAGCGCAGCTGTGCCTTGATTGATTATTACCAGTTATAATTCTGAGAGAATGACACTGGGTCTCTCTTTGCTCTCTGTGCTGTGTGAAACTGGGTCTAGATAAGTGTTTCTTCTGTATCTGAAGAGGTAGAACTCTCTGTTGGAGCTGGCACCACCCTTTGTTCTGTTTCTGGCACTGTAACTTCTCTGTACAGCAGGTCCTGGCATGCCCCCTGTTTCAGTCTCTGGCGTGCCCTCTGCTTCAGGCTCTTAGTCAGAGTCCATGCTCTAGAAGCAGGGCATGACAAGGGCCCCACTCTTTGGGAACTGTACTTCTGATGCCACAGATGGATGTAGAACCCTTATTAATGTAAGGGATGTCCTTCATTTGAGGGCCAGAAAGCCTGTGCATTATAGAGCTGGTGGGTGTCCCTTATTATAAGGCAGTGGTTCTCAACCTGTGGGTCCCCAGATGTTTGTGGACTTCAGCTCCGAGAAGCCCCAGCCACTATGGTCAATGCTCAGGGCTTCTGGGAGCTGAAGTCCAAAAACATCTGGGGACCCACAGGTTGAGAACCACTGTTATAAGGGATGTTTCCTATCTGAATCCTGCATTTTGGTGTGTGGGCCATTCATAGAGGCAGAAATATGTGTGGTATGTAATGTGTGAATGCAGACAATATGTTAATTTTACAGAGAAACACTTGGCTGAACTAACTGAAATCCTTTCATTTGGTATTTAGGTAGAACACAAACTTCTTAATAACTACCTCCCTGATTATGAACTCTGTATGTCATAAATTTTGAGTATCCCCGAGTGCTATTTTGATAACCCGGCAACACTAGATGTATGGGAAAGGGTCTTGGCAAAAGGTATTAGAAGAGAAGCAAGGTAATATGAGAGTCCATCAGGTATTACTTTGGTCTTAAGCCATTTATGGCTTCAGAAGTAAGTACTGGTTTCATGTGCTTGACTGTGCTTAGGATATATATATTTTTGGTGAGTCAAATGTGGTACTGGTTGAGAATGGTGGAAGTTGTCCTATGCTAAGAGTTTTGGGGAGCTGTGGTCCATAAAAGTACTTTTCCAAGATTTGTCCAGGTTGCCAAAGACAGTTTTTTTTGGGGGGGGAGGGGGACAACCAGTGCTTTAAATTGAAGAGAATGGTAAGTTTTCTATATGTTCTTAAAAGAAACCATGTTTACAAATTCAATAGGTTAATACAAGCCCCCAGAACCTTCTGAATCAGTTCGTTAAAGGAGCTTCCGAAGTGCATATTCCTAAATGGTTATTTTAGCAGTGAAAGGAGAAAAACAGTACCTTTAGGTTCTACCTTCCTCAGCTTCAACCGTTAAGCAAAGTTGCAAAAAAAAGTTCACATAAACCCATCTCTCTTGTGTGCATTTCTCCAGTGGGCATATATTGACCTCCCCAAAGAAGGCTGGTATATTGAAATGTTTGAACACCAGAGACAACTTTTGAGAATTACTTTCTGTACTTGGGCTGACAGCCGTGACTGCTGTGAACTGGAACGTGATGAAAGCATGTGTGAGATAAGAGAACTTAGGCAAGCCAAGTGTGTTTTGTACAATATGGTTGGAGAGAAAACACTTAGGCTTTCTTTTATTGTTGTTTTTCTATTTTTAAAGGAGATAATTTTTGTGTGTGTTTGCTTTCATGTCTTTACTTGTCAACACTGCCATCATGTTATATCTCCATGATCTTCTTGAACCTCTTCTTCCCTTACGGCCCTTTCCAACTGTGTGATTCTTTGATTCTTCATGAAGCACAGAAGCAAAAGTTTTTGCCCTTACTTTTCACTTCATTGTATTTTGTTCTAACACAAATAAGACTCTTTCTGAAACTCGTGTTACAATTCTAAGCACATTTACCTGAATGTGAACTTCACCACAAGTCAGTGTAAAGTTTTCAACCAGGGTAGTAGCATCACAAAGGATCTGGATTAAAGGATGAAAGTACTCCAGCAATTTATCCTTGAAAGTACTTTGGCAATTCATCCTTGTTTTTAATTGACTTTTTTTCTTAATGTGGTTCATTTTTTTTTTAAATTGCAAGTTACAGTTTCAGGGTAGATCCATAGATAGAAGGGCTCCACTCATAGAAGGCACTCCCATCTATTTTTCTGAGATCTGTCTTACCATGCTCCTCCACAGCCCAACCTGTTCAGTAGAGTCTATCTCTCTCTCTCTCTCTCTCTGGCATGTATGCAGCTGGAGTCATAGGATGGTTAAGAAAGTTCTCTTTCACCAATATAGTATTGCACACCTAGATACATATACAGTGGGCCCTTTACATTCACTAGGTGTAGGGGCTCAGGACCATCAAAAAAGTGGAAAAATTGCAAATATCAAAATGTGTATGTGTGAGTCTGTGGAAAGGGGGCTGAGGCAAGGTGGGTAGAGTAAGTAGCCGGGGTCCAAATCAGATCAGGGAAAGGAGAGGAAAGCAGGGAGTGGGTCGACATGGTGGCCCTGTACTTCCTCTCTCTCATCCATCTCCTTCCTTGGGTATGAAGGGAACATGGGGAGAGGGTTTGAGGTACTGAGAAATTGGGCTGTGAGCCATCCTTAGCTGGCCAAGCAGTGGCTGATGGTGGTGGTGCAGGAGGAGGAGAAGGAGGAGGAGGACCAGAGATGTTATTTTAAAGGGCTGCATGGCCTGGTCAGAGCTGCTGAGAGGAAGGTTCCCCCAGAAAAGAAGCATCTGAGTTGGGGAGGTAGGGGTTGGAGAAACTTGCAAATAATCAAATCCATGAAAGTCAAGCCTGCGAATGTGAAGGCCCAACTGTGGATCTCATTATACAGTAATCAGTTCATGGTCTGTTTATTTAAATTCTTTTAAGAGAGGCTGAGGGTGATGCTTTTGTTTAGTCAAATTCTTTTGAGGCAAACCATTTAAATGAGAGTTAGGTAGTGAATACTTTTAGGTGCTCTAGTTGACCAAATCTTGGCAATCACATGAATGTTAGTGACATTAGTGATAGCAGGCAAATCTTAACAAAGAAGCTGAAGAGACAGCATGGAGAAAATCAGAATTAGACTCCAATCTATACATACATATGTGCACACCTACATTTATTGTTTTTTGTGATCAGGTCAACATCAGCTTATGGCAACCTTAGGAATGAAAGATTTCCAAGAGCCTTAGTCATCAACTGCCTTGCTCCAATCATGTAAACTCCAGGTCATGGCTTTTTTGGTTGAGTCTATACACATGTAATGCAGTATCCCTCTTTTTCTGCCTTCTCCCTTACCAACCATTATTGTCTCTTCCAATGAGTCATGTCATCTCATGATATGCTTTTTGTTTATGTATATACACTTAATATATATAATTAAATGTATATACATACTCAGGAGTTATCCCCATTGAATTTAGAACCATAATGAGAGAGAGCCACGTTCTAGGAAGAAAGTTTTCTTTATAGCTTGAAGTTCTTTCTGGTTTTTGCACTATTATATTTAATAAAATACAATAATATAATTACATGATTATATTTAATAAAAGTGGATGTTTGTGATGAATTAATACTCCATCGTTATAACTGTCTGGCAAATTACGTCTAGACGCAGTTTCTATCTTTTTATTTTAGGTATTTTTTGGTCTACGTTGTTCTACTCATTGTTAAGAGAGGGAAAAACACTTCACCACATACCTAGTTAACTTCATCAGAGAAAAGCAAACCTTTCTTCCTGCTTTCCATTGGCTGTGTCAGAAGCACAGTGACCAAATTAACTGTGTTTCTGTGCTTCACAGATTTGTTGCTACCTAGCAGCTCCCCATCCTGATGACCAACAACCAATCTGTAAAGCTGCATTTGGCCTTCTGTCTGTTTTCTCTCTTTTTCACTCTTTTTCTTTCAATTCTTTTGGTAATTTGATTAGAGATTTCAGCTTTGATTTTAGGAATAATTATCACATGTGATTTACTGTTGCTTATTATAAAGAAAGAAAAAAATGTTCCAGTCTCAATGCTGACTTCATATTAAAACTTGCTCCCAACCTTTCTCCTTCTTCAATTCTCCTCTTGTGACCTTTTTAAAATACTACTAGAGAGTTTCCTTGGGAAGCAAGGAAGGACTCCTACTGGGGCACGTCAAAGGCATATTTTCTTTTTTGTCATCTTGTGCTTCCTCTGACTCCAAAGGTCATCAGATGAGCTTTGCTGGGAAAAACAAAAGTGACGATATTGTTTAAAATGGCATTCTGGCTTCTAAATGCAGTGCCCATTTTTCTTTACAAAAAGGGGACGGGAGGAGAGAAGAAGGAAAGTGGGAAGAGGAAAAGGACAGAATTCTAAAAATATCAAGTTAATTAAACATGAAGCTTGGTAAAAATGTAATATGTGATCAGAGGTGGAGGCCACTGGAGAGAGGCCATTATTGTGAAAAGCTTTGCTCTTGAAATATAAAATGTAGGGAAATATTCTGCTTTGCTCTTTTGAATATTAGAATACTCTGGCTCTATGCCTATCATTATGAGGATGGGGTGACATGAAGTCAAAATTAATGTCTCGTCTGCTTCAAGGACACCAGGAAACTACACAGTTGTTCTGTTGACCCCACACAAAGGGACACATTTCATTTCTTTCTCTTCTTGTAGGGTTATTGTCAGGGAAAGCCAGGACAGTACTTTTTTTAAACTGTAGAAGTGGATGCTAGTCATTCATTTATCAGAGAGATGGTAAGTGGCTGCTTTTAAGAGCACTGTTGTGGAACACTGCAGAGGAAACCTATGGTTCTCATCTTTTGGTTATCCCAGATTAAGGTATAACCACATTGTCTCTGATTGTTATGAATGTATTAGTTACACACACGTGCAACACTTCCTACTGTGAACTCCAGGTGACAGATCTGGTTATCCTCTTTCTTGTAGAAGATTGGCTAGCCCAATGCCTCCAATGAGTTCTATGACTAACTTGGATCACTCAGCAATAACTAATAGGAGGCCCAATTGCTACTTAAGCTGACATCATTCTAGCGCCTAGTAAATATGGCTTATTAAAATCTTTGAGGACTTATTGATTTATTCAAAAATGTACAAGTATATACTCTTAAATTGTTTTAACCTTTTTAATCTGACGAATTGTTTAACAGGTGTTTGGTCTGTTTAATTTTTAAAAAATGTTAAATTGTTGTAACCTGCTTAGATAGATTTTATTTATGTTCCACCCTAAAATCCTGTGATATAGGGCAAGATATAAATATTTTAATCAACCAATCAATAAAATCTCACTGGATTGATGCTTGATTACTTGGCGTGATGTGAACTTTATAACAGTACAGTTATTACATCTAAATTGCGTGAAACACAAGTCAAGAAGTTGACTTCTTCATCTAATAATTGTTCTCTAGGCCTGTTCTTGAATGCTTTTTCTTTCAAGTAAACACTGATTAGATTGTAATGTCAAAGCCATTTTGTTTTAAACAACTTCATGGGGTAAATTTTGGAACTAGGCTTAGTTTCTGGGGTTCCTGGTAACTTTGTACGGAATTACATAGAATTCTCAAATATATAGGGCATCCCACATTGTCAGAGCTGACTTTGAATTTTAAGCACTTGCAGGCAGGTGTATAAGTCAGTGACAACAGCAAACAAGGACCAGTGGTTGAGTGGTATGGTCAGTGGTAGGCTCTTGTACACTACTGGGGAGTTAGCATATGTCTAAGGATGCTGGCTTCTAACTTTCAGTGTGGCAATGGAGTCAAAACTCCTAGCATCAAAGCAGTCAGACTATTTTAATTAGTAAGGACAGGCATTCCCACCCCCCAGCGTCTTCCTTTTTCTCTAGGCATAGTAACAAGGTAGAGGTGGAGATGAAACCCAGCAATGATATATTTTTGTGAGGAGTGCACATAGCATGGCTGTATTGTTCCCTTTCTTTAAATCAGATTTAGACTGGATAGCCCCTCAAACAGAGGACTGCTTCAGAAAGGGGACTGTTCTCTGGCTGTCCTCTGGCAGCCCGTTACATAGAAGACTGCTCTCTCTAAGAGAGCACAGATGGCTACCGTGTGTGTGTGTGTGTGTGTGTGTGCGTGTGAGAAACATATAGAGAAAAAAGGAAGGTTGAGATAGAGAGAGATCAACACAGTTGCCTGTAATTCCGGACTCTCTAGGGGCATTGATAACTGCCATGATGAATGCCAATACTTTATAATGTATGAGTGTGATACTGCTGATCGCAAAGAAGAATGCCATATGTTATGAGAAATATGGCAGACATGATAAAGACAGGCCTATAACAATTTAAGAGTGGCATCAGTAGAATGATGCCAGTAGGGAATTCATTCCCAATACAAATAGCAACTTCAAGAGTGATTTTTACCAGGACTACAACAAGGGATGAAAGGATTTGAAAACTCTTTCCTGTTTGCTCTGGTTCCTATAATTATCAGCCCCATCTCCCGAAGTGATTAGTACTTCATTTTTGAAAAGCAGAAGGTCAAATGCAGCAGTGGTTTTAAATAATGTTGCATCTAGATTGACTGTGTCTTGTGGAGAAAGAATTTCATTTTTCTTTAAAGACAGTCCTTGTATACTTAAGATCTTGGAGACCACTTTAAATGTGGAGATGTCTAACTCTGTAACTCTTTATTCAGGTTGAAGAGGAAAATGTAGCCTTTCTGGATCACAGTGAAAGTGATGGTGAATTTGATCCAAGCAGCCTTCCAGACCCTGATAGATACAGAGATTCTGATGAAGAAGCTGATCTAGAAAGCCATGGGTATGTGTTGTGTTTCAGTATGATTATTTCCTCCATACTCTTCCTTGTGTCCACTGTCCGTCTTGTCAAAATCTTAAACATGTGAGAAGATACCAACAGATACCTCTGTTCTCCCACAGTTAGATCAGATGTTGATATTTTGATTTTAAACTACTTCTGCTGCCGTGCATATGTTCATGAGAATAAGAAAATAGCAGAGAATAATTTTAATACTGTGCTCTTTGACTCTTGAAGAGGCTGTGGAGCTGAATTATGCACTCTGCTAACACCACTTTTGCCCCAGTTGTGTTTTTGTAACCCTCTATACTACAGTGACGGTTAAACTGTATGTTTGAATCAATGGTGGAGAAGTATGGTTAACACCCTAGTCTGATTACTTATTAGGATATACCTCTTCTTTTCTAGCTGGCTTATCATGTTTTGTGGTACAAGAATGAACAGCTTGATTATAGTATTTGCATTGTTCCATAATACTGTGCTTACTGTCCATTCTGCATATCTCTAAAGAAAACACATTTTGCTGGATGAGGAGGACCATTACTTATCATTGAAGTTCCTATCAGAGGGCTATGCAACTTGTGGTCCTCCAGATGACTTTGGACCACTGCTCCCGTCAGCCCTGATCAGCATAGCCAGTTGGAAGGATCACAAGTCGCCTTCTCCTGTCCTAGACAATAAAAGAGATCATTTGGTCATTATATTGTTTCTTACCAAGATTCTAGATTTTTAGGAAGACAGCTGAAATTCCTGTTGTATACAATTGGCTTAAAATTTCAGTTGGCTTGCTAAGTCATTAACAAGCTCCAGAAATTAATTTAATATTGTTAACGTCAGTAAAAAAAAAGAGTAGCAGGATCATCTTATACTCAAGGTGTGATAAGTATGCTGTCTTAGCATGTGTTACATAGTATTTTGGTTAGGGTCCCATGATGACATTCAGGATATGATCCTTTCTTTCCCGACCCCCCATTTTCAGATTCTGAACTGGGATGCCTCATGGTCCAGGCATAACCATGAAACTTCATCCCCAAATGGTGGAATGAGATGTTTGGTGCATTACTACAATCCATTTTAAACAAGTCCAGATATTTCTGTTGGATATGAATCTGGGTAACAGTAACGAATGTGGTTAAAATTGTTAAAGTTTTTTTCAAACATATCTTAAAGAGGGCTGCCATAGCCATCCATCTAAAAACCAGCAAAAGGAATCTAGGAAGAGACCTCTACAAGCAGGCTGTCTTCACATGGTGTTTTCTGCTAGAAGCCACTGTCCTGCCTGGGCCATCACTCATTCCACTTCAGACAGACAATTGACTGCACAAAAAACTGTGTTTAAGAAAGATCTTAGGGAGTGGCTGGGATAATAAAGGAACATAGGCTTATATGCCCAGAGTCATAGTTCAATGTATAGGGGTGGATGTTGTGATTGTTTTTTGAAAAGAAGTTGAATGGCTATCTGTCAGGAATGCTTTAGGTGTGGATTCCTGCTTTGCCTAGGGATTGAATTATATGGGGTTCCTTCCAGCTCTACAATTCCGTGATTCAGGTTTTTGACAGATATCATTTTCATCATTTGTTGTTGTTGTGTTGCTTCTTAGGATGATTCTGGAAATATCATCTCTTTTAAATAAAAATACTTTCTTTAAGAGTCAGAAACTTTATACTAAAGAAACTGAATTGACTGTCACTTCCTGTCTCTGTTTGTGGAAAGCTTTATGGGTTTTTTAAGCTTTACTTTATCCTGACCCCTCATGGGCAGGACACTCTATACAACCCACTACTTTAAATTTGCCTTGAAATGAAGATGCCTTCAAGCTGTCCCTCCCTCAGACAAATAATTAAAAGTTCAAGCATATAATTTGATTTCATTGTGAATCTAGCAACATTTATCACATAAGTGATAAAGACTATCTTACTGTTAAATAGTTAAAGTAGCGAAGAGCTGGACAGGCAGGGTCAAATGTGGTGTAGAGGCAGTATCTCTAAATTTTCATGAGGCAGTCAAATTTAAGTATTAATGTATCTAATTCATCAACCATTTTGAAAAGAAATTTTGAGCTACAAGAAAGTTGACATTGGTCATTTATGTAGGAACTGGAAAACATTTTGGAACAAGCTAATGCAATCAGTTCAGCTGACAAACTGGCTTGAAAATGGCCCTCAGTTCCATGTAATGAGTGCAACGAAAGGCACAGTCTTTTAATTTTCATTTTGTAGTAAACAATGCTATAAGCATATTTCCTGAAAGAGAAATAAGATAAGATGGGAATTCTATAGCCCACAAGACATTGCTGAACTGCAGCTTCCAGCATTCCTCATCAGATCCTGGGCTAGCTAGGGATCCTGTGAGTTACAGTTCAACAAGATCTAGAGGACTGCACATTTTTCATCCTTGATTTATAGTATAAATAGCAGTAAGTTAGATAGCCCATATGACTAAATCATGTGTGAGGAATAACGAAAACTTATATGGCTTGGAAAGGAATGCTGAAATGGAATGGTCATACATTAACCTCACAAAAGAGCAAATGAAGTAAAAAATGAACTTCATAGTACTGGCAAAACTTATCTGTGCTAGGTGTTTGAAAACTGCCTACAGTGCTATTTAAAAGTCTATCACACAGTGGCTAAATGAAGTTTTAGAAACTTAAAGTGGTTAAATCTAACTTCCTGTAAAACTCAAAATATAGTAGTTGGATAGATAACCTAAGGCAAGAAATAAGCACGTGTGTGTGTGTGTATACGTACACACACACACACACACACCAAATTTTCCAGCCTGTGTTGAATAGGACCCTGAGAGATAGAAAGATGTATAAGAAACTGGTAATATGCTTGACCAGATAGGCCTCTTATGTTGAAAAGCAGTAAGAGGAGATAAAGACCTTTGGCAGCTTAATTGTTAGAAAGTCTTTTATTTCTTCTGCTGTATGTTATTGATACTACATTTTATTTTGACATGTTTAACTACTCGAGCCACCTTGAGCTTTGGTGAAACAATGCAAAAATATTTAGAAATGTTAAGTAAATACTGAAGTGGTTTGGAAGAAAGAAGAAAATGGACTAAAGAAACAAGAAACGTGGCAAAAAGAACATGAGGAAAAAACTAGGAATATCTAGAGATGGTTTGAGGGCTGAGCAGCACAAGTTGTTGAAGGACATTTTAATCTTGTGTGCAGTGCAGTGGAGAGGGAGCAAACCATGTAACAATGAATGATGGACAATGAAGATAATTTTGGCAGCCACAGCTTCAGTAGACTGAAGAAGATGAAGTTTAGTGCCTGAAGGAATGGAGAGATGAAGCTTTGGTGACTGAGATGGGTGATGATTAGTTGGTGGCCTCATTATGCGTTAGTACTATAGTATAGGTTGAGCATGTTTCCTCCCCCCCCCCAGTAATTATACATTGATTTAAACACTTTTAAAAGCTATGTGTGAGCTTTGTTATTTTAACCAGATTTTTTCTGAAAGGTAAATAAACCTGTAGTTTGTTTTAAAAAAAAGACATTTAGCTAGAGAAGAGTTACTTGTTATGATGGCTGTACGCGACTTCCAAGATCAAAAGCAATGTGCCTTTGGATATATTTTACTGCAGAACAGCAGTAGGTGAGGGCTCTGTCTTTGTAGGCTTCCCATGGGCATCTGTTAACAATTTCAGGGCCCAATCCACTTGCTTTGCCAGGCCAACTAAAGTTTAAAGATCCATCAAAATGAAACAAAGTCAACAGCATGCCAAAAGAGTGGTTTATTTATTACATGAAGGTGTTAGGCAAGATGCTGCCATAAGACCTAAAGGCAAAAGCAAATTTAGCTCACATTCCATCAATTGTTTGAACTTTATCAACAGCTGCTGTTCATCAGGGTTCCCATGATGAACTAGATGCTGCCTCAAGAGACCAGGTTTCTGCTCTGGACAACAACCAATTATGCCCAACCCTTCAGGATGACAACAAACAATCTAATTTTTCCTATTCTTTAAATTCCTCCTTGCTCTGAAAAGAGCTCATCCTTTTCCAGGCAAGGGGGAGAACATAATCTCATCCTAACAAAGGTTGAGATTCCCAGCCATTCTAAGATGGAAATATTCATATCTGTCCCTACAGCATGATCTGACCCTGAATGGCTTCCAGGAGAAACTGTAACTACTGAAAGCTGCATTATTATTGTTTGCTACAGGCTTACTAGTGAATAAATGACCTGTTACTGTGTAATGCATCCTTCAATATATAAAGCACATATATGATGAATTTGAGAATTAACTATCCCTCCGCATTAATTCTTTCAGAAACCACAGTATCTGACTGTATTATATGGATTGCCTCTCAACCTGCCAGGTCCCCCAACATGATGTATAATGGATAAAATCATTTAAAACATCAAATCTGTGAATAAAAACTTGTTTGGAAAAAAAACTAAATTAAAAATAACAACAGTTTAAACAACCAGAGCAGCTATCCCTGGTTTTGTGAACCACAGGCCATGTGAAAACTCGGAGGCAGCCAAGATGACTTCTCTTAGGAGAGAATTTCAGGCTACTGCTACTGTAGAAAACAGGAAGAATAAAGGACCTGTGATCCTTTATGTCTCTTTCTTTCATTTTTATGTCCTAACTAGTGTATATACCTGGCATTGCCTGGGATTTTATTTTCTCACAGGTAATACTTGTTAGAAAGATTTGAGATCCTGTGTCTCTAATTCTCCAAATTGTCTTGTCCAGTACCCGTAACTTTTCCTGATATTCCCGAATACAGAGGTTGGGTTCTTGAGGGAATACGTTGTCCTCCTCCTTGCTGCTATGCCTTGTCTCCATAGGAATTGGCCAGGCCCAAGAGCTCTCTGGCTGAGAATTCCAGAGGCCCCTCTCTATACTGCAAACCCCAGGATTCCATAGAATCTTCTCAGGCAGCCAATCATATGAAGTCTTCGCCTCACACAGCCAGTCATTCATGATATATCATTCGCCTGACACAGCCAATCATACGAGGTCTTCACCTGACACAGACAAACAAACGTGTAGACTTTGACTTTTATATACTTATATATACTATACTTTATATACTATACTTTTATATCATAGGTAAGGAGACAGTCAAATGCAAGGAGTGTATTTATGTTTTTGTTCAGGCATGGATCTTAATACTAGTTAGTTGAAGCAATTTCACAGAAAGTGTCCTATTTATAAATCATGAAATGATTGCAAAGATTCTTGAGTCTCTTGTCCTTTTCCTCTGAGAAACTCATTGTGCTCTAAACTTGCCACTAATCAGCAAACCATGGAAAGAAGAAGTGAAGCACTAGGAATGTCTTTAGATAACTTTCTGAAAACTCCCTTGAACCTTTGCTTTGGGCATTTTGTATATACATATTCAGACAACATTGTAAAAATGAAAACAAGAGGCTAAAAGATACTGAGGTTTATATAGTGGAGCAACTTCCAAAAAGCAGAAAGAAAAAAATCAAAATCACTCTGGTTTTCTGTTAAGTATGCCTAACTCTGTTGAATTTCAGCTACAAAATACATATTTTTATCACAGCATTCTGATGCATTGTTGTTGTTGTTAACTGCCATCAAGTCAACTTCGACTTTTGGCAGTCCTGTGAATGGGAGACTTCCAAGTCACCCTGTCATCAACAGCCCTTCTCAGGTCTTGCACTTTCATGGCTTCCTTGATTGAGTCTATCAACCTGTAATGCAGTCTTCCTCTTTTCCTACTGCCTTCTACCTTACCAAGCTTTATTATCTTCTCTAGCAAGTCATGTCTTCTCATGATAAGGTCAAAGCACGACAGCATCAGTTTAGTCATCTCAGCTTCTAGGGAGAGTTCAAGCTCAATTTGATCTAATACCTGTTTGTTTATCTTTTTGGCAGTCCATGGTATCTGTAGAGCTCTTCTCTAACACCATATTTCAGATGAGTTGATTTTCGTCCTGTCAGCTTTCTTGAGCTAACCAAGGAACAGACAAAAGAGAATGAAGAAAATCTAGTTTGTTGAGCTGATATAAATTCTGATTTAAATTCTAAATTTAAATCCTGATTCATATTCACAAAAAAGTGTGTATGGGGGAGTCATACTGTTTGAAATTGGATACTAGGCCAGGAAAGTGTGTTACTAGTGTTAAATTTAATTGAAATGATTTTAAAGAGTCCTCCAGAAGAGTGTGACAATTAGACAATATTCATATGATTTAAGGCCCTTTCCACAGGAGGCCTGCATCCTGGCACGGGGACGCGAAAGGAGCAGGACCGTGATGCTTCTGCAAGATATCATTGCAGTCCCATCCTCCTCCCATCGCCAGCAGTGTGATCACAGAGTAACTCATTGACGAGATATCCCAGTCAGTGACCCCCTGATTGCACAATGGTCCCATACTTACCTGCACTACAGAAGGCCTGGAAGCAAGATGGAGGCACTTCCTGCCCCAGTACAGCATGGGAAAGAGCCAGACCGCTCTGTGGAAGGAAGAGGTCATGCTCCCTTCCTCAAGGAGCTGGTCCAAGGCAGAGGGGAGCATGTCCATCATGCTCCCTTCCCAGCAGAGGTGCTACAGGGATTGCAACCAGGAGACTATGGGAAAAGGTAGGGTGTGGAAAGGGCCTAAAAATAGAATAGCATATTAATTGCTTTTATTGGTCATTTAGTCCAAATTTTAAAAGTGGCAACAGCCCTCATTTTGCTCAGTGATCTGGATTTTCCTCATTCTGTTTTGGTTGTCCCTTGGTTGGTTCAAGACAGCTTCATTCAGTCTTTTGAATTCTAGAGCACCTGGAATGATAATGAATCTTATGGAGACAAATCTTTTTCCTTGGTGGCTTTATAAACCTCATTTCAGAACTTTTTCAGTGTACATTGCGTGGCTGGAAAGAGAATAACATGACATGCAATGTATTTTCATTACTACCGCTGTGTGCAGTCAACATTCTGACACTGAGTGAGGAAGAAGCCATGCTGGGGCTCTACAGAAGGGTCTGCATTAATTCATCTTCATTAGAATTCTTGCTATGGCCTTGTACATTAAAATCTATGTGTGTGGTTTGCAGCCTAATGTCCTTGATTACTGAAACACCAATTTTAAAGGGACTGTCCACTCTTCTCCTCGTTTTCTCCTGTTTTGTATTGGCAAACCAGCTTCCATTAAAAAAAGAAGAAGAAGAAGAAAAAGGTGTGAGGGGAATTCAAACTGCATGCAGTTGGATACCAGGCCAGGAAAGTGTGTTACTCATGTTAAATTTAAATGAAATTAACCGGTCTTACAAGAGCTGTCTTGGAAAGAAATGCAGGGACTCAGACCTACTGAAGAGCTATGCCATCTGCCGAACAAGTCTTTCTCTTTATTTTTCTGTGGAGAGAGATCAAGCTGCCCTTTATCAGAAACACTAATTCTCACTAACTACTAAAAATAAGAGCACCCCACAGTTTTGGAAGTTCTTGAGAAGGCACATGCTCACTATAACAGAAGCCCGGTGACACATAGCTAGCTAGTGCTCAGTCAGTGCAGTATTGCCTACACTATCTGCAGCTTTCACCAGTGACTTTCTGGGGTTTCAGGCATGTGTTCCCCCAGACATAGCTACAGATGCCAAGGACTGAACCTTGGACCTTCTGTGTGTAGAGTATGTGTTACTGAGCTTGGAACCCATGTTTAATACCTGACATCTTCTTTTAAAAGTGGTAGTGCTGGGAGATCCTGGAAAGCTGCTACCAGTTGAAATAGATGATAGAAGACTAAATGGACCACTGGTCTAAGGTGGCTTCAGATGTACATAAATCAAGGGTGAGGAAAATTTGGCCCTCCAGACAGTGTTGATTTCAGCTCCCAGAAATGCCAGCCAGGATAGACAATGGTATAAGATTTAAGGGTCAAAGGTTCACCTCCCCAGCTTGAATGTTACATGTGCTGTTTCCAAACTTGTCTCCCTCTCTGTACTCCCACCCATCACTTACTTGGATCCATTTTTCCAGAGCTTAGTGAAGTTTCTTTTTGATGTTGTTGTAGTTAACTGCCCTCAAGTGGACTTTGATTTAAGGCAACGCTATGAATTAGAGATCTCCAAGTCATCCTGTGATCAACAGTCCTGCTCAAGTCTTGCAGACTCAGGGCTGTGGCTTTCTTAATTGAGGCTGTCCACCTGTAATGTGGTCTTTCTCTTTTCCTACTGGCTTCTATCTTACTAAGCATTATCATCTTTTCTAGTGAGCCATATTTTCTATGATATGTCCAAAGCAGTACAGTCTCAGTTTAGCCATCTTGGCTTGTACGGAGAGTTCAGGTTTAATTTGCTGTGGGACCCATTTATTTGCCCTTTTGGCAGTCCAACATATCCACAGAACTCTCCTCGAGCACTGTAGTTTAAAGGAGTTGATTCTCTTCCTTTTAGCTTTCTTCACTCTCCAGCTTTCACAACCATACATAGGCACTGGGAATACAATGGCATGGACAATTTGGATTCTGGCGTTCAGTGATATATCTTTACAATTGAAGATCCTTCATAGCTGCCCTTTCAAGTCCTAGTGTTCTGATTTCTTGACTGCAGTCCCTATTCAAAATCCCCTAGTCAATGTGGCCACTGACTGGAGGATTCTGAGAATTAAATGCAGAAAAGTCACATTTTGAAGCTTCAGGGAAAGCAAGTCTTCTGTGTAGCTCACAGAGGATGAAGAATCAAGGCTTCTTTTGGATCCTTTCAGCTTTAAGTGCATCCTTTTTCTGAAATGCCTTGTGAGTTTTTAATCTTCATATCCTTTTTTTTTTTATGTCAAAAATGCTCTCCTGAGCTGCCATCTTTTCAACTCATCTCAGCACTACTGTGGCTAGGAATAATCAAGAGACATCTCTGGGCCATTTGTTAAGTATATGCTTTCAAAATTAATCCAAATCATTCCTTCTGATTGGCCCATCTTACATAAACATTTTTCAAAAGCTCTGGATTAATTTTTGTTGGTGTTGGTTAATAAAGAGATTGGAGTAGAAGAGAAATCGGTCTATTTGGCAGCTGATTTTAAAATAAATTAGCGGCAGCCTAAGCATCTCTCTGCTCTGTCCAAAAGTCCCATTTTAGATTTTAAATTTATTTTGCTTTCTTTTCATATACTATTCTTTGTTTTAATTGCTAACCTTATTATGAACACATGCCCTAATTTCAACTTCGATAACTCCTTGGTTTCAGATCCGCTCCTGTGATAGAAATAATAGACTAAATTGCAAATTGAATTTAAAAAATGTTAATTAACCTGACTTAAATATAATATAACTATATATAAAACTTCATGTGTATGTCTGTTCCAAAATCATTTTTGCCTTGTGTCAAAATCTGGAATAAATGTTATTTTAAATATGTAATTTGAAATTCTGGAAATTTCAGCATGCATGAATTCTCATCCACCATGTCCAAAGGATTTCACAACTAAGATTGGTTTCACAATGACTTGTCCAGGGGCTTTGAATCAAATGGACATTTGAACTAGCCACCTCCAGTTTAGTGCCATCAAGATGTTTGAGACTGTAACTTCCATCAACTATGAGCATTCACTATGCTGGTTGGGGGTTGTGGTGGTTGTCATCCAGAATGTATAGGGTGCTTCTTTAGCCTGTGTCATACACTGGGTTTTTGGACAGAACATTTTGTAATAACTTAGCCACCCAAAACATCTGTTTATGTGCTCACAAAGTTGACACTTTGCCTTTTTGAATGAGCTTCAAAATTATGATGGCACATAGAGAAAATGAGTCCTTTTCTAGTGATCATCAGCTGAGAAGTAGCGTGGCCAGGTTTCCCCCATATTTCAGGACTTTTGCTCAGAAGGGATTGAAAGTGCTAGAGGCATACTGTGTTTATTTTCACCACTAAGTAGGGTTCACGTGTTCTTCATTTTTCATTAGCCTTACTTATTTTCACCACTAAGTAGGGTTGACGTGTTCTTCATTTTTCATTAGCCTTACTTGACTGCTTACTGCTTGTTCACTCACCCCTTGATAACTCCTAGCTAAGTGTGTGAAAAGCCTTTTGTTTGAGGTCCTGCACATTTCTAGGTATGTTGCAGGATTGGGCAACTGTTGGGGGTTAGGGGACCACACTGGTCCCCAAGGGATGCTTGGAGGTCTGTATCCCTGCTGCCTCCTTAATCAGTTTTTTTGTTCCCAATCCCTCCTAGTGGGCATGAGGTGCAATTGCACCACATTTTTTTCCAAAATTGATGTGGAAGTCAACTTCTAGGTCACAACTTCTTGGGGGAAAAAAGTCCTCTCCTGGGGCTAAAAAGGCATGGCAGGGATGTTCCACAACTGATTCCCTTGCCCTAGGGGGCATTTCGGGGGGCATTTTTGGAGAAAAAAAGGGTTAGCCAGGAGGCTGCACAGAAAAGGTCCTTGTGAAACTATATGTGGCTGTGGGCTACAGTTTCCTCACTCCTGCTGTGGTGTGATCCTAGCTGTTGTGTGTTCCCTGATGTTGTCTTCACATGTGCACACAATGACTTGATCTGTAAATAGTG
Organism: Iguana delicatissima; assembly: GCA_948472985.1. Classification (NCBI taxonomy): domain Eukaryota; kingdom Metazoa; phylum Chordata; class Lepidosauria; order Squamata; family Iguanidae; genus Iguana; species Iguana delicatissima. The sequence goes on along the minus strand of CAOKZL010002555.1, from coordinate 203,728 downwards.
ATCCATCAACCAGCTCCAAATGTCATACAATCATGTGACTGCAAAAACAACACCACAGTCAGAGAAACAGGACTTGTGACTTTGTCTTCCATTTACCATTGGCAAGGGTCTTATCTGTGGCTGATTTTTAATCGATACTGCTCTTACATCTGTCCTTAACGGTGATTACATGGTGATAGTGGAGAGCAATTTAGCAATGGCTTTGGGAAGTTGTTTCACTTCCATGCATGTTCCATAGATTAGGAAACACAGCATAAAACTCTCTGGATACAAATGTCTTGGAGAGGCAGATCCTCAGAGTGCCTGGAGTTGAATTAGGGCTGGACTGAATTTTTATGAGGTTTCAAATTTCATAGCAGAAGGAGATGTTTTGGCAAACATCCTTTTGTTGGAAAGACAACATTTCCTGTGGGAAACATTGGATTTCATTATAAAACATTTGTGCCTGGGCTTTGTACATGGCTGCTGTTTGCCTTTGATACCATTCCTTCAACAGCCATATAAATGGAGGCAACAAATACCACAGCATGGTCCATCCACTCTCACTCTAGCCAAGGGTCAGTTTTTCCATGTCCCCTTTCAAAACTGCTATAATGCAGCAGTTGAGAAAGAGATAGCTATCACCCAAGGAAACTGATGCAATCCTTTTCCTCCTTTCTTAACATGGTAAGATCTGATTACTGGTAAGCATTTTGCTTATGCAAGTGATATCATCTGTGACTGTAATACTATCTCTACCTACTCAGGGCCACCCCCGCCATTAGGCACAGTGAGGCAACCACCTAAGTTAACAGATGGTGCGAGGCAACAGTGAGCTGTTGGAGAAGGGAAATGTATATCAAAAGGTCTTTTCCCTAATCTAGCCTGATCCCATAGGTATAGTAGAGGATACCATCCTATAGCAGCATTGAAGAAAGATGCAACTGCTAATTGAGAAAGATGACATGCAGATAGCGGGAATGTCATCTTATTCTTAGCCACAGGCAGTAAAATAGCTTGGTCCAGCCCTGCATTATGCCAGGCACTGCTGTCCACTTGGGAGTTTTTCTGCCTAAATGGTGATAGAATAGCAGCCCCTATCATCTAATGACTTCCAGAAAGGCTTCTGCAGTACTCTCCCCTAATCCGTGTACATGAGAGTTCAGTGGGGAATACTGGTTGCATTAGTTTCCCAGTGAACCATCACATAAGTAGCCTCTGCTAATGACTGGCCTTCAAACAGACTTCACATAATTCATCAGTACATTATTAAGGGAGTCTCTCAATCACAGTGTAGTAAAAGGAGCGTAGAAATTATCTGAGCCACAACAGCACTGTGTAAAGAAATGTTTGTGTGTATTCAGAACAAGATATAAAAACAGTGGGGATAGAATCCAGATGCAGGCATACTTAGAGTAGACCCACTGAGTTCAGTAGTATGTAAGTGAATCACAACTGGGTTGAGTTCCATTGATTTCATTTGTTCTGCTCTAAGTATAATGATTTCTAGATTCAACCCAATATATCTAAATTTTGCTTCATCACAAATGTCAGTGTTAGGTTAATAGTATGCTAATAAGACTTCAGTAGTCAGTTTGCCACTCATCTGCAATAAAGATGAGTTTTGGGCTTGCACCTGATCTTCCTTCAATTATTGTACATTTGTTCTTCAGTCTAATAGGCAGGTAGAAAATGAGTCTGAATGTGGTCCTGTTGACAACAGCACAGGTAGGGAAAGCATATGGCTTGTGCACCTGCAATCCCATTGCAAAACAGGCAGGTCTAATTTTATCTAACTTGGCAGAGACAGCAAAAATGAAAATATTTTTTCTACCTTATTTATTTTAGGATGAGGACATTTTTGTGTCCTGATATTCCTTGGTATATTTACATTTTAATATGTCAACTTTAAAAAAAAGGTCCTGATACATATTTAATAATAATAGGATTTGGTTGCCCCAGAAATTCTAAATAAAACTGACCTAAACAAAATGCATTTAGGAAGATAGGAAGATTCTTGCTGGATGAAACCAAATCCCTATTGAATTCAGCATTCTGTTTCCCCAGTAGCCAATGAGATGTCCTGGTAGGAAGCCCAGAAGCAGGATATGAGCCCAGTATCACCTCCTACACATGTTCCTCACCAGCTGACATTTCACTTCAAATTTTGTTCTTGCTAGGTATCTATGTATGTGTTTTGGCTGCGCATCTCTATATATTTTATTTACCACACACACTTTCACACATCAGTAGGTAGATTTCAGATTAATCTGAAAGGGAATGAGTGGTACAGAGGATTTTGAGGGGGGTCGGAAATAGCATTAAATAGGTATTTGAGTCAGTGTGATGAAATGATTTGAATTTTGGACTGTAGGAGACCAGGGTTCAAATCTCCACTTGGCCACTGGTGACCTTGGGCTAGTCTCTCTCTCACACACACTGCCTAAGATGAAGGCAATGGCAAATTCCCTCTGAACAAATCTTGCCAAGAAAACACTGTGGTAGGGTTGCCTTAGCATCACCATAAATCTGAAATGACTTGAAAGCATAACAAGGACACAGATCATAGAATCATAGAATCATAGAAATGTAGAGTTGGAAGAGACCACAAGGGCCATCCAGTCCAACCCCCTGCCATGCAGAAAAACCCTCAAAACACTCCCGACAAGTGGCCATCCAGCCTCCGCTTAAAAACCTCCAAAGAAGGAGACTCCACCACACTCTGTGGCAGCACATTCCACTGCCGGACAGCCCTGACTGTCAGGAAATTCCTCCTGAGGTTCAGGCGGAATCTCCCCTCCTGCAGCTTGCATCCATTGCTCCTTGTCCTGGTCTCAAGAGCAGGAGAAAACAAGCCCACTCTCTCCTCTACATGACACCCCTTCAAATATTTAAACATGGCTATCATGTCCCCTCTCAACCTTCTCTTCTGCAGACTAAACATACCCAGCTCTCTAAGTCTGTCCTCATAGGGCATGGCTTCCAGGCCCCTCACCATTTTGGTTGCCCTCCTCTGGACCTGCTCCAGCTTATCCATATCCTTCTTGAATTGGGGTGCCCAGAACTGGACACAGTATTCAAGATGAGGTCTAACCAATGCAGAATAAAGTGGTACCAATACCTCCCTCGATCTAGACACCATACTCCTATTGATGCAACCAAGAATTGCGTTGGCCTTCTTGGCTGCCGCATCACACTGCTGACTCATGTTCAGCTTGTGGTCTATGAAGACTCCTAAATCCCTTTCACACGTACTGTTAGCCAGCCACGTGTCCCCCATCCTATATTTCTGCATACCATTTTTTCTGCCTAAGTGTAGGACCTTACATTTCTCTCTGTTGAAATTCATTTTGTTAGCCTTGGCCCAGCTCTCCAATCTGTCCAGGTCCTTTTGAATTTTGATCCTGTCATCAGGCGTATTAGCAACCCCTCCCAATTTGGTGTCATCTGCAAATTTAGATAAGATAATTTAGATAAGATAAATAAATTTAGATAAGATAAGATAAAGATAATTGTCATCCTAAAAACAGGTAGAAATTTAACCAGTTGCCAACCAACTGATTTGTACTTCTATTCTTGTGTTCAGTGAAGTCTTGCAACACAAAATCAGCCCTAATAGAGGACCAATTTCTTGGTCCATCATCTTGAATATTTACATATCTTTTCAAACAGTAAAATTATCGAAGTATTGGAAAGCAATGACCAGAACAGACTTTTATACCTATTGTGCAGTGCTCACTCACTGTATCAAACTTCCTCTGTATTATTATTATATTAAGAAATTGATTTGGCACCTCTTTCAAATACATGTGCGCATGCACACACACACACAATGTATCCTTTCAGAAAACTATACTTTTTAAAAAAACATGTAAATTTGTTTTCATGTAAGCTATTGAAGATTTAGGATCGATTTAGGAAAGAATCATAGAATCATTGAGTTGGAAAGGGTCACTTGAGTCACCAAGTTAAACCTCTGCTCAGTGCAGGATCTCCAGCTAAAGCATTCCAGGCAGGTAGTTGTCCAGCCTCTTTTTGACGCTGTCCAAAGAAAGAGACCCCACCAAAAGCTGATTTCATCCATCATTGTGTTCACACTGTTGGATTTTTATTTTTAATTAATTTATTTTTTTGCCACAGTATCAAATCATTTTGTACTTATGTACACTGAACCACAGTTGTCATTTAGACATACATTCCTCAAATTTGGAGAGATAATATGGGATTTAGTTTCTGCCCCTTTCTATTTTGACCAACCTAAATAGTTTCATATCATCAGCAAACCTTGCCACCCCATGGTTCAGATACATGGACATGGGCTTTATGTCAGGCTGGACAACTTTCAGAGGTCCACAGGCCTCTCCAAACCTTGAAGATCATATCCCTCACCCCATGCTGCCCTAACAGTCCCCATTTAAAAAAAGCTCCTCTTGCCATCTAGAAAGTGTTGGGCAATTCTGTTATGTTTTCGGATCTTAGGAGGGGTTTCCATCATTCTCCAGAATCCTAGGGGGCGCACCTACAAGGTTAAAAGAACAACTCCATTTGAGTTCAGTCCAGTGATACCACCAGGAACTTACGAAAGGTGAGATAATCCATTCTGGTGGGTCCTCCTACTTGCTATTTTAGTGTTAAAGGAACCTCTAAGAGTGGGTGTGGGCAGCTTCAGGGGTTGGGAGGCCATACCCATGCCACTTATTACCTGTTCTGGGAGCCATTTTGTGGGGCTCCGAACTGCTTCTCAAAATTGGAAACAATCTTACGGTCACTTCCAGTATTGGGGGGAAAAATCTACCCTTTTATCTATCCATTTTTTCAGAGGGGGGCACAAAAACAGGTTTCAGAGGCTGCACAAAGGCAACATTTTACGCACTCTGTTACAAGTTTGTGGGGGGGAGGGGCTCCATGAAAATCAAGTGTCTCATTTGGGCAAATGCAGGATTGGACTTGGTTTGGTTTGGTTGAAGAAGTATTAAAATCTCAATAGCTGAAGAGTCAGCCCACTGAAGAAGAATAACATGCCTCTCTGTTCTGACAGTTGACAGAAATTTCAGTTGACAGAAGGATGGTGGGTTGATTATAGGTGTGTGAGGAAAGAACAAATGAAAAGCTGTGTGGAAAGTGTAGTAAATATAATTGTGGGATGCTTGCATGTACATTTGTATTTGGGTGATGTGAGCTTGGGGCATTTGGCTGGGATAAAAAAGTCCTTGAGAGGTTTGTAATAGCAGTAGTTTCTTTAGAAACTACCTCTTATGTAATTCTTAAAATTACCTAATCTTAATCTCATTAACTGACAATATTACCTTCTGTAAACTATTGTCGGGGACCAGCATGATATAGTGGTGTGAGCGTTGGACTAGAATTCCTGGGGGCCAGAGTTCAAATCTTCACTTAGCCATGGGAGCTCACTCAGTATCCTTGAACAAGTCACATTCTCTCAGCCTATGAGAAAGGCGATGGCAAATCTCCTCTAAATAAGTCTTGCCAAGAAAGAGTTGCCATAGGTTGGGGTCAACTTAACAAAAACTATTTTCCCTGTAATAAGTACTAGTACTTAATTTCTTAAGTAATCTCAGATCACTATATTCCTCCTCACACTAGATTTAGGCCCATAATACCAGGCTCCCTAAATGCTTTAAATAATTAGTGGCAACTACTAAAAATCTGATTAAGGAGTTCCATAGAGTACATGGACATTTTTTTTTTTTTTAAAGTCACTACAAATGAAATTGAGGGAAACAGTTTTCCCATACCTCACCTTGTACAAGTATTTTCTATCAGAACAATGGCACCATTAGATTAAACCTGTTTGCTTGCACAGTGCACTGTCATAATTTGCTTTTTGTTATGTTTTCCTTCGTAAGTTCTGTAATACCAGCTTATTTCCTTTCAGAGTTGGTTGTATGCTCCTACATGTACAGGATACATACATCTTATCTCTCTTGTATGCAGCAATGAACTTTATTATTCATGGAATTTTCTACAGATATATTATGCTAGATTCATCTGGGTCTCCTGGCCTAGACTTTGATAGTAGTTCCCAATGGAAAGCAGGCAATTTGTTAGTTTCCCTTGGAAACTTGGAACACTGGATTACTGCAAGAATCTCAGAAAGAATGTTTTAATTTGACTCCCTTTAAAAGGTAACTAGTGACTCACTGTAGCACTGCAAATCTCAGGAGGAGTGAGTTCGGTGACTGGAAGCAGAACATCATGGGTAATATTCTTTTGAAGTATCGTTGAAAGTGATGGATCAATCAGGCTGACCTTACCTCTAGGGAAACTGTTAGTGCCTATGTAATGCAACCTATTGCTACCACATCAAAATTGATGGTATCTACACATGGAAGAAATTTTTCCTTCATGTTACCAACTGGTACACTTGCATTCACAAATACTAGTGGGCAAATGGGGGACAGAAAACTTGATGCTGCAGAGGTAGAAAGATTGGTGGACAAAGTTTCTCTCTGGCATCTGGAGGAATGGGGAATCTAATATTCCCAGAAATAAAGAAAACATGCTTCAGCATTTCTCAGTAGTAGTGCAGTGTGTTGAGCTTAACTACCCAGCCCTTCTCCCCAGCTCCATTGACACCCCAACTCCCATAGGTGAGAAGATTTATGGGCCAAGACAAACAGTGAAGCTAGAGCTGAATGAAAACTCCCTTGCATCTAGCCTGTACAAAAGCATATCATACAAACCTGGTGGCAGATGGGTAGGGGGTGGTTGTTGATTGTGAAGAAGAAAAAGGGGAGGCCAAAACTCTGAATAAAATGAATTTGTTACTTGATATACCTGACTATGACATGCTCTTATTTCTCACTAGATTGATTTCACAGTTCAGCTTAATAACTAACACTTAGCCCTAATGCTACCCTTTAAAGACAACCTATAGAGTTGTAAGAGTTCCCTTTAAAGACAACCTATAGGGTTATAAGTGTTCCCTCAAAAATGAAGAGTTTATTTATGGTACCATATTCTTCTTTGCTACCAGTGACTTTAGATAACTCAGGCCAACTCAATAGTAATAAAATCATATGGTATCTTTTATTGTAGTAACATTAGAAATAAAGTATTTTATCAAGGTTCAAGTAAAATATGGTGGTGTTAAATTAAACAGTTCAACTTCTGACGATCTATGCCACTAAATCCCAGCCTTACACACCAGTTCTCTGTGTCTTTTTCTCAGCTGCTTAAACATAACTCAGCCACCCTCTCTGGCCAAGATCTCACTCAAGGCTTTTGACAAATGCAATCTCTGCTTATTTATGATTCTTCTTATCCATAAACACTTCCCACACACTACCTCTGTACTAGGTTTCACTGTTTAAGGTACTTCTGTTGCCTAGCAACCTGCTATCAAATTGCAATTGCATTCCAAATAGCTGACCCCTAAAGCAACTTCATCACACCTCCCACTTTAGAAATCATTGCTCTACTGAAGCCCAAAAGGGGTCTTAATAAAGAGGATTAAGATCCAAAGACATCCTACATTAAACATGCACTGTACTTTCTTTGGACCACTTTCTTCATCAAGTTGCGATTGCATTCCAAATAGCTGACACACACACACATACACACACAACTTTACTGCACTGATACATTTTGGATTGAAACACCCCTTCACAATTTGAGACTTCTGAGAAACTTGTACCAAATGACTTCCCTGCTACTTTGTGGTAATAATTTTAAAATACCCTCTCAGATAACCACTGGGGGGACAAAATTTTAGACAAGATTTGTCTTTGTTCTGATCCACTAGGGCTCTGTTTATGTTCTTAAGACCTAACATATAATGTAATTGATTTTACCCAAAAGTTCAGAGCTCCTTACTTACCCCATTCAGTACTCATATTTTCTTCCTCTCTTTTAAAATTATGTTGCTACTAATTTATTAATTACATTTATAGCCTTCAAGTTTGCTCAAGGCAGTATACATGGCTCTTCTCCTTGCAAATATATCCTTACAGCAGTGCTTTTGAGTTGTGTCAGGCTGAGAGAGCGACTGTCGTGCCCCCCAAGTCCCCATGTGAGACTATAATTGCTACACCACACATTTCTGCCTCCCACTTTAGAGTGCTTTTGTGCCACTGCAGGCACTGAAGGAAAACTTATAAAGAGGAGCTCTGCTAGCAATACAATAAGATTTTCAAGAATGGGAAGGCTTTTTAAAAAAAATGGTTAAGGAGAGAACTGGGCTATTGGCCAAGTTCTCTTCTTGCTACCCCTTACATGAAGTGAAGTGAAATCTTAAAAAGTTTTAAAGGGTGGTGGAATGGTGCATATAGATTCATGGAGAATAGTTTTCTCAGTAGCTGCAGAGCTGTTCGTGCCAGCATGAGTCAGCTGCTTGTAGCTGTAGATGCTGTGGGGCAGCTATGGTAACCCAACTCATTCACTCCTGAGCTGCCAGCTATTCCACTCCCCTGTAGGATAAAGCGAAACACCTTCTCATTAAGCCCCTAAACTTCTTGGGTACTCATCAACTAGATAATGAATGCTGTCTGATTGCTACTGTTTGAGGTCTCCACTGCCAGTATAACTATCTGGACAGGGTGGCAGGGGTATGGCGATTGCATCTTGTGTTTTCTGGTGAATGGGAGGGCCTGAATGACTGATAGCCACAATGGCTATAACAGATCTCCCCCCACTCACTGGTGTGCCACTGCATACCAGTTGCTCAGTGGTGAAACAGTGAGACAGGACTATTTTTTAAAAAAACTCCTTTGCGGGATTCCCCTGGGGATCTGACTGGCCACTGTGAAAACTGTGGTGCTGGAGTAGATTGACTTTTAGGGAAGGTTAACACATAAGGGTAACATATTTGATTAGTGTGAAGAAAAAGTGAAATAGGTTTAGTTCACTATGTTCATTGACTTCAGTTTATATGTAATTTGTATGTGATATGTTTGTCAGCCACTGTCAGGGTTAAGCAGAGTCCAAACATAAATTAACCTGAATTTGTTTTAACTAAATACTTGTCTGTTTTATTTTTCATCAGTTATTTTTGTACTATCATACCCCAAACAAAATTGGGGGAAAAAGTAAATGTTGAGTTCTTTGGTCTATGTTTTTCTTTTTCACAACTGTCACTATATTTTTCTCTTATAACCTTGCCTCATTTAAACTGGATTATTTGATTGTGTGGTGCTTACTGGCCTAAAAAAGCCCATCTTAAAAGAACTGTTGATTTATTTCTACAGTGAGCTTGGGATGGACAAGCAGCTCCTTGGAAGAAGCACATCAGCAGCAGAAACAGAGCCAAAAAGAAAGAAGATGAAACTCAGCCAAGCGGATGGATTTGAACCATTAGATACAGGCCTTTCCCTTGCAGAAGATGAGGCTCTAGTATTGCATCTGCTCAACAGTCAAAGCTAATATTTTCTCTGACCACTCTTATTTTAAAACTGTTTTGTATGTTTGTATTACAAAGGCAGCAGGCCAGATACATGCCAATAAATATTACTGTATGAATGCCTAAGGTCAAAGTCTTCTCAGTGGATGGCTGATGACGAATTTGGTTTATCACCTGACTTTAAATGTTGTGAGGATCTCTGAACTTAATCTGCTGGTCTGCTGATGTTTTCTGAACCTTGACTATTGATGACACTTTGAAAATGGTGAAAAACTGCTCTAAAGTATAACATTCTTTGTATACCAGGACCTTCATGTACACAAGAATGATGAAATGTTCTTATCATGGGGTAACTTTGTTAAAAGGTAAAAAGATCAAACATTCCTTTTTGAATGAATAAATGTTGCCCCCATTTTGGTTATGTTAACAATATACTCTTTTTGCAAAACTAAATCAGATATCTTTTGCTTGAAAGCTGTCATTTCAAATTCTGAAATTTTGGAATAAATTATGGAATAAATTATCCTTTATTTCCAGTGAAGTCTTGGTCCATTAATCCAATATTTGCCCAAACCATAAGTATATCTTACAGTATGTTGCTTCAAGATGAGGCCTTTAGTGTGCAATCCCTCTGCCTTATGCATGGTATTTTTATGCAGGGTCCAGCCCATGTTTTCTTGCTGCTGCATTCCCCCCAAAAATGGTAAATGGTCTAGTAAAAAGGAAAGAGTAGAACAGCTATACAGTTATATAATGTGTGAACCCAGAAAATAAGCAATTGAGGGAAGATGAGAAGACAATGATGATTGCATTCAGGATGCACTTCCTTTTTGCCATTCATTTCCAGTTCAATAATCATTTTTTTATTATGCAAAGTAAGTCCATTTCCCTCTATGAACTAAAAGGAAGTAAAGTATCCCTCTGAGCTACTGTGGTTTAGTGGCTAGGCCATGGAAACTCACTGGGTGACCTTAGGCACGTCACATACTCTCAGCCCCAGAAAACCCCATGATAGGTTTGCCTTAAGAGTTGCCATAGGCTGGAAAATGACCTGAAAGCACACAGGAACAAAGTGTCCCTCCAGATGAAAAAAAAAGTCCCATGTTTTGTTCCTCTACGAACTGATTTTAAGTTCAAGATCCACATGACATTAGCTTCACCCCAGAGTATTTCCTGGGAACTCCCAGCATTACCAAAGACTTCCCAGGTCAGTTTAAATTAACCAAGTATTTTCTGAGATGAAATGTATCCCTATTTGGCTGACTGTCTGTATTATCCAGGAACTAGCTAAGATAGCCACCATCAGTAAACACAGCTATTGTTTCCAGGACACAGATTCAGCAGAGATCAAGTAATGGAAAGAGGAATGTTTTATCAAAACTGAATGATCCTAATGTTTAACTAGACTAGCATTGCTGCAGCACTTAGCTATAACTCCTGAATAATAATAAAGAAGGCTCAGTGGATATTGTTGAAAATCAGTTTCTGAAATGTTATATGATAGATATGACATGTGATCAATGGAAGAGAGAGAAGGAAGAACATAAAGGAGTGATTGAAGAAACATGGGATATTTCAAGAGTGAATTTGGAAGCAAAACTGGTAATATCAAAAATACAGGTCAAATCAAAACGAAAAAGATCTGGAAACACTTGATACATTCTGAGACTTTTGTTTTTTCACTTCTGCATAAGCCCAGAGACTCCATTGAATGCAGCAGTGCTTTCTTCTTTGTGGTGTCTGTGACTCACACATGCAATTGTATACAGTTGGGTTATAACATTGCAGTCTTTTATTGGAGCTCAATCATTTCTTGTTCAATTTCAAAATTTCACAGTGCTCGAATGGGATACCCTAAAATTATACAATAAAAATTGTGTTTTTATTTTGATATTTTAACACTAAGTATTTTTATTTAGTAGAATCATTTAGCTTTGCACAGGTTGGAATAGCTCTTGCCACATGGAAGAGTTTATACAACTGTCAGAATCAAGTATATTGTGCCTGCCCTGTCTGAATAAAGTGCAGCTGCTAAGACTCCAGGCACCCCCAAATTGTGATGATTCTCTCTTATATGTAACTGAGGGAGAGAGAAGACTGACCATTCAATTCCATGCCAGTGAGTAGGACAACTCCATAGGAAGGGGGTGAAGGGGCAGCTCTATAAGTGTGCCTTAAACTAGTGTTACTCAATGTGGTGGTCCCTGGACCAGTGCCGGTTCCTGAGTTGTTGGCTGCCAGGACCTGGCAAGTTTCCAGGAAAGAAATAATTGTAACCAGTGGGCACAAATCTGGTGCCTATTCCTAGCACACTGGAAAAAAATAATTGCTTGTTGCCATATCAGATAGCCCCAGAAGCACTACCTTAGACTGTTCTCCATCCCTACTTCAAATGGTATCAAGCACAGAACTGTGCTCTGATTTGGGAAGTCATCCAACTAATGGCTGAAGATGGACCTGCAGGTTTCAAACACATTGATGCAGGGGTGTCAAACTCAATTTTATCTTCACCGGCATCAGCATTATGGTTGTTCTCAAAAAGGCCAGTTGTATCTGTAAGACCATACAAATATAATGTAAGTCTCTCTCTCTCTTTGCCTCTTTCAGCCCCCCAGCCCCTAACTGTGCCTCTTTCTGCTCCCCCTCCCCTGTGACTCTTTCTGCCCCCCTGCCCCTCTTTGTACCTAGTGAGCCCAAACCCCACATGGCAGGCCCTCAGCTACTGGTATTCTGAAGAGGGGGCCCAGAGCCAGCACTTGTGATCTACTTCTATTTCTGACTGCTCCTCTGTCCAACTGTTGCGAGCTGCACAGAGCATTGCCACGGTAACCTGCGGCAACACTCTGACAGCAAGACTTGGACAGAGGAGCAGTCAGAGGTAGAAGAACATTGCGAGTGCTGGCTGCTGGGCCCCTCTTCAGAATACCAGCAGCTGCAGGCCCGCCATGTGGGGATTGGGCTTGCCAGGCAGAGGGGGGACCACAGCAACAGGAGAGGTTCGGGGGCCACATGAAATGGCCTGGCAGGCTGGATTCAGCCCACGGGCCTTGTGTTTGACACATGTGCATTGATGCATTGAAATTAATTAAAATTGTGTTCTTGAAAACATCTAACATACAGGCACGTACCTGTAAGATATCTTTGGTAACCAAGCCAGATTTCAGTTGTCTAGCTTTCAGGGGTTTAGAGTAATGGCTCTAGGAAGGAGACAGTTAATTATTGAATGAAATAGGCAAAACTGACACACAGATTATCAATCCCATCCATTTTCATTTTGAAGAAATATAAACACGGAAACAGTGAATTAAAGAAACTGCCTCAAGTGTGGGAGATGGGTGACTGGTGGTGATATTCTACACTTTCTGTAGCCTGTTTTTGAAAATGACCAGAAAAATCCAGGTCAAGTTTAAAACTGACTAGAAAAACAAGCGGGTGAATTTCCCAAGCCAGGAGTTTGACTGATTAAAACCCGTGTGTGTGTGTGTGTGTGTATGTGTGCGTGTGTGCTCGCACACAAACCTGTAAGTTAAGAACAGAGTAGAAGTTTACTTGCATGACTATGTTGTTGCCTGAGTAAAGTCTTATTTCTGGGCAAATGGTTAAATTATATCTATAATGGACCATGATATCAACTTGACATAGGGACAAGTTCCTTTGAATTGGTGTCAGTAGTGGCACATTGCTAGTTCTTTAACTTTGTTTTGCTTGGGAAATGCAGAGAAGTGTCATAGAACAGAACAGGTTTTTTTTTCAGTGCCAATAGTTGATTTAGGAACAAATTTATCTGAAGTAATCAAATACATAGCATTTCCTTCCTCACAACCATTTTACTGTTCAAAGAAAACATACTGGCTTTAATGATGTTGAATTGCAAACTGCCCCCCCCCCGCAAAAAACCCCAACAACTTTCATTTACTTGTTGAGTTTAATTTTAAATTGTGATTCAGAACTCTGCAAATGAGTAAATTATACTTAACTCCAAAGCAGCTATCAATTTGAAGTTTTATCTCAGCTTGCCATTGCGATCTCTATGATTAGTATATGCAATAGTAATCAAAATTGTTCAGCTTTCAGTCTTGTTGCGTTATGGTTCAAAAATAGCAGCGCTGTTCCTAATTTAACAGTGAGGATAATTTGGTCGCACTCAGAAATGTTTATATACTTCAACTGAAATACCACCCCTCACCTCCTCTTGCATGATTCAAAGCTACATACAAACCATTTCTATTTTTCATCTCGGTAACAAACAATAGAAAAGGTTCTAATGGCAAAATTAATGGGAAGAGTTCAGGACCTTTTTAGTATTAGCTTGACTGAAACTACTGCACAATTCCTCAGATAGAGACCAAGCAAAAAGGCTGAAAGAGAGTCAGGCCAGAAACTGATATATTGATATATAAATATAATTTATTGCATTTTAACAGGCAAAGTGAAACTTGCTGTTATTTAACTGCCTTTATTTATTGTTGCTGTTATGAACCTTCAAGTCAACTCTGACTTAAGTGATCCTATCTTAGCATTTTCTTGGTAAGATACATTCAAAAGAGTTTTGCTATTGCCTTTCTCTGAGGCTGAGTGAATATGACTTGGCCGAGGTCATCTGTTGGGTTTCCATGGCTTAGCAAGTATTCAAACTCTTGCAAATTCCTCATTTGCCCTGCACACAATTTCACAGCCAGAAGATGGAGGGGGCAACAAAGGAATTGACTCTTTTGGCTCTGATCCCAAGCAATGGCTGAACTACTCAGTGGCGTGGAAATAGTAGTATCCTTGCATGGGAATGATCATGTTCTTCTGAAATTTGTTATAAAGAGGAAAGGGGAAGTGAAACAGAGTCAGACATGTGCTGTGAACTTCAAGAAAGGTAATTTCAATAAACTTAGGGAAATACTGGATGAAATTCCATGGTCGGAAATTGTCAAAGGGAAGGGAGTTCCTGATGCATGGAAATTTCTTAAAATTGAGAGTTACTGAAGGCACAGTTGAAAACAATTCCAATGAGGGAAGAAATATCAGAGGTGTCTTAATAAACTAGGATGGATGTACAAAGAATTTTCAAATGAGCTGAGATTTAAAAGAGATGTGTAAGAAACAGAAGAAAGGTGAAATCACCAAAGAGGAATGAAGAGTAGTAAATGAATACCTAGCTACTCTAAATCAATTCAGATTTCCAGGGGTAGATGAAATTCATCCACCATACTAAAGGAATTTACAGATGTAATCCCAGAGCTACTGTCATAATCTTCGAGAGTTCTTGGAGGACAGGAGAAATCTCAGCAGATTAGAGGAGGGCAGAAGTTCCCATCTTCAAAAATGGGGGACAAAGAAAACCTGAAAAACTACTGACCAGTCAACTTGGACATTGATAGCAGAAAAGGTTCCAGAACAGATAATTAAATGTTCTGTTTGTGTTTTTTAACAGAATTACAAGCTTGGCAGATCAAAGAAGTACTATGGATGTGCTATACCTTGATTTCAATAGCAAGGTCCTTCATAATATTTTTGGAGACTCTGGCCCTTTCCGCACGAGGCAGTTAAAACAAGTCAAGGCGTCCTGACATGGAGGTCGTCTGCACCTTGGATCAGACTAGGTGTGGACTATTTAACTTAGTTCCGCACCTTAGTCCGATCCAACCCACCCCCAAGTGGTCCTCCAGCGCGCTAAGTAAAGACTGGAAAAATTAGGTCTTTACATTTTCTGGAACGCGGCATTGCATTCCTACTTATCTGTGCAGATGTGCAGGCTCGCACCAATGCGAGCCTGCGATCAGTGGAGGGCGGGCTGTGGGCGTGGCCAGCGTCAACAGTTGGTCCACTCCCACGAAGACACCAGAAGCCACCATTTTGGGCCAGAGCAGTGCAGATCTACAGACCTCACACTGCTCCAGTTTACCCTGCACTAATGGAAGAGCCCTGCGGAAGGGCTCAAGGGAAAGTCTGCGTTACTTTGGACCCAAGAAGAGCCAGTAAGTAACGGCACGGAGCGATTCACTTGCCTCGTGTGGAAAGGGCCAAAGAGATGAAATGTGGGCTAAGTTTAGGTGGGTTTCTAATTGGTTGATAGGCTGGACCCCAAAAAGTACTCACTAACGCATCCTCTTCATCTCAGAGAGAAATGATTAGTGCAGTGTCTCAGGGCTGGCCCAGTGTTTTTCAACACCTCTATAAATGAGTATTATATAAACAGATATTAGGTACTCCTCTTGATTTGGTGCCACCTGAGGTTTGCAGTTTAGGGAGGGACATTTAGAGGGCCTCAGTAAACTACAAACCCCAAAATTCCACAAGATGTTGAAAGTGGAACAATAGCATTATAACAGTGTGGTACGGAAATGGCCTCCCTTAGCCTCAGGGAAGGCAATGGCAAACACCCTCTGAATAAATCTTGCTATGTAAACATCATGATAGGGTCACCTTAGGGTTGCCATAAATTGGAAATGAAGACACACAACAACAACAAAGCTAATACCCCAGAGGACAGGATCAGAATTCAAAATTTACCTGACAGATTGGAGAGCTAGTAATAAAATGACTTTTTAAACAGGAATAAAATGTACTATATTTAGGCAGGAAAGAATGAAATGCCCAATGTAGGATGGATTATAGCTGGCTTGAAAGCAATATATGTGAAAGAGAGCTAGGAGTCTTAGTAGAGCACAAGCTAAACATGGGTCTTACAGTGGGAAACAGCAGCCAAAAAAGGCCAGTGTATTTTGATGCTGCATCAACAGGAGTGTAGTGTACAGATCCAAAGAAATAGTAGTACTGCTCTATTCTGCTTTGGTCAGACCTTGCCTAGGCTACTGAGTCCTGCTGTAGGCGCCAGAGTTCTAGAAGGATATTAACAAGCTGAAACGTGTCCCTAGGAGAGTGACTAAGATAATCCAAGGTCTGGAAACCATGTCCTCTAAGGAACACCTTGGAGGGCATGGTTTCTTAGAGAGCCTGGTGTCTTTAGCTGAGAGAACATAAGATTGGTGTCATGATAGCCATCTTTAAATATCTGAAGGGATGTCACATAGAAAATGAAGTGAGCTTGTTTTGTTCTGCTTCAGAGACTAGAAAATGACCCAAAGAATTCAAATTAGAAGAAGAAAAATCCACCTAAACAGTAGTAAGAAGTTCTTTACTATAAGAGCTGTTTGAGAGTGGAGAAAAAAATCCTAGAGAGCACTAAATACAAGAAAAACTGGAGACATGTCTCAAAGTACTCAATAGATGGCTGCTTTCTTTTAGAAAAAGCCCAATCTGTTTTGGCCTATATATTTTTATTGCCTTTTTTTAATTATTAAAAATAAAATTTTATTGAATTCACATTTAAAAACAATTACATACAACCACAATACCTCACAACATCAACTTTAAATACACAATGTTTTACATGGTTACAGATCTTATATAAATTGAGATAAAGATAGAACTCCTCAGATTAGGAGAGAAAAGAAAAAACTTATTCATTTATATTTTTTGTATCTGTTTACCTTTCTATTGTTATCTGATATTTTTGTTACTTTACTCTTTTATCTCTCTATAAGTATCATTATCATTATTTAATCATTAATCATTATTTAATTTATTTGTTATATCTTATACCTTATATTTTATATCCTGTATGCCTTATATTTTATATTTTATATTCTTTAAGCTGCTTTACACATATATTCTCAATATCTATAACCAATTCCCCCGTTTCTGTACGTCAATATCATCACATTTAACAGTTATCCCACCCAAACCCAATTAACAGACAAGACACAAACAATAATCAATAAACATTACACATTGCTAAAAATTCTTAATTTCATACTTACTAACAAACTTTCTTATTACTCTATCCACATACATTCTCCATTCACTACCCCTTCACTCTCTGACTTCTTCTCTTTATCCAGTTGGAGTTAGTTACCTATATAGCTATATAATCCTGCTTATTTATAACATCACTTACTCTTTATCGCAGTTTATCATTCTAATCTAATCCTATATTTTTCCCCTTTTTCTTCCTTTCAGCTCTATTCTCTAATATAATTACTATTTTTTACCATATCCTTACTTTTAAACCATGTCACAATATTTTCAGTCATACAAACTGATCAATGCATAATCACCCCAATTTTTCCCATAAAGGGTTCAGGATATCCCATTCCTCTTTAAATTTATTATTATTTTCTCAACTTAACGTGAGCCTATTCATTTCAACCAATTCATATAGTTTACTAATCCATTCTTCTGTTGTCGGTATGGCTGTTTCTCTCCACTTCCTTGCGAACACAATTCTCGCGGCGTAAACCATATCATATGATTCTCTGATGTTTCTTTCTCGCTGTCTCGTCTATTTTTTCAAACATGTTTAGTAAGAATACTTCAGCTGAAATTAGAAACCTGATTTTTAAACAATCTGTAATCTGTTCATGAATTTGAGTCCAATATTTCCTAGCTTCCTTACATTTCCACCAACAATGGAAGAAGGAGCCCACCTTTTGACATTTCCAGCATTTAGCCAATTTTTTATTCTTCCTCATTTTTGCGATTTTGACTGTTATCAGATACCATCTATAATAAATTAAAAAAAAATTCTTTCAAATTATTGCTTTTTGTGAACTTCTGATTTAACTTCCATGTTTTCTCCCATTGTTGCAAGGGTAAAGGTTTACCTAGATCTTGCGCTCATCGTAACATGATGTCCTTAACTATTTCTTTTTCCATTTCTAAGTTTAATATTATTTTATATACTTTACTTAGAAGGCCTTTCTCATCTGTTTTCATCACCTTATCTAATTCCGTGTCTTCCAAGGAAACTCCCCTCATTTTATTATCTATCTTAAATTTTTCTAGCATTTGCCCATATAATAACCAATGAGAATTGTATCCTTCCTAAATCAACTCTTCTCTACTCTTCAATATTATGGTATTCCCTTCCTTCTTTAAAATGTCCCCATATGTCAACCATTCTTTCATCTTTATCTTTTCCAATCTATACAAAGCTTCATGTGGCGAAACCCAATATGGTAATTTTAAATATATTTTTTTTCTAATTCTTAACCAAATTAGAAGAACAGCCTTCCTTATATAATGTTCCATAAAGTCCTTATTTACTTTGTGTTTATCATACCAAATCCTAGAGAGCACTAAATACAATCCACAAGAAAAACTGGAGACATGTCTCAAAGTACTCAATAGATGGCTGTTTTCTTTTAGAAAAAGCCCAGTCTGTTTTGGCCTATATATTTTTTATTGCCTTTTTCTGAGATGATTAGGAATGTGACTGTAGAAATTTCTGAAGCTGAGAATGTCATTCCATTTGCTGGACAAAAACCTTCTGATCCTGTCCTTGTGCCGGTCAGGGTGACTGGTGCCATTTCCGCACTACACTGCTGCTATTCCACTTTCAAAGCCCTGTGGAATTCTGGGGTTTGTAGTTTACTGAGACCAAAGAGCTCTTTGGCTGAGAATTCAAAGCGCCCTTCCCTAAACTACAAACCCCAGAATTCCATAGGAGGTTGATAGTGGAATAGCAGCACCTTAACACTGTAGTGCGGAAATGGTCTGAGAGTAGCAACTGGAAAATAGCAAGAAAACTGTCCATTTCCAATTCCTAACATCTTTGGATGTCTTTTCAAGTTTGGATGTCTTTCCAAGTCCAAGTAGGACTATCTAGCAACAGGGCTGTTAACATCGTCCTAAGGTGGTATTTCAGAGACCTGGTTTGAAACCTTGATGATTGGAAAGAGTTGGTGAGTTTATCCCTGGTCTGTCAGACTTTTAACAAGCCCTGTTAGATTTGATGATCCATGCCATGAAGATGAACAGCTGCCGTCTCTCTGAATCAAGTGGCTGCCTGCCACACTTCTGTGAGCAGAGAACATGCAACCCAAAAAGGGGGGGGGGGAATCAAGAGAGGTCAGAGAGCCAAGGACCTGCGGGTTTAGAGAACAAAAAACTGCCATGCTGTTCCATTTTGCTTCCCTTACAGTGCATCCATCTATCTATCTATCTGTCTGTGTGTGTGTATGCGCATGTGTATATAGATATATACACACACATACACACACACATACACGCATACATTTTTCAAAAGACAAAATTAGTATTTTCTAGCTCTATTCCTCATACAGATCAGTAGATCAGTAGCTGATGCAAAGTAAAATGCAGTTGTAGAGAATTTAATTTATTCGATCAATTTACACTTCTGTCAGGACAGAATTCATGGTTCCCTTGCTTCTCAACCAGCCAGCAAGGCAAATTTTCTTGAAAAATAGTGCCTGGCCCAGTCAGCATCATGGCTGATTCAGGAATGTGAACAGGAGTTTCCCCAAACTAATTCAACATGCTAACCACCACAGTGCACTGGCTCTGAATACTCACCAGCAGTTACATTTTTCATGCATAATGGGAAGAGGAAGGGCCATTAAAGAAACAAAGTATACATCCTGTAGGTTTAATTCAACACACTTTTGGGGTATTAAGTTTCTTTCAGAGAAAGGTCTGATGAGTCCTGTCAGTGCATTTGGCAGAAAGCAGAGGGCCATGTATTGATAGATCTCTGGCTGAAACAGTTTCTCACTCAAACTTATCGAACCAGCAAAGCTGCTAAAAAGCTTTTCTCTCACCTGAAATAAGGCTACTGACAACAAAAACTGAAGTGCTAATTTGGAGGGCGGATATGAACCTGGTTTTGAATACCACTCCCAACTTCATAAGCAGTACAGGTGCTTAAAAATGCCCAGTTCCTTAATTGCCACCAGCCTGAATCACTGTTTGCAACTGGTTTGGGCTCATGTCTCAGTGTTGTAGCAAAAAACAGGGTATGGCCATTTCCGCACGACACTCTTATAGCGCAATGATTCCACTTTCAACCTCCTATGGAATGCTGCGGTTTGCAGTTTTGGGAGGGGCCAGCCGGCCCCTCCCGAAACTGCAAACCCCAGCATTCCATAGGACAGTGGTTCTCAACCTGTGGGTCCCCAGATGTTCGTGGACTTCAGCTCCCAGAAGCCCCAGCCACTATGGTCAATGCTCAGGGCTTCTGGGAGCTGAAGTCTAAAAACATCTGGGGACCCACAGGTTGAGAACCACTGCCATAGGAGGTTGAAAGTGGAATCATCACGCTATAAGAGTGTCGAGTGGAAATGTTCTATATCTCGCAAGCCAGGTCTGTCTGTTCCTTAAACTATGCTGATCACATGGCATAGCTTCCTATTAGAAGACTTAGTGGATTAAGATAACCTTTGGAGATTCTGCAAAAGCTAGCATCCCAGTTCATACGCCCTACCACTGCAGAATCCAGGGATTCAGCCTGCTCCCAAATTAGCTGCAAAGTCACTTCCGCTCCTCTAAAGCAGAATACCTTGGAGATCGACACACTTCTAATTTCACACTCTTTAAAAGCTTTCACTTCAACACTTAGTCTCTGTGCATATCTTATAAACATCCCCAGGATGAATATGCAAGAGGCAGAAGAGAGCCATACACACACTTTACAGTTTTTATTTGATATGCATATGCACACTCATACTATTATCATTATTGACATAAGCTTTTATTTAATCAAATGCAGGTGTGATGATGATATTGCTGTTGAGCAAATAGTGGGTCTAAAAGCCATAAATGGGAAGCCACATTAAGGATTCCACAATATGTTTTAAATTCTTATTTGACTTCCATTTCAGATGGATTAAAGAAGTTTTTTTTTAAAATGCTTTGGTATAGAGGGGACTTTATTTACTCTTACAATCTGCCAATACAGGCAATATCTAGAAGTGAGTGAGTGTGTGTGTTTAAGTCTCCTATTGACTTATGGCAACCTTATTAATTTCATAGAGTTTTCCTATGTAAGGAGTATTCAGAGGTGGTTTTGCCAGTGTCTTCCTATGGAATATAGCCTACAGCGCCTGGTACTTGTTGTGTTCTCCCATCCAAGTACTAATCAGGGCTGACGCTGCTTAGCTTCCAAGATCAGACAGGTTCTGGTGACTCACTGTATATTTGATACAAGTGTAATTCTAGAGGTGGTACAAGCTCACTGCCCCTACATATGTTACAGATTAGGCCAGCATCCTATTGGTTAGTCCCTATTGACTGTGGAGTCAATAGATAGGTAAATGTCATTGATTTCACTGGGTCTACTCTAATCAGCAGTAACAATAGGATTTAAGTTAAAATTTATTTCAAAGCATCTGATGAAGTGGCCTGCAGTCCACAAAATCTTATCCTAGAAATTTCCTTTTCTCACTCTCCAAGATGTCCCATCATTCCTTTATATCATTTTGTGCTGAAATGGACTAACATGGCTGTGTCTTTGAAAGTAACTCATTTCAACACAACCTACAGCTAAGTAGGTTTGGAGTAGCCAAGTTCTGCCACTCCAGATACTGTTGGACCTCAAGTCCTGTTGCCTGTGGTGAGGGTAGTGGGAATTGCAGTCCAACAACATCTGAAGGGAGACATGTCCACCCCTGAAATGAGAGGTAAAGGATGGAGCTGAGCAGGTTAGTGATTTAGGCGATTTCCACCCTGAACTGTTATAGTGCTATTATTCCACTTTCAACATCCTGTGGAATTTTGGGGTTTGTAGTTTACTGAGGCCAAAGAGCTCTCTGGCTGAGAATTTTAAATGCCTCTACCTAAACTGAAAACCCATGGATTCCATAGGAGCTTGAAAGTGGAAAAATAGCACTATGACAGTGTAGGGCAGACATGGCCTTAATCTCTTAGAAAGTTATAGGTCACACTTGGAAACGACACATGGCTCTGGGGAAACCATTTCTGTGGGTGGGAAGGAACTTTGGCTGACTCGTTTCACTTTAAGAATACATGAAAGCTCTGTCACTTTGTCAGATCAGACTACCAGTTCACCTAAGTCCTGCTTCACAAAATGGCTAAGCTGATGCCTTTTGAGAAGCCAAGAAGTAGGATATGAAAGGAAAACCTCCTTTCCCCCTCTTCCCCAGTCACTGATTGTGAGCCTCTTATTTTAGAGTTAGGAGGCAGCCATCATGGGTAACAGCCACAGCTGGCTCGTGCATTTATCTAATCTAGGGATGGGCCAACCGAATCCTTGAATCTTCGAATATTTGGCAGGGATTTGAGATTTGGGAATCCGAATCCCTGTGCCAAAATAGGCAAACTGAATCTTTCGAATCCGCCACTCAAACAGTTTGTTGGAGACCGAGACGCCTGAAAACCTGGGAGACCAGAACACCTGAAAACTTGGGACCAGGATGGGATCCTGCTCCTCATGTGTTTTCCTGCCCAACGTGGGCACAGGTGATTGGCCGGCAAACCGGCATAAAGCCTCGCATGCCCTGGAGGCTGCCATTTCTCCCTCCTGCTGCCTGTGCCCCTAGGGCTGGGTCTCCCTGCTGCCTCCTCCCTCTGCAAGGTAATTTTGGGATAGGGATTGGGAGGTGAGGGACAGAGGAGCAAAAGTGAGTTTGCGTGGGGGTCTAGGAGCTTGTGGGAATGTCCCAGGGGGTTCCAAAGACTGCAAAAAGGGGTTCAGGGGTTCCATGACAGCCATGCCAGCCATACTTTCCACTTCACCAGCTTTCTTTGGTCAGTTCTGGGACTAAGATTGTAATGATGCCACTTCCTGTCTTAGTTTCTGTGCCTTGAATACATCAATACTTCAGTTAACCCATTTTAGAAAGTCTTTTTATGCTTCTCAACCCCTTTTCCTCTTTGTCCTCTGTCTAGCTGCAAGTTTATAAGCAGCATTGCCATTGGAAGGGTTACAAAGGATTGCTGGAGAAACACATACTTTTGGTCTTGTGTTGCAGCAGGATGTCTGTGGTAAACAATGAATGCCAAAAAATTTGAGCTGGGAAAGAATGGGATTCTACTGTAGCTGATTCTATAGGAGGAGTGTGTGTTGCCTACAACAAACAAGGTGAACGGTACCTGCCTCCAGAATTGTTTATTGATCATGCATTAATCTGTGTTATTTTTTGATATGAGACTGGAGGGTAGAGATTGGGAATTGTTGAGATAGGCCTAGAGATTTGACTTGAGTGTCCCTTGCAGGACTTGAGGGTAGAGAATTGGCTGGACTAGAGGCTTGTTTGTGCGTATGTGTGTGTTTTAAGTGCTTTCTTTGTTGCAGGACTTGAGACCTGGCTCTTGAGACTGCAGGGTGCAGAACTAAGATTGGACTAGAGGCTGTTTGTTTGTTTGTGTGTTTTAAGTGCCTTTTTTGTTGCAGGACTTGAGACTTGACTGGAAGGTACAGTCTTGAGATTTCAAGGACAACTGAACATTTTTTTGCATCGCTTCCTTGCAAAGCTCTTTCAGACACAATTCTGGGGTTTGTAGTTTTACAAGGGGTCACAGCCTTCTCTGCCAAAGTGTGCTCCACATCATCAAACTACAAACCCCAGGATGCCAGAAGGAGCTATGCAAAGAAAAGCTAGTTTTGACCTGGATTATCTCTGTATTGTAATATGTGGTCCTGTTTCCACAGGCAGGAAACTGTGGGATTAAACCACATTTTCCTGCCTGTGTAGAAAGGGCCTTCATGTCATTTTCAATCTGGGGAGATCCTGAGGCAAAACTACGACAATTGTCCTGACTAGATTTCTTCAGAGGGAGGTTTGCCTTTGCCTAGGCTTTTGCTAAGGCTGCGGGAGTGTGTCTTGCCCTTCTTTCCCTTGCTTTTTAAACCCTTTTTTAAAAAAGGATGTGAAAGATTCAAGATTCGTGGATGCCCAGAACTTTCCAGGGATTCGAATTCGGAAAATTCTGGATTCGTCCCATCCCTAGACTAATCTCTTTTTACAGGTAGCACACTTGGTCTAGCCATTGTGCCACTTTGCAGAAGCAAATTCCTGAAGCTTAGAATTTTTGGAACTTTTTGGACGGAAACTTCATGATCTTTTGTGACCAATGGCTATGCTGAGTGAGAGTTTATAGAAACTGCATCATTTTTCAGAGCTTTTCAAACTCCGTTGCTTAACTATTCACTGTATGTAGAGGTCTGCTCTCTTATCTGTCCAGACTCTCCCACCAACCTTCTTCAGGGCCTGACCCTGAACGTGGGAGAAGGAGACAAAAAGTTCTCTGCATTCCCATTCTCCACACTGATTATGTTTTTATTAACATATTTAAAAGGATTCAGAAGATGCTTGCAGCCATCATTTCGCTGTGAGTGATAAATTAACACTGCCAAACCCCAAAGAACAGATACTAGCTATTCCTAAGCATGCAGTGTGTACAGAATACAGGATGTATAATCTGTAATCACTGATATATAGCACAATTTTTTCTTTTTATTAGTTTAGTGCACAGTAAAACTACTATGGAAATCAATATATATTTGATAAAAAGGTTTTAAATCCTCAACTGTGATGTAACTAGAAAACGATCCATTTCAGTAACTCCATTTCTATTCCTTTTTTAACATTAGGCCATAAAGCTTAAAATACATTAATAGAGGTTTTTCGTGCATAATTTGAACAAATATCCAGCTTGTTCCAATCTTTCTGATGACTGTGTAAATCCTCAAATGCTATTCACCAAATGCAAAGCTTGCAATGTTACTTCTTAAACTACATCTCCCAAAAAACCCCAGCATTATGACTGGGGGATTCTGGGAGTTGTAATCTAAAAATTAACTTTTCCAAGCTCTGTAAAATGGCAACTGTTGCATCATGAGAAGATTCACAAACCAGATCAGGGGAGGAGGGTGCTCTTCACTGACATGTAGAAAGTGATGACCCCCTCAAATCTGGTTCTATCCCTGGCCAACTTTATACACATGTATGGATAGATATGCTAGCCAAAATGGGTTACACTTGATATGTTTCCCCCATTGTTTGTTTTGTGTGTCAAACCATTTACATATAAAAGTCGAAGCATGAAGGAAAATTCCTCACCAGGCTGCTGATATAGAACTCTATTTCAGTCAAACCACACTTATGAGAATAACTCCAAAGTAGAGCAAGGTAATTCACCAAAAAAAAAATAAAAAAAATGCAGATCTATTTGAAACACTGTTCAGTTGAAGTTTGCTTTAGCATGAGTAAGAAGTGTGAGGGCCTTGAATTTGCAAACCAACAATTTTATATACATACATTGTGAATACTGTGGAGTATTCACAATGAATACTGTAGAGGATAGATTCACCCTTTCAGGTTAGACAAAAATAGGGATGAGAGATGCTATTTATAGGCTGTTGCTTCAGCAAAAGGATTAGCTCAGCCTCCATGTTTACCCCCTCCCACCAAATGCAAACATGGAGTGTTACACTCCTCTTGCAACCTGAAAAGAAACAAAGGCTAGGTTTCTTAGCTTAGCACTACTATAGAGGGTCCCACCTCAGGCCCAGATATTGTTGGACTTCAGCTCCCAGAAGGTTCAGATAGCACAGCTAATGGTAAGGAACCACAGTCCTTCAACACAGCCTTAGACTAGATCCATCTGTGTGTCCATATAGCCCAGAGTTCTCTGCTTTGACCAATAGGAATAGCTTTCAAGAATCTTAGGCAGAGAGAGGTCTTCCCTATCTCCTGGTCTACCTCATTCTTGTGGCTGCAAAACAAATACTGCAGCACTGTGCTACAGTGTCTTGTCATGTTAATTGCCTGTCTTACTGCTATGAATTTTCAATCACAGCTTGAAAATGATAGCTCCCACAATCTTCCTGCCATCATGGCCAGTAGGTATGCTATCCACGGAACACTGGGAATTATAGTATAAAACCTCCCTAACATTTCCAATCTTTGGCTTTAATGCACTGCCTAACTGTTAAGATTGTGGGTCAATCTGCTATCCTCTGATACCAAGGAACGCTGCATGAGTGACTATAACAAAAATTCTTCTTAAATATTTCCTTCCTTCCTTCGTATTTAGTATGTGTATGCATCCCCCTCTGACTCATAATAATATGCATGCATAGTGAGAACCCAATATTTTTATAATTTTTCTCCATTTAATACATTCCCCTGCAGAAAAGGGTGATTGACAGATGACAACAAACTGTTAGAGAGCTATTGGGGGAAAGAGCTGATGCCCTGCCTCAATTGATCTGGGACTTAATTCTCTTCAAACAGGGAAGCTTGCTGGAATGATGAAAATACTTTACAAGAAATCAGCAGGAATCAGCCAAAGGCAAAAATAAACTAATCTATAAACTAGCAGCGAGATCATTGACTGCTCCATACTATGATCTAGTGACAAAATAAAATGGCTTGTGGGGTATACAGCTGAAAGTGGAAGCAAGTTGGCCGTTTTGCAGGCTTAATGAAGCTTACTTTATAAGAAAAAATGTGTTGATGTTCAAGGGGGCAAAACTTGAATGAACATCAGATACCACTAGATACTGTTTTGAACTATTTATGCAGAATAGACTTCGTTTCCTCTGGGATTGTACACCAGTTCAGAATTAACTATCCGAACTCAAATCGCCATGATCTTTAACTCAAGAGTAGCAAAACTTTCAGTCAAAGGACCAAATTCAGTTTTGGAGAAGTTATCCAGGGTTTCATTCCAGTGGTGAGCATGTCCCAAATACCTGCCTCTTTCAGCTTAATCCTCTTATACTACCAGTGCCTAAGCCTGAGGAGAGGCATTTAAGCATTTCAGAATGAAGGAGAAACGATGAAGCCCAAAATGTCAGGAGATATGATGCAAAGTGCTACACAGGTGGAACTACAAAATTTCTCCTTTCTCTGCCCTACAAAGTCTATTTTTTACTTAGTGCAGCAATCCTATTATGGCCATTTACTAGACAATGGACAGTGGGGAAGTGGAAGAAAAGTGTCCTGCTATGTTCCTATAGTTGGACACCGGTGTTGAGGTATTCTGCAGGACATCTGGGAGAGTCTATAGGATGATGCCAGAGCAGTATCCTTTTATAAGAATGTAGCTGGACACTCTTTTGCTATTCCCCTGATCTCTTCTGGCCAATAAGAAAAGAGATGGTGGGCTGTTGCAGCTAAAAAGTGGGTTGAATCACAGAATTTGGTCACTGAGTGATGTTTGTAGCAAATTCGAAGAAAGAGGACTTATGCATTCATGTCTGTATCAGCATGCCCACCATGGAAAAGCTAGGAAAAGACCAAATGATAATATGACAGTGAGTCTAAGTCACAAGGAAGCCTAGAAGACCATGTTTGGTCTCAGAACCTAAAGTTTGCCACCCCTGCTTCAATGGTGTGAAGATATTTTTGTGGGTAGGTTTATGTCAACATAGGTATCATCCCCTGCCTTGGAAACCCTGATGGTGAGGAAGAAGATTCTGAATCTGAGACAGAAGTTTCCCCAGAAGTTTGCTCACTGGAAAATAACAACCAACAGTAGGGGCCTGAACAGGGGGAACAAGTGTCAGAAGACAAAACAACACAGACTCCTACCTTATTGGAGAGCCAACACCAGAAAGTAGGTCTCAGCTGTTCAGTTCATTTAAGTAACAAAAGGGCTTTTAATGAAGGAACACCTGTGGCAACATCATTAGACTATAAAAAGCAAAAGTTGGCTTATCTTTTCAGGGTTTGTAATTGATCTTTGTGCTTGAAGTCCTGTGGATTCTTGAATCCTGACTCTTTTGGACCTCTGCTTATTTGATGCTGATTTGGATTTGTTTGGTTTGTGATTTTGCATTCTTGACTGGAACTTTGTTTGGACTACTCCTGGTCTTACCTCTGTCAGTAAGCTCTGCCCTGCTGGTCTGCTAGTTGGATGACTGGTCTGCCTAGGACATGACAGTATGAGCATCACCCTTCTACAGCTCTGCAACTTTTAAGCAAGTAGGTCCCCACTCTGTTTTCTTTTTCTTCTCCTTTTTCACTCTTCCCTTCTTATTTATTTTGTAACTATCTACATTTCTATCCTATTTTTCTCCCAGTATGCTCAAGGTGGCAAACATTGCTCTTTCCCACTGTTATATATACATCTATTCTGTAAAGTAAGTCAGGCTGAGAAAACATAACTGGGCCAAAGGCATTCAGTGAGTTTTGAAGTTCATTGAGGACTCTGTCCTTTCACTCCCACGTTCCAGTCCAAAATGCTAACAACACAATTTCACGCCAGCTCTCACTTGCATTCCTCTGTCTGCAGCGCTCCCTCTTGCCACTTTGCTTTCTTCCTCACCTTGAATCAGCCAGCCATTCTTTCCTAGGGCCTTCTAGACTGCACTCATGAAACAGCTTGGTACCCACCCCTGTTTCTTTAGACTGAGGGACTGAAGATCCTTGCTGCTTGTCAGCTAAAGTGGATTCTGTCTCCTGTCCCATTATCATCTTCTGGCCATCCAGGTGTCCAACTCACAGTGGTGGTGGTGAATACAGGCACAGTTAACATCAACGCTCCACTTAAGCATTCTTAAGTGTTAGGATCTCAGGATATTTATAGGGGGATAATTAGCAGGCTTTTGGGTTATCTTTCAGACTATTTATTATGTGCTCTCATAAGTATACGTTAGAGATACCAAAAGCAAATAACAATTGAGATTGTATGAATAAAATAATGAATTCAAAACACATACAATATATAGAACACTATACTTGAAACATATATATAGGATACAAAACATATCCAACATATAAAATAATATAATCAAACATATATATAATAACAATGAATTTCCTGATAATACCCAGAAGAATTTTCTTCAAAGTACAAAGAATATTTACAGCAACCAGTTATGAGAGCAAACTTTTATCTCACTAATAAAGAAACTTCCCCTATCATACAACGGAAGCAGTATTCTCACTAGCAAGGCCATTGCATAAGTAACACGATAGAATAACAATAAAATATAAATACCACAATATCTAAATAGTAAGAAAGCACTAGTAAGTAAAGGAGCAAAGTGGTTTGAGTGTTGGACTATGACCATGAAGATATTTGTTTACAAGTTTGATTCCCTGCTCAGTCATGGAAACCTTCTGGGTGACCTTGGGCACATCACATACTCTCAGCCCCAGAAAACCCTGTGATAAGTTCACCTTAGGTTTACCACAAGTCAGAAATGACTTGAAGGCACACAACGACGAGTAAGTGAAGATAGAGCCCAGAGTTTATTTGGCTTGCCTGCTGCTTTCATTGGTAAGGCCATGAATTGTATATATTTGGTATTGCACCTATGTTTTGATTATAGTATTCTATGTGTTGTTTATGTTCTAAATACATTACAGTATTCTACTCATATGTCACTGTTTTTGGTTTTAGCCCCGTAGTGTTTTCCCTATTGTGATTCTTCACCAATACCTGTCTTTGTTGTTGGTGTTGGTGTTTCATAGATGTACACATGTATACATTCTCCTTAGAGAGAAACACAGACTTGTTAACGTCTGGGCACTTGCTTTCGTCACATTACATCATGTTGTACACAAGGCATCATACATCTGTTATATTACAGTATATGGAAAGTAAGATGTTACACTTTCAAAAGGATTGAACTTTTGTCTCTCTTCCTTTCTTTAACAGGTTAATAGTTAACACACAGAGGAACATTGCCATCTTAAACAATATAACTTTAGCCATTTATTCATCATCAAGTTCTTTCATACTTTTTATGATGTCTTTCTGTTAATGCTATGTCCATTAAAACATCATACAAATTATCCCTTGTATCATAGCCATTTATATGCTCTTGTCTGTTTGTGGAACTATACACCTCTAAACAGGCATTTCTGAACACACAATTATTTAAGTTAATCTATTTGAGCATTGTTAAAGTTTACAGCATTCATGACGTCCACAAGCATCTTAATGGGCATCTACTACAATAACAATAGAACATATATCTATTTTAGCATAACTTAAATGTTTTTTTTTTTATCAGAACTATCTCTAAGCATGTCTGGGCAGTTTATCAAGTAGGAATGGTGTAGCTGTTATCAAATAGTATTCTTTGTATGGTAAAGACCGTGAACAGTCTTAACTGCCAGCTCTGTCTTGTCTTCTTTTATTCTCTGTCTAGCCTTTCTCTAGCTGTCAGCTGTCCAATGAAAATAAATCAAAAGGCACTGCCTTTTCCTCCTTTATGACAACCAGTTAAAACGAAGATCTTTAGATATAATGGTACTCATGGTACAGTTGGAGTCTTTGGCTGCCTGACATCCTGATCCCATCCATCATAACCTCTGCTGGAAGGCTATTATTGGTCACATTTGCTCATATATCACATTGCTGTTAGCAGTACAGAAATTCTTATCCCTTATCTTATTTATATTCCAGTAGGCATTTTTTCCAGACTTAAGCTGATACTACGTTCTCAATAACACCAACACATGCTTTTCAATACATCTGGGTTCCTGCATCATATCTTATACCCTATATGCTATACTGTATAGGTTATGTTCTGTACATAGCAGGAGGTTGGAGTGGATGGCCCATGTGGTCTCTTCCAACTCTACATTTCTATGATTTTATGATTCTACATTTCTATGATTCATAGGTATACTCCCAGGCCTCAAAGCTGGCAACCAAAGAAGTCTGGCTTGCTACTCTAGGATCAGAACACATTAGTCAATAGCGCTTAACCCCACCTGTAACAGGCAGGTGGTGGAGTCAATTAGCACAAGAGGCTAATCTGACTGCTTGATCTACTGTTGCTGACAGGGAGTTGAGAGTTGTTGCTACAGAGGCCTCATCTGCAATATCACTGAATCCCTTAGCTGACTGGAGTTTAAGAGTACTGCAATGGCAGCGTAACAAGCGAGGTCTATGCAGAGTATGGGAATAGTGATTGTGATGTTCCCATTTTAGAAAAGCTTTTGGCTGCTTTCTCTGTGAAGAGCAAACAGTTAAAATTTCAGTCATGACCTGCTAAATCAGTTTGAATGAAGTTCTTGGGTCATAATGTCTTTTCTTTGACTTGAATCTCCTTTTCTGTATATTAGACCAATGTGGAAAAATATTAAGACTTCTTTGTAAAAGAACTTGGGCTTTCGTTAGGAAAAGTTACTTTTTGGACTGCCAGAATCCCATGCTGTTTGGTAGATTCTGCGAGTTGTATGTTAATAACATCCCAGGATTCCTCCGGTCTACAGATGTTCATATGCCAAAGATCCTTAACTGACATATCAACATCCTTTTGTATGCAGCTGACATGGTTCTAATGGGACATTCCCAAGTAGGCCTGAGAAGACTGATGGGGAAATTTGGTGCCTATTGTACCACTAACTCATTGAATATCAATAAGTCCGAATCCAAAGTGGTGGTTTCTGGAAAAAGACAGGTCAAACACAACTGGCACTTGGAAGGGAGCCCATAGAACAAATGGATTCCTTATAGTATTTAGGAGTGGTTCTTACAGACACAGGGCCCTGGGTCAATCACTTCAAACAGAGTTCTATAAAGGCCACAGTAAATTCTAAACTGTTAACTAAATTACTTAATTACAACCACCCAAGCTCTCTGTTTCCCATTTTAAGGGGCCAAAAGGCAAAAATTGCACTAGTGTTAACCTATGCTGCTGAATTGCGGGGCTGTCAAAGGCCCCTCTACTTGAAAAAAATCAAGTATGCTCCTTAAGAATAATCCTGAGGACTGACAGGAATGCACCTGCAGAAGCCGTAAGAGCCAAAACAGGCACCAATCCCATCTACAGTCTAACAGTATCCAAAGCTTTCAACTACTGGTGGAAGATTCTCTCAATGGAATCTGATAGACTACCAAAAATGTACCTGGAAGAACAGATGTGAACACTCCAACCCACCTCATGGATCAGCCAACTTCTGCAAACCATCTCATACTTTGGGGTTTCAATACAATGTCTACTTGCAGCTGGACATCAGGCCACAGTGATATTCAAACGACGAGTTTTAGATGTGAATACCCAAACTGATATTGAGTCACTTGCAAACATCAGGTCGTTGAAATGGCTGGCTACAAATAAAACATCCTCTCAAATAGAAAAATACTTGACAATGAGTTTGACTCAATGCCAAACTATAGCTCTTACTAGAGCAAGATTCGAGCAGCTACTCTATGGTTAAACACGGCTGATTCCATCAAGTGCCATATTTTGAAAGAATATGCGTCTGTGGTACATCTGAAATAGAAGATATTGCACATGTACTCTTTAACTGTCAATTATATGCCCCAGTAAGGGTCTAGTATCTACAGACATTACTTGATAGAACAAAATACTGGGACCCTATCAAATGACTATCTTATTTCCTTCAGGGTATTAACACTTATGTATTCCTCAGAACTGCTAAGTTTATAGATAGGGCTATCTAACTGAGAAAACAATTCATAGAACATATTAGGGTTGCGTGCATGGGTGATGAATTAATCTAAATATGTACTGCCTTTATATTTTACTATTTTAATTTTCTCTCAAGATAATGTATTATTACAAGTATTGGTATTTATTTATAGTCTTTTATATTATTCTTATTATTTCAACTTATCAGATTTTATCACATTTTATTGTATCTTACCTTATTTTAAATTATTTTATTTCACTCCATCATATTTTAGTTACTCATTTTACTGTATTTTATAACATTTGATGTTATATCTTTTGATATGGTCAGTTGACTAATCAATAAATTTATACTACTAGATTCTGGGAGTTGTAGTAGAAAATATTAACTTGGGAAAGCTTTTTTCTATGTTCTAGTTTAGAACAAAGTGGAAAGACTGCCTCAAGAACAACGATGAAGGTTACATTCAAAATATCTGGCATTTGTTGTACTGTTGCTGCTTTCAGAAAGCATACTGATTATTATACGACTTCCTCAACCTCTTCCTAGTCATAATGACAGAGCATGAGAAGAGAGAGGTGGAAATTATGGTTCACTGCATAAGGAATGAAAGGGTGCTGGGAAAATGGTAAGCAAAATAGGGTTATTGCAAGTTTCAGAGGTGGAACATAGACTGCATAAGAGGTTCAACAGATTTAGAAAAATATCTGCTTAAAGAAAGAAAGAGAAAAATAAAACCAGAGCTACTACAATTACTACATATCCCACAAATGTCCTGCCTTGGCAAGGACAGTCCTCTTGTCGTTCCACTTTTTCAGTTGCTTTTAAAATGTGTCAGTTTCTCTTTGCTTCTCTGAAAGCAGGAGGAGGAAAGAGAAACAGGGACATTTTAAAAGTTGCTGGGAAAGTGGGATGACAGAGGATTAGCTGGGACTGTCCTTGCTGAACTAGGATAGATGGAGGGTTTTGGATGCCAGTTTGCAATGCACCCTGGGGCAATCTATATAGGCTTAAAATCACTGCATCCACAGGCGTCTTTGTTTTTGTGCAGGCCACAGCTGGTAATGGATCTCACTAAGTCCTAATGAGGAACTGCTGAGCAGGTTTTTTTCTTTTTCTTTTTTTGGATATGATATGGCATGGAGTGCAATGAATCACTATGGTCCTCTTTGATCCTTGACTAATATGAGGAAAATGATAGACTTGGAGAGAGTCAAGCAGAAAGAGGCTAAGAGAAAGCGACTCTAGATTGAGACTAGAATATCTGAAAGACCCCCATCTTCCTGCAATCTAAGCTTTTCAGCAGAGGCCCTGTTGCCATGGTAAGTGAGGCAAATTTATCAGAACTTCATCTCTATTCCTCAGTCTGCTCCAAGTTTCCCTCTATCCAGTCCAAGAGTTCTATTTATTTCCTCAATTCAGAACTTAAAAGGTTATTTTTAAAAATCATTTTGTTTTTGTTAGATTTTAAAAGCGATTTACGGTCGGCCGCACACAATTTGCGTGTTTGACTTTCATGTATTTGGTTGTTTGCAAGTTTCTCCAACCCATGTCCCCACCCTCACCTCAGGCACTCTTTTTTCTTGGGGAAACATCTCTCTCAGCAGCTCTGATCAGGCCTTGCATCCCTTTAAAAACCAGCCTTGGTTTTTCCTCTTCGTCCACCAACTGCTGACTGGCCAGGTAACGATGGCTTACAGCCCCCTTTCCCAGCACCACAAACCTTCTCCTGATGCTCGCCCACAAACATCCAAGGAAGGAGGTGACCAAGAGTGAGGAGGTATAGGACCACCTTGCTACTCCACACCCTTTCTCTCTCCTTTCCCTGGCCTTGGTTTGGATTGTGGGTGGCTGTCCCCCCCACCAAGCCTCGGCCCTGTTCCCCCCCTTTGAGAGTTGTGTTTTTTCCACTTTTGCAGGGGACCTGCATCCCTAACTCTAGTGAATGTGGAAGGCTGATTGTAATACCAACATTTACGACAACGTTTGTAATATTTTTGTGTTACTCATTACTTTTGCATTGCTTTTTTTTAATCTTAGGATTGATAAGAAAATGGTATGAAACTTCAAAAATTCCATTCAAAATGTCTCATAAAATGGGATTTTAAAGTAACTGTAAAACATTACTTGTTGCTCCAAACACCAAGTAATAATTGTTCTTACTCATTAAGTTACTTTCAAAATATAACTTTTCAATGTCTCAATTGCCACAACTGCCCCCAACTGAATATTTTGAATTTCTGCTTGAACTTGCCTAAATTTAGGATTCTGCAACCACCTTCTCCTTGCTTGCAAAATCTTAAAATAGCAATAGTCGTTATGTGCCTTCTAGTTTGATTGATTGATTAATTAATTAATATTCCTCTTTCTTGCCATGAGGGATCCAAAGATGCACACACCCTACATTAAAAAAATACGTAGCTAAAAATAGTCCAAAATACAAAAAATAAAAAGCACTATTAAATACAAGCCACTTAAAGCATAAGTTTAAAACAGTTAAAAACAGATTAAAACTTACCCATTGCTCTATCCCAACGAACTAAAAAATGAAGGCCCGTTTAAATAGAGATCTCTTGGCTTGCCGACAAAAGGAGAGCAGGGAGGTGGCCAACTGAGCCTCCTTTGGTGGAAAGTTTCAGCGCCTTGGAGCAGCCATTGACAATATTCTCTGGTGGGTCCTCACCAGCCATACCTATGAACGTGGCTGGAGTGATAGAAATCCTTCCCATGAAGAACTTAAAATCTGGATAGACTCATATAAGAAGATATAGTCTTTCAAATAGTTGGACCTAAGCTGTACAGGGCTTTATAGATCATAACTGGCACTTTGAATTCAGCCCAGAAATGGACTGGTAGCCAGTGAAGCTGTTTCAGCAAGGGAGTTATATTTTCACTATAACCAGCCCCAGTTAGCAGTCTAGCCACAGCTTTTTGAATCTGCTGAAATTTCTGAACAGGTTCCAAAGGCAGCCCCGCGTTGGGTGTGTTACAGTAATCCAAATGGGATGTAATCAAAGCATGTGTTACTGTGACCAATTCTGACATGTCAAGGAGCAGGCATAGCTGGTTTTTATGGTGCAAATATACTCCTGGCCACTGCCAAACCTGGGCTCTCAGGCTCAGGGTTGACTCCAAGAGGATGCCTAAGCTATTGAACCTAAGATTTCAGAGGAATGTAACTCCATTCAGCACAGGTTGAATCCCTGTTCTCTGATCTCCCTTCCAGCTGTCCAGAGGCTCCTCTGTCTAGTCTGGATTAAGCCTCAGTTTGTTCACCTTCATCCAGTCCATTATCAACATCAGACTTTGGTTTAGTACTGAAACAACTTCCTTGGAGTTGTTATCCTGGGAGGGGCGCCCAAATAACCAAACCAACACAAGCAAGATTGGGAAATCAACTCGAGCACTCTCTTAGCTAACGAGAGGCAGGGTAACTTAGCGGGGATCTTTTACCCAATGTATACAGCGTCGGGTCAGTAAGCAGACAAACAGTTAAAATAGCAACAAGAATATTTATTAGCAAGCAGGCAAATAAGAAAACACAACCTCACTACTAAATGAGAAATAGGAAATAAGAGTTTTGGGGGAATGGGTGATACATCACCTTTCTCGCAGTCCTGTAGAAGCCAATTGGAGAGAAGGAAACTCAGCACAGTGGCCGAGGGGAATTCACAGAAGCAGCAGCAGCAAGGCAGGGTGAAAGTCCAGCGAGAGATCCGAGCATTCCGAAGAGCTCTCGGAACTGGGGGTTTTTATCAGGGAAAGAATGACCATAGGCTAGCCTGGTCTTGGGCAAAAACAATGAGTTTTGGGATGGAGACAATGTCTCCGAAAGGTCAGAATTTATTGAGTTATGGTCCGAATTGACAATAGTATGGCCAGTATGTAGATACGGCTAGCTTGGCAGTTTAAGCACTCAGCTCGCCAGGGTGCTGTCTCTTTGTCTTCTATAATGAAGGTGTTTGTTTTGGGAGGTCCCTTAAAGCAGATCTGGCAGTTTCTGGCTTGCCTTGGTGTAAACAAATATGACTCAGCAAATAATAGCCATGCCTAGCTTTGCACTTGTTCGGTGGCCTCACAAACATTTGGCTGGTGGCAGAGCAGGGCAGAATTATGATATCAAAATGATATCTAGAGGTTACCAAAGGCCAGGCCAGTTCACGGTGGTAACAGAGTCAGATGGAAAAGAGAGGTAGAGTTGGGCATTGTCAGCATACTGATGACATCAAACCCCAAAGCTCCAGACAACCTCTTCCAGCAGGTTAATGTAGGTGTGTCAAACAGCAGTTTTCATGCAGGGTTTCAAACAGGAATCCCACAACACCACCTTCTAAGTGTACCCCTCCAGGAAGGCCTGAAGCCACTGAAAAACAGTACTTCTTATTTCCATCCTAGAAAAGTGACCCAGAGGGATACCATGGTAGAGGGTACTGAAAGCTGCTGAGATGTCCAGCAACAGTCCAGTTCCCAACATAGGTCATCCATCAAGGTGACCAAAACTGTCTTTGTCCTCTAACCAGGCCTGACTCCTACTTTTGCAAAATAGGATCGTCAGAGTGAAAACTGGAAGGTGCACCTATATCTTTAATGGTTTTGTAGAAGCGGTAATTTCAGCAGGTGCTATTTGTTACCTTGTTCCATGACAAGCAACAGCTGCTGAAATTCCCTTTCTATCCAACCATTCAAAGTACTTCTATTTTCTATTTTCCTTTCCATTTTTTAGTCTGGCAACCCCACCTATTTTTTATCTCACAAATGATGAAAGAAGTCCTAGTGGCAAAATCAGTGGGAATTCAGGACATTTTTAGTACCGGTTTGACCAATCAACTGTAATACCTCGGATGGAGACCAAACAAAAAGACTAAAGGAGAATTACACCAGACATTGATGAAAAGATATACAAATATAATTGATTGAATTTTAATAGGCAGAGTAAAACTAGCTGTTATAATTGTATTAACTTTGTTTATTAGTGTTATTGTTATGAGCTTTCAGGTCAACTCCATCTTATGGCAACCCTATCCTAGGGTTTTCTTGGTGAGATTTATTCAAGGGAGATTTGCTATTTCTCTCTGTGGATGAGAGAATGTGACTTGCCCACAGTCCATGGCTGTGTGAGGATTGAAACCTGGTCTCCTGGATTCCTAGTCTAAGACTGAAACTATTAGCCAATGCTGACTTTCTATTCGTTAATGTAGTTCCCTAGATAATGTTTCTTGATTGTATGTAGTTACATTCTGTCCTTCTCCTGCCTAATGTGGGGCCCAAAGTGGCTAGCAGTTAAACCTCTACCATATGTGCATTGATAGCATTTAAACCTCAACATTGGTGGTTCCAATTAAAAACCAAAAATTGTTCTAACATCTGCTTTTTTAAAAAAACATCGATAAAAATCTGAACAAAGAGTTTTGGAACATGATGAACACTTGCAGAAGATTTTTTTCAAAGCTGATAAAATGTAGCTAATCATTAATGCCATTAAAATTGCTGTATTGATTCAGGTGTCAGGAAAATAAATTGGCCAGAGACTCACATGATACAAGGCTATTGATTCCATGGACGTTGAAGAGATGGATGCTTTCATCATCAATAGTGTGTTTATACTTTAATTGATATAATCTGTAATTTAATTATAGGGCTGCTGGGTTGCTGGAGGGGACAATATTTTATTTTTGTTGTTGATGAGTACTCTGAAGCACAAAGTTATATAGCTGTGAACCATTAAACTTGGCAAAAGTATCGTTTCTGCTCTTCTCTGGAAGACCTCTGTGGCACCCTTCGTTAAACTACCCAGAAACAAAATATAAAATTGGAAAGCTCATCTGTGCTGCTTCTAAGATGAGAAAACTTGTGATGCTCTTTTCAATTCAGGGAAACGTTGCTGTGTGTCTTCAAGTTGTTTCCATCTTCAAGTGACCTCTTGTGAGTCAGGACGGTGTAGTGTTTTGAGCATTGGACTACCACCCTGGAGACCAGGCTTCAGTTCCACCTTCAGCCATGGAAACTCACTGGGTGACCTTGGGGGTGTCATATACTTTCAGCCCCAGAAAACCTTGTGATAGGTTCATCTTAGGATTGCCATAATTTGGAAACAGTTTGATGGTACACAACAACAACAAGGCAAACCTATCATGGAGGTTTCTGGGGCTGACTATATACGAAGTGCTCAAGATAACCCAGTGGGTATCCATGGCCAAGCAGGAAATTGAACCCTGCTCTCCAGGGTTGGAGTCCAACCCTCAAACCACTATACTACACTAGTGCTCAGAAAATGATTACCCAAGATTAAAGTTTCCAGAATCTCCTGGCTGGCTTGATCATGGATGATACTGGCTTGGGATTTCGTAGTCTAAGAACAGAGCCTGGATTAAGACTCTTGGAGACCAGAATTTGAATCTCTGCTCAGCCATGGAAACCCACTGGCTGACCTTGAGCTAGTCACACTCTTTCAGCCTCAGAGGAAGGCAATGGCAAACCTCCTTTGAACAAATCTTACCAAGAAAACCACATGATAACTTCACCGTAGGGTTGTCATTAGTGAGCAGTGACTTGAGGACACACAACAACATCAAGAAAATCAAAAAGTTTCACTATTAAGTTTACCAAATCACCATGTCACCTGGATGTATCAAGGACATCTTCTCTAGAGGCTAGACCTTTTAGAAAGTATCACAGACATCACTCCTTCTAACTGCAAACTCAGGTGCCGGGTTTTTAACCAACATGGGGATAGTGAAAAAACAAACAGGAAGTATCAGCTTGTTTTCAAAATTATTTTTAAATTTTAAAATAAGCATTATACTGAAACAGTGCTATTATACTATAGTGATAATATTATGGAGTATAGCACTATAATGCTACTTTAAAAGGATTAATACTCTGAAGTTTTGGGGTGCCATCAGTATGCAAATGAAGCCTATCACTACAGCACTTTTCCATTTCAATCCAAGGAAGTTGCTTTGTTCCTAAACTAATGCCTGTCATCAGAAATGGACTCGATGAGGCTGAACACATTGAAACTCAAGTCACACAAGACAAGAGGTGCTCCTGATCAGTCAAAAGGCAGATCATGGAATCAGCATTCAGTTTTGTGCTGGATGGGGTTAACATTTCTTCTGAAGAGGCAGTGTGTTCCTGGATTCAACCCTAAGCCTGGAAACTCACATCTTAGGTCATTTCCCCACTACACTGTTATAGTGCTGTTATTCCACTTTCAACATCCTGTGAAATTCTGGGATTTGTATTTTCCTGAGGCCAAAGAGCTCTCTGGCTGAGAATTCTAAATGCCCCTCCCTAAATTGCAAGCCCCAGGACTCCATAGGATGTTGAAAATGGAATAACAGCATTATAACAATGTAGTGTGGAAATGGCCTTAATACTACTACTGCTTCTGCTATTAATAATGATAATAATATAGTTATGGGTATATGGAATTTTTTAAAAAACTTTTTCAGTTCTTGCTGTTAACTGCTGTGTTAAAATGGCAGCTGATACAAAGCAGTTTTTTAAAAAAATAATGTTTAAAACATACATATTACAGTATTGCATAATAGGGCAGGACATTCTTGCATCTAAGTGCTATTGCATTACTATTTTTTCATTCAAAATATTACAGCGAAAGAAGTGCCTAATCATACCTTTAAAAACTGTTTAAAAATAAACAGGTGGTATAAATGGTGGCCACCACAAAGGTTATTTTGAATATGTGCTGAGCTATGATTAGTTCATATGCCTGAAGGGCATCAATTCCTGCCTACTTTAAAAGAAGAGCAGCACTAAAAGGCAGGTATACCTGTGCAGAGATGAGGAAAAAGTTCTTCTATGGTCAGTCATCTGTGGGAATGAATCAATCCTAGCAAATACATTTTTGCCACAGTATTACCCAAGCAGCTTTTTTTTTAATTTTGTTTTTTTTAAATAATAAACTTTATTAATCATAAACAATAACAACAATCATAGACAAGACTAACAATAATAAACAATAACAACATAATACATACACACTAACAAAATCAAAATAAAAAACAATTAACAAAAAACACCTAACACAAATTACAGTCTAAAAACACTCTAAGCCAATAATTATTTATATTCTTCTGTACCCAAGCAGCTTTTATCCCTAGCGTGCCTGATACATCTTTGACTTTGAAAAGGGAAGAAGGGGGGAAAATCTCAA
The DNA here is from genome assembly GCA_948472985.1 of Iguana delicatissima. Classification (NCBI taxonomy): domain Eukaryota; kingdom Metazoa; phylum Chordata; class Lepidosauria; order Squamata; family Iguanidae; genus Iguana; species Iguana delicatissima. The sequence goes on along the minus strand of CAOKZL010002555.1, from coordinate 163,062 downwards.
AAATTGCAAAGCTGTGATCTCAGGAAAAAAAATGATTAAAGCATAACTGTTCCAGGTTTGCAAAAAACAAAACAAAAAACAAAAAATGTTGTGTGGCTTCAAGTTGTTTCTGACTTACAGAGACCCTCAGGTGAACTCAACACAGGGTTTTCTTGGCAAGATTTGCTCACAGTGGGGTTTGTCTTTGCCTTCCTTGGAGACAGTGTGACTTGCCCAAGGTCACCCGGTGGGTTTCCATGGCTGAGCAGGGTTTGAACTCTGGTCCCCAGTCATGGTCCAATGTTCAAACTACTACGTTACACTGGTTTTTATTTTCATATTTGTGTTGCAGTAAGTCAAAGAATGTATGAAAACAACTACTTGCTACACAGAAACATAAAGCAGTGAGTCTGTAGGACTTTAGCACAGCTATTGAAGACAGAGTATCTTTGAGGTGTGTCATTCACAGGGTCACCATAAGGCAAAGCCAACTAGATGACAATTAACAACAACAACAACAACAAGCTGTTACAATATCAGTCTCTTTGTCTTTTTGATGAAGTGTGGCTTCGGTTGCTCCCATTTGGCATTCTCTTAGGCATCACTGGTTGTGAAATTTGCTGCTTCTGATATATTTCAGTTTCATATTATTCAGCCATACTTTGTTACCAGGTATGCTCTCAGAGCACATGTTATGAACTCATCCATTTCATCTAATCTTTGCATCAATCTGCAATTAAAACCACATACTTGAAAATTTGCATTTATTTCTTGTATACTGTTTCCCCTAATATACATATTTTTGTATGCAGCTTTTGAGCTGACAGCTGCATCTAAAAATCTGGAGAAGTGTAAAGACTGAAAGGAGATTGCTTTCCAATCTTCCTATTAGTCCAAGGTGTCTGATATGGGTCAGTTTGCTTAAAATATGAGACAACTGAAACTCCCCCTCATCCCACAATGTAAAAAAATCTCTCCCTGCATGGGGGGGAAACAGACCACACAGCCTTTAGATAAGACTGTGAACTAAAATTGATTCAGAACTAAAAACCATCCCCCTCCCCATTATTATAAGCAGTATTCTATGAAAAAGACTTGTCTGTTCCTGAGTGCATTACCTCCTTTGTTGTGTTCCAAGTCCTGAGTTTTGCTCCTAAGTGATTGCAAGAAAAGTGTCACTAGATCTTTGTGTAGATCATTTACCCTCTTTTTCTTCTTAAATGTTGCACTTAATCTTTGACATGCCTATCTCTGGAGGGACTCTGACAGATGATGTGGAAATCAAGAGCTGATAAATACACACTGGCTGGAATCTGGTTGAAGACTTATGCCTTTGTCAGTGGGCCTAGGTCTATGGGAATTGGATGGTTCTTAAAAGTCTGTATCCAGTACTGGGCTGGCAAAATCAGTGATGCACATTGGTCCCGTTGAGCGTTGGTTCTGTTGTGCATGGGGACACTGATTATGGAATACTGGTGTGCATTGTGACACTCTTGCTGATGGCCTGTTACACATCTTGGCAATTCACTAACAGGGTTTCTTAGAGCCTTTCCTATGTAGCAAAGCATGCATAAAGCTATGTAACATAAACCAGGACAGAGGATTCTGACCATCACCACCAGTGTGCGCGCATGTGCCTTCAAGTTGCCTGTTGACTTATGGAGACCCTCTGAACTTCATAGGCTTTTCTTAGGCAAGGTCTATTCAAAGGTGGTTTGCCATTACCTTCCTCTGAAATGTAGCCTACAGCACTGGGTACTCTTTGGCAGCATTCATCATGGCTGATCCTGATTAGCTTCCCAGATCAGATAGAATCATAGAATCATAGAGTTGGAAGAGACTTCAGGGGCCATTGAGTCCAACCTCCTGCTATGCAGGAACACCCATCAAAGCATTCCCAACAGATGGCCATCCAGCCTCTGCTTAAAAACCTCCAAAGAAGGAGACTCAACCACACTCCGAGGCAGCATATTCCACTGCCAGACAGCTCTGACCATCAGGAAGTTCTTCCTGAGGTTCAAGTGGAATCTCCTTTCCTGCAGCTTGAATCCATTGCTCCTTGTCCTAGTCTCTGCGATAGAGAACAAGCCTGCTCCCTCCTCAACATGACATCCCTTCAAATATTTAAACATGGCTATCATGTCCCCTCTTAACCTTCTCTTCTGCAGACTAAACATACCCAGCTCCCTAAGGCGTTCTTCATAGGGCGTGGCTTCCAGACCCTTCACCATTTTGGTCGCCCTCCAGATCCAGATAGGATCTGGTGTCTCAGGGTATTTAGGCCTTTCAATATCATCCGAGTTTCCAGATTTCTGGCAAATGAAATGAAATGAAATACTACATTATAATGTCTGCATTTTTCACTTTTACAAAAGCGATGCACTGCTAGGAGTTCTTTGAACATCCCACAAGGGTCCACAAGGGACTACATGGTCTTTGCTGCATGTTTTTATACTGTCAGGGGAGGATGGTTATTACTGCTGTGAAGATTCTGACCTTTCTTTTCTTCTTACATTTATTGATACCAGCAGTACCAGTTCTGCTTGGTTTCCTTATAATTGTTTTCTGGTTCTGTCTTGGTTTTTAGATGAGCTCTCTCTAAGGTTCCCAGATGTCAGGGACTGGCATCTCTTCTCCAGTGCTCTGAGGAAGAGGAAGAAATCTCAGGGCAAGAGTGCTGCCTTGAAAAGATTGATTTTTTTAACTATGTACTGCTGGCTTCTATTGCTGTAGGCTGCTTGAATCAGCTACTAAAAATTTTCCACGAGATCTGGCTAACCACATCTTCCTCTTCTCAAAATTTCTCACACAACAGCCAGCACCAGGACACCCGGGAAAAGCGTGGTCAGTGCAGGGAAATGGGCAGTACAACAACAGGGCAGTCGCACTGTCTGTTAACTTTCCAAATAGTATTCCCAATTCCCCCACACCGACTTAAATGGTTAACACCAATTTCTTATTTTAGTCTGAGAAGCATGTGCTTAATGCATTACTCTAAATGACATTAGCTGGGCCCACACCCATGACATCACGGGAGGGTACTGAGCATAATATCACCAGAGGACATCCCTTGTTCTTAAGTTTTGGTCCTTAAATCTCAGGATTTAGGATGTTTCTCATCTGGCAGCCCTAATTCTTGCTGGTTGGTTCATTTCATTTCATTTCATTTCATTTCATGTATGTGTTTATTTAATTTTCTCCCTGTATGGGACCCAAGGCAACTCATAACATGACCAAAGTGACTCACAGTACGATCTTGGTCAGGGGTGAGCAGTACGTAGGTATTAGAAGGCAACATTATTTTGTCAAGGGTCTTGAAGGGCTCCATCTCACGCAGTAAGGAAGTCCAGGGTCATTTCTGCACTAGTCTGTTATAGTGCTATTATTCCACTTTATTCTATTTATTATTCCATTCCTTTGAGGCACCTCCCTAAACTGCAAACCCCAGGATTCAATAGGATGTTGAAAGTGGAATAATAGCACTATAACAGACTAGTACAGAAATGGCCCAATTCTGAGCTGTCTTATCTTCAGGAGCAACCATTTTTAAAATACAGTGAACTGGAAGTCAACTTCCCATTCAGTTCCTGCTTTTAAAACAGTCAAGAAACAAAACAATACAAAACCTCTGTGGCAAAATTGTCCCCCATGCTCCCTGGCAGGTGTTGGAAGCATTTTGGCCCCCTCAAATTTAGACTTTTTTATCATAATTTTTGTGGGCAGTGGTAAAAGTGCTACTTAAGAGCATCCTATGTCTTGAAATTTCAGGGACTTGTGATGTGACGGGCATGAACCCCAATGAAGTGATGTCATTGGGCATGAAACATTATGACCCTGGTGATGTCACTAAGCATGAGACATTAACACATCCTGTGGTACCATAGTCAGTGACTCCTGAGGCCATAAATACTGAGATAGTTCAGTATTTCGCTCCACTGGCTATGCTCTACTTCCTGCTGGTCCTAGTTCTAGCTGCAGTCTGAGATGTGTGTGGAGGCTTGTGATGGCCCCTTTGAGAGTATACAGCAGCCACTCCAAAGCAGCCTACAGCAGTAAGGTCTACTAGCACTCAGGGAATTTTTTTTCCATGTGGCAGTGTTCTTACTTTGAGATCTCACCCTGAAATTCCTTCACATGGCTTGAAAACTAGAGGAGAGGGGCTGGGCACTGAGGCCCAGAACCAGGCACTGAGACCTTGGAATCCTAGATGATGAGGAGTGCTGGAGGCCTGAAAAACACCCTTGCAGTGGGAAAGCTATATGTTCTTCCTAGGCTGCACCTTCTGTACTCTTGGGCAGGAAATGGGAAAAACATGGTTGAGATGCTGAAAGTACCCAATTCAGAAAGCCTTTTCAGACTGGTACTATGAATTCACTTGGTCACCTTAGCCCAGAAAGAGATGTTAGTTAGTCTAGGGAAGGCTGAGAATTTCATTTCAGCTTTTACTTTTTCTAGCATGAATTTCTCCACATTTCTTCTTATTTGCAATAGAATGAATTTGAGAATTTGCAGATGGGGCAGATGGGGGCAGAATTTGGTTTCAATGTAGTTTTGAAGAATTTGCTAATAGCTGAAAAATTCTTCATATGTAGGAATGAAAGAACTTAAGGTTTCAGAAATTCAAATGTGCGAGAGACTGAAACTGGGAGAAACTGAAATTCCCTCATGCCTCAGTTAAGCAGGAAAGCAGAGTTTTGCACATTCTCCATGCCCTGAGTTATAACCTCTGAAGATGCTTGGGTATGTGGTATGATGTTAATTTGTGCAATGTGTTTTCCTGCCCCACCTCTTCTACTTCATTGTGATGACACTTCATACCAGTGATATATTTAAGTCTTTTATTCCAAGTCTCAAGTCTCTACCTTCAAGTCTCAAGTCAAGTCTGGAAGCCAACTTTATACCCCAACCAAAATTTCAGAATTAATGGATAGAGTGAAATAAATTCAGTTTTAACAATTTAAACAGAGTCGGCTCTCCACATTTGCAATTTTGCCATTTGCAGCTTCAGAAGTGGGGAATAGGATCCTACCTTACTCCCCATTACTGAAGATTCAAAAGCTTTAAAACAGTGGTTCTCAACCTGTGGGTCCCCAGATGTTCATGGACTTCAGCTCCCAGAAGCCCTGAGCATTGACCATAATGGCTGGGGCTTCTGGGAGCTGAAGTCCACGAACATCTGGGGACCCACAGGTTGAGAACCACTGCTTTAAAAGGAAGGATCCTTCTCTCTCAAGCCCATTGCCTAGCACACTTGCTATTCCCCTCTAAGAAAGCACCCTGCACTCTAAGGGCAAGTCTTGTCTTCTGCTCTTAGGAAACATTTTAGAAGGCTCCTCTGATATGCAGCAGGGTCAGGCTGCTGAGCAGACCTCAAGCCCACCTCAAGCCCATTGCCTAACCTGTTTGCTATTCCCCTCTGAGAAATGCACTCACACTTTGGGCTTGGGAGAGATTGTCATGTGACTAGTAGGCAAAAAGAGATGGAGATGTTGTTCAGAGTTGTAAGGTTTCTGGATGAATGCGTTATGTTAACTGAACCAAGGGTATCAAGTCAGTCAGTACAAATCTCGAGCCGAGTCAAGTCAGTGCATCATTTATGGCCAAGTCAGGTCACTGAAGTGACTTAAGTCTGACTTGAGTCCGAGTCTATTGACTTGAGTCTACATCATTGCTTCACACTGTGTGCTTAGTGTCCAAAAAATAGAAATCAGAAGGGGAGAGAGATGACTAAGAGAAACAGGGCTGTTTTTTGTCAGTAATTCTGCATGTACTTTCAAGTTTCATTCCTATTTATGAAAACTGTTATCTCTCTGCTCCAGCACTCTCCTTTACCCTCATCTTTACTGTGGCGATTACACTCAGCGTAAAAAGTTTGTCTCATAAAGATTACAAAGACCTTTGGAATCTAAAGGAAAGGTAGAGAATATAAGGCCTGCAACTTCTATCATCCCTAGCCAGTGGTAAGAGGTGAGTGAAGTGGCAAACCAACCACATCTGGAGGACTACAAGTTCTCTGTGCTCTAAGGCAGTATTTCTTGAATGTTGGCTTTCCATATTTAGGCTCCACCTCCCACAATTTCTGACTTTTGGCCAAGCTTGTGGGAATTGAAGTCCAAAACACTTTGGGGCCCACAGTGAGAACTATTGCTCTACAAGCACTGCATAAACAATAGTAAGATGACTTTCAGACTGGTTCAGAGGTTCATCTCTAGGACAGTATCAGCCATCCAACACATCAGGAAGCGACCTCTTCTGTCTTTAGTATTTTGTGGTCTCAAACAGAAAACATTGGAGGCACTCCGTTTTTCACACTGGAGCACATATATCTAGCAAGAAATTGGATCTTTTTTCCCATGCTTAAATTAAGTCTCTTATCAGCTTTAAATCCCTTATTGCTTATGTAAAACCTCCAAAACTATGAAATTGCTTGCCATTAATCCAGGATGGTTGCATCACATTCCTCTCATTTGCACTGACCTTTGAAGTTCTTTTAAGTGTCCTATGAATGGGAGAGTTAAAAATGCTCAATTCCTTTGACACAAATCCTGACTCACATAAACATCAGCTCTTGATACGTTCACTTGAACTGTTAACAAGTTGCTGATGCTGGATTGTAGGCCAGTTAGAAGTCTCAATGCTGCTTGTTGGTGTGCCAGATCTGCAGCTGCAACATCCACATTCAACAAAAAGCAAAGGTTGCCTTGTCAACCTTAAGAAAAAAAATACCAGTCTGTGCTATGGTAATACTGTACTTTTATTTGGCTAGCCACTGGCAATACTTGCTGAGAGAGTCTGAAACTTCTAGTCCAAAAAAAAGTTAAACTTTCCAAGCTTAGCAAATAGTGCACAAGCTTTCTAGTTCTCCAGAACTCTCCATCAGGTTAAACCATTAGCAAAGGCAGTGGTGCTGCCTTTGCTAATGGCTGGGGTTGAAGCAATGGAAAATTCAGTGGTGGCTGGTATCTTCCATATCAGTATCTCAGTGAATTTGCTCTGAACTTCAAAGGGGCTAACCAGCATGGTGAATCCTATCCTCCCAAGTAGTTTAAGCACCTTGGCTAACTCCTTTTGTAGCTTGGACTACAAGATGGATGGAATCACTGCCCCAATGTCAAGGAAACCAGTAGCTTCCTCTGTGGTCTGCGTTTAACTCACAGTCTACCTGACATTCAAATCAAGGTGCTGTGCTGGTTTCAGGTTTCGCCTAAGATTGTGCCTAAAGTCTCTGCTGAAGACTGGGTGAAGAAACAATAACTTTAATGTCTGATGCTCCCTCCCTGATCCCATTTTTAAACTGAGTTTATGCAGATGAAATGACTTCAATGCTATTCAGTTGTCCCTACTTTCCCCTCCACTACTGCTGCCATTTAGTCTACTGAAGAGTTCTGGGTAACTCAAAAGCTTGCATCTTATCTTTTGACATCTTGGTTGTCTTAAGAAAGCTATTGCCCCTGTACAGATTTTGAAGATCTGCTCACTAAGAAGCACAATGAAAGTCATTGTCTCTCAGGGTCTCCTGCCTTACAATGTTACTGTGATGGTAAAATGCCACTCTGAGCTCTGCTGGAGAAAAAGATTATATATAAATACAAAACACTAATAAAGCACAGTGGCACTTCAAGCTCTCTTGAGCAGAAAGTTCAATGGATGGATCACATTACATGAAATTCCAAATAACAAACAGTGGTTAAGAAAAGGCCTTACTGTGTTTAGAGCCAGACAACAAAAAGCAAGTGGTACTTGCAATAAAAAAACATCACACTGGGAACAGGTGAACAAGGTTGCTAGCCACCCAGTAACACTTTTTTTTCAGGATAGTCTACTTCAATCCCCCTGCCTCTGTGTTTTACATTTTCTCATTCCTTTTAACAGCTAGTATTTCATATACACTGAGCATGCTCCATATGCATTTGGCTGCCTGTTCTTTCTGTTTTTTCCCCTAAAGGTTTTTAGAATCTTTGAGTTCCTTCATGTATGCTGATAAGGTAGGTGGATGGTGCTATCGGCATATGTACTCATCCCTGAATGTTTGAAATTCAGGGAATGATAACCATCAAGTACAGTGGCTAAATTCACTGTGATTTTATTGCTCCTGGCTTCCTTCTTTCACACTTCAAATCCTTCTCTCCAGCATTGGCTCTGGAAGTGTGTAAGATATCGCTTTCCTATGGACTGTGACACATTTATTCCATCATGAATGAACTCTTTTGGAGTTCACCAATAACTCTCTGCCACTTTAGGTCTGGAAGAGGTCATTTTTTTCAGCAGAGACTTGTAGGGTTGCCAGAATGAAAACTGGAAACAGTTCCTGTCTTTTAGTGGTTGCATAGAGGAGGGAATTGTTGCATATGTGGCTTGTTAATTGTTGACAACCAACACCTGCTGAAATTCTCTCTTCTACATAACAAGAACTGTCCCAAGTTTTCAATCTGGCAACCATAACGTGAAGTGACCGAAAGACTGACTCATTTTCTGTTTAAAAAAGGACTATCCTGGGGCTGAATGGTGGCGCAGTGGTTAAATGCCAGTACTGCAACCACAAGGTTGTGAGTTCGATCTTGCCAGGCTGCAAGGTTGACTCAGCCTTCCATCCTTTCGCAGGTTGGTAAAATGAGCACCCAGCTTGTTGGGGGCAATTAGCTAAAAATACATTGTAAACTGCTTAGATAACACTTAGTTGATAAGCGGTATAGAAATAAATGCTATTGCTATTGCTATTGCTCAGAGATGAGCACAGACATGGGGACATTGCCCCCTATCATCCCTTGAGGGCATTTGGGATGTATATATTTTCAACTTCTAGGTGGGTGTGTTCCTTCCAAGGTCCCCTGAGGGTTCAATGCAGCCCTTTAGTCTCCAACAGTTGCCCACTCCTGCTTTATTTGAAATAAGCAAGGAATCTTTCATTATATTCTAGAGAACTGCAGAGCCTCAGAATCAATAGGCCTAATTCTGTTTCCATAAATATTGAGTTTAGTAGTTCAGGTAAACATGAGTGCAAAATGAGTGGCATAAATATAGATTTTAGTGCAGGGCAAATGTGGCTATAAAATATTTATTTGAAGGAGCTGGCCAAACCCGTTTCTGAGGCCTTTAGGCTGGGTCAAGAAACATATTTCCTTTCAAGAGCCAGTTTACCATACCCTCTAGCTGTGCTGATTTGGCAGAGACAGTCCAGATTAATCCCTCCTTGTTCCACTTTGTCAGCTGCTTTTAAAATGTACCAGGTGCTCTCTCCTCTTCCCATGTTCTCCCTTTGACCTCAGTTTTCTCTTTTTGTCTTCAGAACCTTGGCCTTCCCAGTAAGCTAAGGCAAAAGCGAAGTGCTACAGCTTCTCCTAGCTTGCATACTTTTCCTCTTTAATAACTTTTGCCATTTTGACCACACCGTGATGATGTTTGACCATGTGAGTTCTAGTTTTCATTTGTCCAAAGTTGGAGGATGTACATTTACGTGGGTAATTTTCTGGGTGAGAGCTAAAGCTACTACAAGCAAGAATGAAGGGCCATTCTCTGTCTTTCTCTCTAACTGCTTTTCTCTTTTTGTCTTTCTTTCTGCTTCTCACCTTTTCTTTTTCAGTCCCCACTTTTTCCTTCTGCCACCACCTCTGTATTTCAATGCCATCCAAAAGTTACACAATATCCTATTTTAACAATATTACCCAATGTTTCAATGGCTAGTAGGCAAATAACCTTTGTGGAATTTCTCTGTTTTCTGCCCAGGAAGCACAGGGAACACAGATCACTGTGACTTAGAGACCCAGAAAGGCCCAGGTTGCAATCCTGTGAAGAAAAATAATAAGGAAGACACTAGATTGTAGATCGTGGGTGGGAATCAGGGGGTCCATGTACACTGTCTCTTGGTGGTGCTGTGCAATCTTTGGGATTCCTTAAGACTCCTGAGACTTTGTGTATGTGTGTGTGTATCTGTATGCCTCAGCATGCCTCAGCCTTCAAGTTGCCTGGTGACTTATGGCAGCCCCATTAATTTCATAATACATTGTCATTGCCTTCCTCTGAAGTATAGCCTACAGCACCTGGAAAGCCAGCACAGTGTAGTGGTTTGGATGCTAAACTAGGACCCTGGAGGCTGGGGTTTGAATCCTTGCTCAGCCATGAAAACCATTGGGTGACCTTGGGTAGGTCACACATTCTCAGCCTCAGATGAAGGCGAGGGCAAACCCCCTCTGAACCAATTCTGTGATAGGTTTGCCTTAGGGTCACTGTAAGTTGGAAATTGCTTGAAGGCACACAGCAACAAACCTAGTATTCCTTGGTGGTCCTCCATCCAAGTGCCCTGAAAATATTTTTGAATGAAAACTGTTTCCATCACCCCCTAATAATCTAGAATGCTTTGAAATATTGTTTTGTGGGCCCCCAACCCTAAAACAACAACCCCACTGAAGGCCCAAAGATTACTGGGAATTACAACTTGTTGCTTCCTCTCATCCAAAACAGTGACTGTGACAGCACAAACAGTGTCATGGAGATCTGCAGGAGACCAAAATAATGCTGCACAGTCCTCCATTCTCTGGAGCATTCCCTATTGTAGAATCAGGTTTGAAGGCATTTCTGGAAATTTGTTTCCCTGCTTCTATGTACATATTGTCCAAATCTTGTGAGATTTGCTGGAACAGTTAGAACAAAGCAAAAAGCATTCTGAACAGTGCTTTGATGTGGGTTCTTGCATGGCAGGGGTTTGGACTCAATGGCCCCTGTGATCTCTTCCAACTCTATGATTCTATGAACTGAAAGCTCTATATCAAAGACTGTATGCTTTTGAAGTTTAACTATAACTTGTATCTGGAGAGACAGATTTTGATTTCACTCTGTGGTGTGATCTCTCAAGAACTACCAGTTCCAGAATTTATTCCAGAATTCCAGAAATCACATAAGCAGAGAAGAGGGGCGGCTTCTGGGGTAGGGGAAGAGAAGCACCATTATGTTGATTCTGGGGCCAGCGAGATGAAGTTCAGCTGACAGCTTTTTCAAGTACGCTTTGCCCAGGTCTGTCCCAGATCATGGCACCTTGTAGCTAAATCCAGATAAGTTAGTGTGGTGCAAGTGGCAGAAAATCCCATAGAGCCTCTTCCTACTCCTAATAGTAAAGATACTCCAGTACCAAATTAAATAAATTAAATAACACTTTGTTGCTCTTTCCAAAATTGATTCACAGGGCAGATTGACGAAGAACATGTTGCTCACACATATAAAACACTGCTGTGTCTGCATTTAATGCTGTGAAATTCTGCATCTGAGAAAGTTTCATCTCTACTTTGGGAAAACAGTAACTCTCTTATACTTATTTTTTTAAGAAAAAAATTCCTTCTCACTGAGACCACTGAGTATGGTCCTGAACTGTCATACTTTCCAACTATCCTGATTTGGCAGGAACAGTTACAATCAATCCTCTGATAACCTTCTAGATTCACTGTACTGCCCTTTTAACCCCCTCTATATGCCATTGCACATTTTAAAAACCCATTTTTTCAACCCCATATGTGGCTTCTAGCTATTTCTGTATGAGGGGAATTGGCAATCAATACAGACAGCTGAAGGTTCTGGATGAAGAAAACTGGCCCAGATCCAGCACAGTTGCTCCCTTTTGAATTAAATCGAGGGGAAGGGAGAGCCACTGTGGTGTTATGGTTTGAGCATTGGACTATGCCTCTGGAGACCAGGGTTCAATTCCCCACTCAGCCGTGAAAACCCACTGGGTGACCTTGGGGTGTCACATACTCTCAGCTCCATAAAACCCCATGTTAGGTTTGCCTTAGGGTTGCCGTAATTTGGAAACAAACTGCAGGCACACAACAACAATAGGAGAAGGCCTGAGGTAGCCCTGGTATTCACATTTACAATCCTTCTTCTATCAGGCTACTCTGTCTTATCAGGGCTCTCATTTGGGTCAAGGTATGCGAGTATATTCAGTCAAATACACTTACAGTTTCCTTTCAGATCAGACGTTAGCATTAAACATTCCAAGGCCTAAAGCTTGGAAATGTTACTTTTTTTGGACTACAAGTCTCCAAATCCCCTTTCAGGAGGATTTTGGCATTTGTAGTCCAAAAAGTAGCATTTTCAAGCCCTGCATATGCCTTCAAGTTGCCTGCTGACTTATGGTGATCTCATGAATTTCGTAAGGTTTCCCTAGGCAAGGAATAACTCAGAGGTGAGACAGAGATCAGACAGGGCCTGGTGCCTTTAGGGTATTTAGGCCTACTAATGTCTAAACAGAAAGCCTGGGGGGTCAGAATTTCAGTACATGCCCCTTTACTAACCGCACTGTTAGTTCTCATGTAAGTCTTGTGAAAATGCTTGATAAGTCCTGGGCTTTTGAGCTTTGGCTGGTACGTCTTATGGAATATAAAAATACATATTGGTGTTCATAACTTGCAGAATGAATTAAATTGCACTAGAATAGTTTAAAGAACTTGAGATGCCGCCTTTAAGATGAGCATACTGTGGGAAATTATCCAAAGCCTTATCAGGAACTGTAGTATCAGTCTCTTGATAAAAGTAAATTGGAGATTAGTCTTAGTAATTCCATTAGTACTTCTTCTTCAGATACTTGAATGTATCAGTAACAAAATCTAGATTTTGGACTATTTATTACATTTTTTACATCTGGAAACTTGGGTTTTGGAGAGACATCTGTGCTTAGAAGAGGCAAGTGGGACTTCCACTAAAGTGCTGAAGTGTGAAGTCCTACGCACTGTTCGGGGTTCCAGCAAACCTGCCATGCCCTGTCCCAGGAAACTCCATTCCATTTCCTCTCCCTTTTCTGCCTCATCCCCAAGCATGTGGTCAGCATCCAAAGCCTATGAAAAACATTCAGTCCTCAGTGGGCTGCTTTGTGATTCTCCTGACTTGAGTTTGTTTTCCCCCTTAAGATTTTTACTCTTGATTTTGGTCACTTGACATCTTCTTGGTGCAAAGACAGTTTGAGTTAGATGTTAGTCAGCTTGGCTTATCCATGTATGTACATTGTTCCTTGTTTTGATGTCTAGTGACAGAGTGGACTGTTTTCTCAGAAGGTGAGAGAAGGGCTGACACTTCCACTGGACAGAGTGAAGTAGCCACCTCAGGTAGCAGCTGCTGAGGGGTTGAGGACAACCATAACAGTGTGTGCTGTCTGGCTTACATGGAACCCCCTTGGCTAGCCTGGTCCCTTCAGATACAGTCAAAGATGTTTTCCTGTCTGCATTGTTGATATCAGATGTTACAGCCAGTTTGGTTGACTTCTGTATGTAGAATTGAGGAGTGAGATTGGTGGAAATGCCATCTTGTCCTTCACTTCAGGTGGCAGGAAAATGTCATGAGTCAGTTATGGGTATGTGGAATATTACAACTCCATTTAGAAGAAAGGGCAGTTGGCTGCCAATGTTTCCAAACCAAACCTGCTTGCAAAATATAACTCGGGGGTCTTCTGCAAGGCAAAAGGCTCACAGACTGATAGGGAGAGAGGAACCATGTTAACACAGAGAGAAATCCAGCAGGCTATCTCCCTTTCTAGTTTTCCTTAACATTTTTATAAGTTGGCAGCTTTCTTTTTAATTCTGCATTTCTACCCTGTACCTGGTCATCAAGGCAAGGCTGTAACATTAGCATCTGTGCAAGAACAGAGTAGATGTGCCTGCCACTCATGCAACATTGAATGATCTAAGCTGCACATTGTACAATTAGACAAATTTATGTAGGCTGCAAATGACTACTAGTCACAATAGCTATATGTTACCTCTAGGATCAGAGGCATGGTGTCTCTCAGTAGGAGCTTCTGGGGAATGTGAGTAGGAGGATGCTATTGCATTGATGTTCTATTTGTGCACTTCTGATATTCAGTTGATTTACTATTGTGCAGAATGTGGATGAGATAGATCTTCAATCTGACCTAGCAGGTGTATTATGCTTTTAGCAACCAATGAAGTAGCAGAGAGGTGTCTACATTAAAGGGCACCATTATGTAATGGAGTCATTAATAGTCCTGTCATCTGTTATGGAACATTTCCATGGCTAATGGCCTCATAACATCTTGTACTGCAAGATGTTCTCTCCTTTCAGGGTAAGCACAGCTGGGATGGGAGACCACCAAGGAACACATAGCTGCTGCAGGATGTTAGTTTGTGGCAGCCTTCCAGGGAAGGTGCAAGACATTTTGCTGCTTAAGATGAAAACAAAACAGCACCCTATCCTTTTAAAAAATATGTAGTGCTTTGTCCTCTGCCATTGAACTGGAGTGACAGTTGCATTGTTAACATTGGTGATGGAACACAGTCTGGGGGTGCAACACAGAGCTCTTACTACACTAATCCATCAACACTTTGCTGTTGCCTCCCAGTATCTGCCACCTGAGTCAATACTTTGTTGTTGGGTCTGTTGCTCTTCTCTCCAAGGTTACCACCAGTACCCTGGTGGCACTGGGCTGGAAGCGCTCAGTAGGTTCAAAAAGGACATTTTCTCAGATTGAAATCTGTATCTCGGTCAAATGTCTGTGTTACATCTCAGTACAAGTCCTAATTTACTTTCAGAGATTCAAATGAAAGGTGCAATGAATATAGTGTACCTACTCCCCCTTCCCTAAAAAATAAATAAATTAAATAAATAAATTAAAAAAAGAAAAGAAAAAGAAAGGTGCATTGAAGGAGAAACGATTTCTTAAAAACAACAAGAAAACGAAGTGGGGTGTGAAGGGATTACGAATAAAATGTAAAAGGATTATCGTTGTTTCTGAATTGCAGTAGAATTTCATTTTCCCAAATGGCTGGACTGACTTTAGCAGTGGAAGCTGCAGATCAAAAGCCACCCTGGGAATGCCAATGCGACAGTGAAGGTAGAAGATATAAATCCTGGAAATAAATATAAACACAAAATAAAAAGGCAAGTTTATTAACATTTTGTAACATTGGCACTATGTTACAGAAGGACAAGCTGAAGTGTATAACAGAACCAAGAAAGGGTGTAGCTTGGTGCTGCTGCTGAGGAATCAAGGCATCAGACTTCTCAATAAGAATTTTGCCACACCTCTCCAACAGAAATTTTACTTTCTAGCATTACAGTAACTGTAAATTTCAGTTGTCGAAAACAGTGGCCATGATGATGCTCTGTGAACCTCCAGAACTTTGAAGGAAATGGAGCAGCATAGGAAGTCTAAGCAGTCCAGGGGCAAAGTGATGGGGAGGATGAGAGCCTTGCATAGTGTGCAGAAAATGGGTAAGTGAGGCATTTGTCTTAAATATAGACTCAAGAGATGGTGGCTCCTCTGTAAGTTGGATACTGAATCCACTCAGAAATATTGAACAGCTTTTAAGGACCTGTATCAGGTGTTGAACTTATTTTGGGAATAGGGACCAGCAGGATGGATTCACTCCCCCAGGAACATGGGAGCCACAAGCCACTGCTGACCAAGGGTCATCTAATAAAGCTAATAAAGTATGAGATTCTGGATAGATGAAAGTACTTCTCACAGTGCATAGTCAAATGCAGAATTCATTTAATAGCATGGCTGGGCAAGTACATCCTGTGGGCCATATGACCCTCTAGGCCACACTTTTGTGGACCTTGAAGTCCCCTACAAATCCTCCAAAGCTTTTTACCATGACCACAACCCCTTTTAAAAATAAAAGCTGGCATCCTGTTTGGCAGTTACAAAGTCATAACCTAGACTTACAAATTTGTAACATAATATTATTTGTGTTTGTCGCATCAAGGCCATGGGTGAAAATGCCCCTGAAACCCACCTTAAAAGACAGTCAGCCATGCCAGGCAATGGAGTTCTGTGATGCTGGTCGGGGGGACGCTGCAGGATGATGTGAGCAACAATATGAAAAGCCAGATCAGAGATCCATATTGGATACTGTCAGAACTCTTTCTCATGTGGTTGTTTGCTCGGCAGGAAAGGCTGGTCTCGTCATACTGCAGCTAAGATATTATAGCTACATCTCTGATACAGGATCTTAGACAAATTTTTTGGCACATTTTTAAGTCAATTTTTGTCCCCAAACCACACAGAAAGCCCCCCTACACACACAAAATAACTATCCCACCACAAAAAGCACCCCAAAACACTGTACAGCCTCCAAATACCTCAGCATTCCCTCTCAAAATGGTGACAGGAAGTTATGAGGTGACATCACTTCCTGTCATCATTTTGAGAGGAAAGTAGAGGTGTCTGGGCATGCTAGGGGGCATACTGGCTTTAAGATGCAAGTATTATTATGTGAACTATAAGTCCCAGAATCTCCAAGACAACGTAGCTGCTGGTCCAAAAAAATAACATTTTCAAGAGCAGTACCTCTCTGTTGTTGAAACGGCCATTCTGACATTCTCCTTTTTGCTACTCTGTATAATGAAACAAAAGGAACAAAGATGGCTGGCTCTAGCCATGTGGAGATTCCTCCAACACATATTTTTACATCCATTGAGATTCCTCAAAGTTATACAAATAGGATGGCCTTGTGTGGGTGGATGTGTCTGGGTGTGGGTGTGGGTGACTGGCCAAATTTGTCTGCAAAAAAATAGCCTCCACTATATCCTACTGGAAACAGTGAGATCACTGCACGGATATGTTTTAACAGCCTCATAATTTTCTGACTATTTTTCAGGGACTTTGGCTGTAATTTAGATCTTAAAATAATTTGACAGCATCTAATGCGTTTTAATAGAAGCCAGAGATATATTGAACATCTCCCATTATACTACATTTTCATGCCAAGGAAATTAATTCTGCTGCAATCATTTTTCTTTCTTTCTTTCAATCTTTTCTGAGTAACTCCACACATTGACTTTTAGGAGCACCATTTTGTAAATAACCTATGGTTTATTCAATGTTATTGGCTGGTAGAAAATTAAAATCTAACTCTATCCTTTTTATTATTTTTTTATAATACCCACCTCATTTAATTGTGTGGATTTATAATGAAATGTTTATTTTTATCCCTGCCAGGGGACCTGATAGCCTATATTTTTAAATGGCTGATCTTTATCAATAGTTTGAGAGGCCCATATATTACAATGATAATTAACTAAGGAAACACTTGGCACCTTTGGTTAAATTAAAATACAGATATTTTTCATTGACACATTTACAGCAATTGAATGAAACAGCAATAGAGATTAGCTGGAATTCTTTTTTCTATAGGCTTGATGCCTAAACCTGTTGCTTTCTACAGCACCAGGGGGTGTATTGCATTGACACGCTTCCCTTCCTCCTTGAAGTCTGTCAGGATTGCTCTTTTTTTCAGTGTCTCCCCACCTGTTTACTCTCTACTGGCCAAATCAGAAATCCTGAAAGGATCTGTTCCTTTATTGCAACTACTCAGACACTGGAGAAGTTACTTGTTTGGAATACAACTCCTAGAACCCCTTGGCCAACACAACCGGTAGCAACTGGCCTTCTCCATGTGTCCAAGGTAGAGTATATTTTTCTGCCTCAGAACCTGAGACAGGAAAGTTAAAAGAAAAGAGTCAGTGCTCTTAGATAATTGTTAATAAATTTAAAAAATCTAATTCAGTTTTATTTACTTTAGAAGGGACAAAAATTAGACTATGTTTTGGATAAAGTATCAACTTTGAAATGTAAAACTGATTAGCTCCTTAGCATTCTCTATCTTTTAATCAATAACTTGATAACTGGAAATTCTAAAATTCTGACATTGTTGCTGTGCCTTCTAAATTTCAAAGGCAAACCTATCATGGAGTTTTCTTAGCAACTTGTGTTCAGAATGGGTTTGCCTTTACCTTCCTCTGAGGCTGGGAGATTGAGGCCATTTCTGCACTACACTGTTATAGTGCTATTATTCCACTTTTAACATCCTTTGGCACTCTGGGGTTTGTAGTTTACTGAGACCAACGAGCTCTCTGGTTGAGAATTCTAAATGCCCCTCCCTGAACTGCAAACCCCAGGATTCATAGGATGTTGAAAGTGGAATGATAGCACTATAACACTGTAGTGTGGAAGTGGCCTGTGACTTGTGACTTGATCACAGTAACTCAATGGGTTTTCATGGTGAGCAGAGATTTAAATCCTGGTCCTCCAGATACCTAATCCAACTCTTAGTACTCAAATTCTAACTTTCTGTAAATCAATCATTTTGGGAGAAAAATAAATTATGTAAGTTGCCCCTTTATGTAAGAAAGTTTTCAACTTAAATTGATAACATCATTGATTTTAACTGGTTAGTTCCTATCTCTACTCAGATGTTACCCTGATTTCTGGGGGTCCCGGGAAGGACACCTCAGTGTGCTCAAAATATGGGGAACTAGGAATTAGCTCAGAGCACTGGCTGGCAATGCAAAAGGCAGGGTAACTTAGCAGGATCTTGGAACCCTATGTATACGAGGTTGGGCCATACCAAGAACTAGGCAAGTTGTTCAATTTAAAGATTTTATTAAACTTTCCTCAATCAAGCAAACAACGACACATGCACACACACACTCATCCAAGAACTAGAGAAGCAGAAAGTGAGGAAAATTGATAGGGGTTTCGAGAGGATTTCTGGGGTGATACTCCACCTGATCCTGCAGTCCGGGAATAGAGAGATAGAGAGCGATGCTGTGGTTTGTAGTAGCTCAGCACGTGGAGGCTGAGGGGAGGGTCGCCAGACAGCAGCAGTTTGGGATGCAAGGCACGAGCATTCCGACAAGAAGCTCAAACTTGGGGTTTTTATAGGGAAGATTGTACTGGAGGCTAGCCTTCTCCCAAGGAGAACAATAGGGATCTGAGTGGAGACAAAGGTCAGAATCAGAATTGATGAGATTTAGCCAGCACTGCCAATTGTTAGAACAGTATGCAGATGGGGAGCGCTTAGCGTTTGTATAGAGCAAGCAGTTCGGGGCTGAGAGCCCTTGCATGTGCTTAATGGTCAGCTGTGTCTGGAGGGCACTACTGACTGTGCGACAAAAGTTGTTTACTGGCCTAGACCTAGCTTGCATAATTAAGGCCATGCAGCCATGCCTGCCTACACAGGCCCTTTCAGACACGTGGAGTTCATCTTATGGAGTGCCACGTGGAAATATTAACCATAACCAATATGAAATTGTAGACCTTGGGCTCAGGCTAGACAATCGCAGTAACACAGGACAAGATGTTGCTCTTCTCCCTTCTCTACACAGACGATGACAACATCGGCAGTTGAATCTAACTGCAATATGGGGAAGAGGACAGGGTCAGCATAACAGGCTAGCTTAAGGGGCACAACATGGGCCACACAACACACAGTCTTATCTTTACCACCTCACCACAAATCCCTGTCTCTCTCAGCATCTGCTGCCTGAGGTATCCATTCCACTCTACTTAACAGTCTGGTCTTATGTTCAGGCCTAAGAGTAAAATATAGTTTCAGTGGTTTTACATTTATAAAAGCTCTAAGGCTTCTGGAGAGGCCATAAATAGGGTTCCCAGGTCTTAGAGTGCCAGAAAAACTTCGGGGACTTGCAGTCCTATCCAGGTGGAAATCAAATCTCAACACTGGAGAAGGAGAACATTTGAGTTTTGTGCATGAGGTACCACTAGCCTCAGCACTAATCTCCAATACGCAGCTGGGCTACTTGGCTTAGCTTGAAGGTATTTGTTTATATGTTCGATACCATCAGTGCACCAAAAGGCTAGGAACAAGGGGAAGAGAATGCTGACAGGTGAGTGTACTTACATGTACTTTGGGCCCTGGTACCTTTTGGAATAAGGCAGGGAATAGAATGCCAGCATTGTGACTTGAGCTCTTGTTGCACAAATCCTGGCAGTAGTAATACAAGTCCTGGAAACAAAAAGCAACCTGCCCAGCTACTTTCCCATTAGGAGCAGTTAATCTTCCATAAGCCCACCTGCAGTGTAGTGCCTGGCTTTTATGGTTCTCCTTTAATTTTTACAATTACTTTGCAAGCTTTTACTTGCTACCCACGGACAGCCTTTGGTGATGAAAGAACAGAATAGAAACAAACCAAACAAATGTAGAACACACTAGCGGTGTTGCCCAGGATTTTGTTTTCTCATTGGTAACACTTGTTAGAAATACCTTAGGAATTACCTTACCTTACCTTACCTTAGGAGTTAGATGCAGTTGAAATACACAGATTTGAGATCCTGTGTCTCTAATTCCTCAAACTGTTCTGTTCAGTACTTGTAACTTTTGCCCATGTTCTCCAATCCAGTCTGTATTCTTAACATACAGAGGTTGGGTTCATGAGGGGAGTTGCTACTAGGCCTCATCTCCATAGCAACCAGCCTATTCAGAGCTCTCTGGCTGAGAATTGTAAAGGCTCCTCCTTGAACTGCCAACCCCAGGATTCCATAGAATCTTCACAGCCAGCCAATCTTGTTAGGTCTTCTTGCCTCACACACCCAATCGTATGAGGTCTTTGCCTGCCTGATGCAGACAGACAGACAAGCTCACTCACAAACTTTGACTTTTATATAGTAGATTAAAATGTTGCTCTACTAGGGAGTGTCTGTGAGAAGAGCAAATGGTGTCCTTTCGTCTCAATAGGCAAGACAAGGCTGGAGAGAGACAGTGTTGTGTAGTGGTTTCAGTGCTGTACTGAGCTTCTGCGATACTAGGACTCACATCCCCACTTGGCCATGGAAACCCATTGACAAGTCAGTCTCTCAGCTCAGAGGAGAGCAACGGCAAACCTCCTCGGAATAAATCTTGCCAAGAAAACCCTATGATCGTTTTGTCTTAGGAGCAGCATAAGTTTGGGATGACTCAAAGGCACAACAACAACTATAACAAGGAAAGGGATGCCAATGGAATTCATCCATGTGTGGAGCCAGTCCCTGACTGAGAAGTACATTCAGTGGCCTCTAGCCATCCATTTACAGCTTTCTTTTTAAAAATTATTTATAGTACTTTCAGGATGATCTTAGGCCATTTCTACACTACACTGTTATAGTGGTATTATTCCAGTTTCAACATCCTGTGGAATTCTGGGGTTTGTAGTTTACTGAGGCCAAAGAGCTCTCTGGCTGAGAATTCTCAATGTCCCTCCCTAAACTGCAAACCCTAAGATTCCATAGGATGTTGAAAATGGAATAATAGCACTGTAACTGTATAGTGCAGAAACAGCATTTGTAACAGAATCTGACATAACCCTTGGTTACACAGATATATTTTCTTTTGTATGATGTTGCTGAAAGGTATTTTTTACTTTCTGTTGCCACTGTACTGTCACCAACTGACATGAAAGAGCAGCCAGGTGTTTTCTCTGTCAGGCTCCATTTCCCTGGTTACTGACTGGGGGCGTTTCTCCATCAGGTATGCAGGTACAGCAAGAATTCACTTGGACAAATCCATGAGGATTTGTCCACTGGCTGCTCTTGTACAATGGACAAGCAGTAAGGACAAGTGAACTGCCTCCATCTCCTCCCATGATGGCATAAGTATACTTGCACATACTTAATATTCTACCAATATGCTTGTTGGAATTAGGTTATAATGCTTATAACATATATAGTGTTATAATAGCTGTTAGTGCCACCTCATACTACACATGTTGATATCACTTTAACTGGTCTGGCTCCATCCTATGAAGCCTGTGGAATAGTAGTTTGGTGAGGTATTCTAGATGTTCTGCTAGAGAATATAAATGCATTACATTCTAAGTCGTCCAACAAACTGTAAACTCTAGGATTCTAGAGGATGTAAATGTGGCTATAACTTGTAAGGTAGATAGATTGCTGCTGCAGCAATGCTCCACTGATTTTATCTAGAATGAAAAACAGCAAACCAGCTACAGAGTAGTGGTGTGGAGAGCTTGCAGAGGTTGTTCTTATGGACTGCAACTGCCAGAAACATCAGGGTGGCATGTTCCAAGGCATTTTCAGATAACTGTTTTGTGTCTAAATGGACAGCCAGTCCTCATCTTTGGACACCCAGCAAATGCAAATCATCACGTACAATATCATCAATGACTGAAGAATCAAGATTCCGATTAGAAGGTACCCTGACCAGTGCTAGAAAAGTAATGTGTGTAAATGTATTTGCAGCTCTGTATTTATTCCATTTTTGAAAAAATCATTTTTGCCTCAGCCTGAATGCCACGATTATACATAATGGAGAAGGTTCCATCCATGAACCATCAGAATAAGAAAATAGACATTCAGTAGCAATTTCTTAGAAATGTCTTTGCATGTCCAATTGCCTTACTAGCTGGTGGAATTCTGAGTTTTATAGTCCAAAAAGTAACTTTTTCAAACTTGGGGGTAAGGATTACTTTAAAGCTGGTTGATGAAAGATAATGTATGGAGTCAGAACTCAAACAGTCCATCTGATTGGGCAGGTGATGATGAGCAATTAGATGTGTGTGCGTGCGCGTGTGTGTCAGTCTGTCTGTCTTCAAGTTGCCTGTCAACTTATGATGACCCCATGAATTTCATAGGGTTGTCTTAGGCAAGGAATACTCACAAGTGGTTTGCTAGTTTTCTCCTCTGAAATATAGCTTACAGTCCGTTATTTGCTGGTTGTCTCCCATCCAAATACTAACTAGAGCTCACCCTGCTTAGCTTCTAAGTCAGCTGGAATCTGGTGCCTTTAGGGTATATGTTGCTGTTGTGCGCCTTCAAGTCATTTCCAACTTATGGCGACCTTAAGGCAAACCTATCATGGAGTTTTCTGAGGCTGTGTGTCACGCCCAGGGTCACCCAGGGAGTTTCCATGGCTGAGCAGGGAATCGAATTTTGGTCTCCAGGGTCGTAGTCCAATGTTCAAACCACTATACCACACTGACTCCCCTGAATTAAATTGTTGTTGCGTGCCATCAGATAGTTTCTGACTTATAGCAACCCTAAGGTTGCCATAAGTCAGAAACAGGTTTTCTTGGCAAGATTTGTTCAGAGGATTTTTTTGTTTTTGCCTTCTTCTGAAGCCAAGAAAGGAGGGTTTCCATAGTTGAGTGGAGTTTTGAACCCTGATCCAGTTCTCAAACCACCGCACCATGCTGGCTGTCTCTGGATTAGACACTCTACTCTTTTCCAACATATTTCCTATGAAGACACTCAACAAATGTCTCTCTGAGTTCAGCTAGGCGTCTCCTTCATTTCAGCCTGGGAGGAATGCCTACCTTGCTCCTTCACCAAGCCTGGCTCTGCCTATGTGATCAATTCTGATAACACAATTGCAATAATCATACTCCCTACTGACAATGGGTTCACACTAAGAGGAAGCTTGCAAGACTGGATGGTCGGGAAGACTGGCTTGAGAAAGAAAGTGGTCTTTCTCACTCAGGAATGTGATCATTCTACCTTGCTTTTATCAGGTTATGAGGCAGTTTAGTTCTGTGGCTCTCTGCCCCCAAATTAATCATTAGAGCAATAATTTTATGAGTCCATTCAGGTGTCTGTTTCCTTATTTTACAGCACTGATAGTGATAATTATTACTTTGTTTGGTCGATAGCAGCAGGGGGAAAAAAATAACCCTGGCTTCTACTGTATGCCTTGGCTACAACCCAGATGACACAATCAGAATTAGCTTGCCCTCATTGCATTAGATATAATAAGCCATAATTTTAGCATTAAAGTACTTAATAACTGTACAATACATAGAATTAAGAGTGTTTCCACAAATTAAATTAATTATGGAGAACTCAACTGCAGAGGATTTGTCCAGTCACAGGAAATAAATGAGATGTATTTCTTAGGATCTATAGCTTCTTAGACAAAGAACCAATAAAATCTTTATTCACAGTCAATTAGTTCTAGTCATGGGCATGGGAAAACCTTAATAGTCAAGATTTTAATAAGGCTATGCTTAGATGTTAATTTTTAGAAAACACTCCTAAACACATTTGTGCTTGGGTAAGGAAGCAAGATTAAACTGGCTGTCTTTTTACATTCCATTATTAGAAAAATACTTATGAACAGGTTGAAAAAAGTTGCAATGGCTGTATAGTAATAGCAATAGCAGTTACATTTCTACACTGCTTATCAGTGCAAAGCACTCCCTAACCAGTTTACAGTGTTTTTAGCTAATTGCCCCCAACAAGCTAGGTACTCATTTTACTGACCTACAGAAGGATGGAAGGTTGAGTCAATCTGGAGCCCTGCAGGATCGAACTCACAGTGTTGTAGCTGCAGTACCAGCATTTAACCACTGTGCCACCAAGGCGCTATAGCTGTCATGTACTGAATAACCTGCATTCCACAACATTCACTCTGAAATCGACAGTAGTTTATTTTGAAGGATAAGTATAAACAACACAGCACACTTCCACAGAAGTTGTCACAGGTTGAGAAGCATGATGGGACCTGTTGTTACTCCTGGCTTCATATTTTCCCACCACTAGAGGGTGAGAATGCAAAGCTGCTTGTAGTTGTTTAGTCTAGCTTCCCATGTGAAACCTAAACGTATTCAAGGTCTTCTCCTGCGTGTAGCCGCAACATTGTTATGGTTAAGGGAACGCCTTGTTATTGAATATGTATACTTAAAAACACGGCTTTTGAACAGGCTGTGCCTTTTTCTTGTTTCCTGTTCCTTTCTGCTCTGGACGAGGAGATGGCTCGCTGCGCTGTAACTTAATAGTCTGCTACTTGATCTATTGCCCGCAATAAAGACTGTTAGCCTGCTGCCTCGTGTTGGCTGTGATGTTTTTCCTATTGATGGATGCCCCTGGCGGGTTTTTCAACATGGTCGCAGAGGATGGTTTTGAGAGGTGTTTTTTGAGGTGTTTTTACGATGGCTCATGTGGTGCCTGGGGGCCTGCCTCTCGTTAAGCTAAATGCAACTAATTACTTGGCATGGTCAGCTCGCATGGAAAAGTATTTGCAAGCTGAGGGGCTGTGGGGTGCTTTCACAGCTCCCCCGACTCTGCAGGGGACTGCTGCGGAGATAGCAGCGGCAACGAGGCGTGCCATGTCTGTCCTCTTTCTGGCTGTGGAGGATGACCAGCTCACGCATATCAGGGATCTTGCCACCCCTCGAGAAGCCTGGGCGAGGCTGCGGGAGTTGTTTTTGAGTCAATCAGCAGCCGCCAAGTACGCCCTGTGCGCCCGTTTATATGGGATGAAACTGGCCCCCGGTGTCCCGGTGAGGCAGCATTTGGCTGAGATGTTGGAGCTGTTTTCGTCACTTCGGGAGAGAGGCAAAGTGTTGCCTGAAAGTGACAAGGTATTTTGCATCTTGAATTCTCTTGATAGTTCCTGGAATCTGGTGGTGTCCTCTCTTCAATCCATGCCAGAGAGGGAGTTAACCGTTCCTTTGGTTTCTGCTCGTCTGCTGGAAGAAGAGGAAAAGCGCGCAAGGAATGCAGAGACTCCCACACAGCCGGCCCCAGCTGCAGAGGCCTGTGCCGGGAGGAAAAGTTCTCCGGCTGCTGAGGCGAGGCAGGAGGGGCTGGTGAGAGCCCATGCTGTGCGAAGGTGCTTTCGCTGTGGGTCTGCTTCTCATCTGAAGCGTGATTGCCCGCTCCTGAAGCAAGGGGAGCAAAGCTTCACAGGCGCCGGTGCCAGGGGCCGTGGCAGAGGAGGCAGAGGAGGTCGGACCAGAGGACGGCTGAGAGTTGCTGTTGCCCTGGGAGATGCTGTTTCAGACTCTGAGGAGGCAGGTGATTCCGTTTGGCTTCTAGACAGCGGCTGTTCCCAGCACCTGGTCAATTCTGAAGATTTATTTGACTGTTTGGATTCTGCCAGTGTTTCCTCTGTGACATTAGCTGATGGGACAAAGGCTAAAGTTTGTGGCGAAGGTGTAGCTTTTGTCCCTGCCCTTGACATGGGTTTGAAAAATGTTTTGTTTGTTCCCTCTCTTGATTTCTGTTTGCTTTCTGTGGGGCAACTAACAGAGTCAGGGTTCAAGGTTGAGTTCTATGGGAAGCAAGGTAAAATCCTCAAAGATGGGGTGGTATGTGCTGTGGCTACACGAGAAGGGAGGCTGTTCTTTCTTGAGCCACGACACACTGTGTGTAATGTGTATGGCAATGTCCCACAACATGATGAGTGCCTTCATCTCCTCCACCGGCGCGCAGCGCATGCAAGCTTTCCTGTGTTAAAGAGGCTTGCTGGTTGTTGTAAAGGGTGTACTTTGAAGCCTTGTAATGTCTTTCTTGACTGTGCTATTTGCAAGCAAGCTAAATCTAAACAACTCCCAGCACCGAGAGTTAGTTTTCGTGTACCAACCGCCCCATTTCAGTTGGTACACTGTGATATTGTGGGTCCTATGAGTAAACCTTCCCTAGGGGGAGCTAGATATTTCGTCATTCTCGTAGACGATTTTAGCAGGTTCATTTTCTGCTATTTGTTGAAACAAAAGTTTGATGTGTGTCAAGTTCTCAAGAACTGGTGTTCCTTGGTTGAAAGGCAATTTGGTTATTCCCTGCAAAAGCTTCAAACCGACAGAGGAATGGAATTCCTGTCGGAGAACTTGCAACAATGGGTCAAAAAACAGGGTATAGTGCACAGGGCGACTGCCGGCTATTCTCCTCATCAGAATGGAGTGGCTGAGCGGAATGCAGGAGTTCTCCAGACTCGAATGCATAGTTTGCTGCTTGATGCAGATCTGCCTCTGAGTTTTTGGGGTGAGGCAATTCTGACTGCCTGTTACATACACAACAGGCTGTGGAGTTCTGTGGTTAATACTACTCCCTATGAGTGTTTGTTTGGTAAACAACCTTCCATTGCACATCTGAGAGTCTTTGGGAGTTTTGCTTGGGTGCACATCCCCAAGGGGCAAAGAAGGAAGGGGGAGCCTAAGGCCCAGCGTATGCGTTTTGTTGGCTATGAGCCCAACTGCAAGGGGTATCGTTTTTACGCTGGTGGCAATTCCTGTGTGGTGTCTAGGAATGCCTCTTTTGAGGAACATGCTAATTGGTCGCGTGTTCAGGCAGCGTCTGAAGTATTTCTCCCTGTGGCTGGTCTGCCAGCTTCTCAGCCACTGCAGCCTTCAGTCTCTGCTCCACTCCCTGCCTCCGCTCCCAGTTCCTCAAGGGTTGAAACAGAAGAGGAGAGAGGCGCGTGGAGGAGAAGAGCTGTAAGTGATGTGCGAAGGTCTTGCACAGGGGAGAGAGAACGCGAGGGCTCAGTGAAAAGGTCTCGCAGTGCTGAGGACAGGGACGAACCTTTGCAGGATCGTCCCATCCCCAGAAGGTCTCAAAGAAAAACGAAAGGCATTCCACCTAAACGTTTTCCCCTGAGTCTCTCGCAGTTCGTGTGTGCGCTGTAAACTGTGAGCCTCAGTGCTTTGCTGATGTTGTGAAAATGCCTGAGCAACAGGCAGAACCCTGGTGGGATGCAATGCAGAGTGAAATGGATTCCATTATTCAGCATGATGTGTATTCTCTTTGTAATTTGCCCAAGGGTGTGAAGCCAATTGACAGCAAATGGGTCTACAAGTTGAAACCCACTGCTGATGGGCATGTGAAATATAAAGCGCGCCTAGTGGCACGCGGGTTCTTGCAAGATACCAGTGATCTGGATCAGATTTACTCCCCGACTGTGAAAGCCCAGTCCATCAGATTGGTGTTTGCCATAGCAGCTCAGAGAAAAGCTGTTATTACTCACTTTGACATCTCTACTGCTTATCTTAATGCTGATTTAGAGGGAAAAGTGTACATGCTTCAGCCTGATGGGTTTGTAGTAGAGGGGAGAGAAAACCAAGTTTGGTTTTTGAGGAAAGCGCTTTACGGATTACGGCAATCTGCCAAGTGTTGGAATGTTTGTTTACATAATGCCCTGCAAGGGTGTGGGTTCATACAAAGCCTTGCTGATCCCTGTGTATATATTCGAGGGAAAGGGGAGAGTTTGGAAATTCTCCTTGCATATGTGGATGATCTATGCTTGGTCAGTGCTACACAAAAACAAGTGCAAGTGTTTGAGAAAGAGCTGGGGAAAAGGTTTCAGGTGAAAAACCTAGGCCCAGTACAGAGCTTTCTTGGAATTGAAGTACAGAGAACTGAAAAAGGTATTCTGCTGTGTCAGAAACAAAAGATTGTAAAATTGTTAGAATTGTGTCAAATGTCTGACTGCAAGCCGGTACAAACTCCAATGGTGCCAGGTTTTTTGAAAAATACCTGTGAGGAATTATTTCCTGATATACACCTATATCAGTCTGTCATTGGGAGCCTTTTGTACTTAGCTGGTACTAGCCGGCCTGATATTGCTTTAAGTGTCAACATTCTGGGCAGAGCGTGTGCTAAGCCAACCCAGTATCATTGGCAGGGTGTGAAAAGGGTACTCAGGTACCTAAAGGGTTCCCTTGATTATTGTCTAAGCATTTGTCCTGATCAGATGCCAAACCTTGTCTGTTCATCAGACAGTGATTTCGCTGAGGATACTGTGGACCGCAAAAGCACAACTGGTTTTCTTGTCAAATTCAGTGGTGTAGCAATCGACTGGAAGGCTAAAAAACAGTCTTGTCTTGCTTTATCAACTGCAGAGGCAGAGTTTGTGAGCCTATCTGCGCTCTGTACTGAGTTGGTTTGGTTCTTGCAGTTGCTACAAGACCTGCATGTGTCTGTGCCATTACCAATACAAATATGTTGTGATTCACAAGCCTGCATTCAAATGGCAGTGTCTGACCGGGTGTCTTCACGATCAAAACACATTGACATCAAATTTCACAATATGAAACAATATGTACAAGAAGGAAAAGTGTCCCTTACCTATGTGTCTTCAGAAGAAAACGTGGCTGATGTGTTTACCAAGCCACTTCCTGCTAATGCATTTAGTCAGCACGTTAGCAAACTGGGGTTGATGGAGTCTCCAAAGCAAGGTAGCTGAAAATATTTCGCAAGGAGTAGGGGAGTGTCACAGGTTGAGAAGCATGATGGGACCTGTTGTTACTCCTGGCTTCATATTTTCCCACCACTAGAGGGTGAGAATGCAAAGCTGCTTGTAGTTGTTTAGTCTAGCTTCCCATGTGAAACCTAAACGTATTCAAGGTCTTCTCCTGCGTGTAGCCGCAACATTGTTATGGTTAAGGGAACGCCTTGTTATTGAATATGTATACTTAAAAACACGGCTTTTGAACAGGCTGTGCCTTTTTCTTGTTTCCGTTCCTTTCTGCTCTGGACGAGGAGATGGCTCGCTGCGCTGTAACTTAATAGTCTGCTACTTGATCTATTGCCCGCAATAAAGACTGTTAGCCTGCTGCCTCGTGTTGGCTGTGATGTTTTTCCTATTGATGGTAATGCCCCTGCGGGTTTTTCAACAGAAGTTACTGAGACTAAAGCATACATACAGCTTTTATAGGTTAACATTACAAAGTAGTGATTGGCAAGAGCTATAAATCCATACACTATACCACCTCCCCAGGCCAGTGCTTGCCACTTATCCCCCTACATCAGTGGTTCTCAACCTGTGGGTCCCCAGATGTTTTTGGACTTCAGCTCCCAGAAGCCCTGAGCATTGACCATAGTGGCTGGGGCTTCTGGGAGCTGAAGTCCACAAACATCTGGGGACCCACAGGTTGAGAACCACTGCCCTACATCCTTGACCAGGATGACCTGATTGTAGATTTCCTGCTCTTATCTCAAAAGTACCAGGTTCTCAAAACAATGTGTCTTTCCAGTCTGCACTTTCACTTTCATCCTTACCTGCTCTTCTCCCTCTCACCGTCCTGGATACATTGTTGCAGCAGGCAGTCTATGCTGGATACCTTGTAACAATTAGCAATGGATACATTGTAACAGAAATTAACAATACCTAACAGAGAGACATAGTAGCTTCTATGTAATGATCAAGTATATTTGCCGCAATACACATCCAGCAGACCATACTCATTTCTATATGACAATAAACCTAGTGACCCAGCAATAGGCTCCAATTATATAAAGCAGGGATGTTGTAGCACCTTTGAGAATGAGAGAATGAATTTGATAGCATAAGCTTTCATCGACTTAAGTCTGTTTCATCAAATGCATGGACTGAAATGTCTAGGAGCAGACCTTTATGAATAGGCTCTATGTGTGAATAGCAATAGAAATGCAAAACTTGTGGATATGGTGATGAGGTGACAAGTTCAGTTTTAATGATGGTTGTTGGAGGACAAAGGCAGTAGGCAAGATATTGCCTAAAGCCAAGTTGAATGGATAACCATATGAATGGTGGAATGAATTAATGGAATGTAGTGTGATGCTGTCTGAGAACCAGAAAGGAAATGTAATAAACTGGGCCTCATAAGACTCAGTGTTAATTAGTGTTATAACATTGTCTCTGTTCAACCCACTGTGGATGGACTGGAGTTTGTTTCTCTTCTTTTGTAGTTTTTTTGTTCAAGTACTGCCATTTGGAGGTGTGAGATGGAATGCCCAGGAAGATATAAATGTTATGCAATTGGTTTCTGTATATTCCAGTTCCTAATGTCTGATTTATGTCCCTTTATCCTCTGGTTCAGGGACTGGCCTGTTCGCCCAATGTAGAGTGCTAAAGGGCATTGTTGACAGAGGATGGCATATGTCATATTAGAAGACAAGCAAGTGAAAGTACCTCTAATATTGTGGTTTGTGTGATTAGGTCCTGTGATGACTTTTCCTGAGTAGATGTGTGGGTAGATTTGACATTTGGATTTATGGCAAGATTTTATACCATGTTATATGTCCTCCTGTAGGTAAGTAGATGTTTGAGATTGGGAGGCTGTCTGTAGGCAAGTAAAGCCCCGCTATCCAGAGCCTTTGCAACGATGGCATGATTGTCCAGCATTGAGGGAAGTTCATTGATGATACATCAAAGTGGTCTCAGCTGGGAACTGTATGTGACCACTGGTGGGATTCTGCTATTTCATGTCTTCAATCTGTTCTGTAGTAGAAAAGTCCTCAGTACAAATCTTGCCTTGCTGATTTTTTAAGAACTCTGTATGGTGGTAACTGTAGCTTTAAGGAATGCTTCCTGTAATTCCATGAGTTTAGCAACCCTGTCTTGTGTGTCTGAGCAGATACAACCGTATCAGAGGGCTCGGCTGTAAACTATGGATTTGGTAGTGTGTTTAGAGTGGGAAACTGGAGGCGTGTAAGTACATGTAGCAGTCAGTGGGTTTCTGATATAATGTGGAGCTTAGATGTCCTGTGTGTAGCTGTACAGTGGTATCCAGAAAGTGAACTTATCCTGTAGATGGTTCCAGGCTGAGATTGATGGCAGGGTGGAAGTTGCTGAAATTCTGCTGGAATGTCTTGACTGAGTCTTCTCTATGACTCCAAAATTATGAAGAGATCATCAGTGTACCTCAGGTAGAGCACAAGTTTCTAGGTGCAGGAGTTAAGGGAGCATTGTTCTTGAGTGCTTGAGTGGAGGACAGGGTTTGGAGAACTTTGCAAGTAATCAAATCCATGAAGTCAAACCCACAAATGTGGAGGACTGACTGTAATCAGCAACCACATGCAATATATCTTCAAGGTGCCCTCTCTCCCCGTCTCCATTTGTTTTAGCATATCTGTGCAAACATGGGAAGTTAAGCTCAAGTATTGGGGAAGGAGAATACTCCTGTCCTTTGATGACGCTAATGGAGGAGGGCAAGGAAGGGTAATGAAACAAAATTAGGAACCTTATTAGCTCTCCAGCTTTGGGGAAACACTCCAGTCCAGATGGACTCCTGACAGAGTCCTATCAAATTTTCATAGATGCAATTAGTTTACTCCATTTAGAGACATTCAATTAGAGGCTTCCAATTAAGTTGCAACCCCTATCATTAAAACATTATTAACCCTCCCAAGCACTACAAGTAACATCAAAGGAAGTGCCTAGCAGAGATGGGCAAATTGGTTTATTTAAAATGAAAGCCACTCACTGGAAATAAATGTACCATTCATTTGTTCTCTCACTGTACTAGAAGAGCTCTGAACTTAAAGTTGTTCTGTTCTCAATTAATTTTTTTTGTGGGGGGAGTGCTCTTTGTACAAGTGCTGTGGTACCATTTCAGTGACAAAAGAAGATATTCACATCCTATTTGGGGACTGTCAGAACTTGGGAAGGTGACTTTTGTGGATTATAACTCCCAGAATCTCACAATCATTGCTCATGTACGCTGAGTGTCTCTGGGAGTTATAGTTTCCTAAAACCACTTTTCCAAGCTCTGAACATGGCTCTATAAGCAAGACATTAAAACCTTGTTCACTTCAGACATGAGCATATATGGGAGTGAAGTGTGGTGGACGATACATGTCCCACCCCATTCATGCAGCCCTTTCTCTGTTGGGTCCACACCCAACTTCAGCAGTGAATTCTTGCACTGGCAGGAAGTTGGACTAGATGGCCCTTGGAATGACCTCCAACTCTATGGGCCTTTCTGCACTATACTGTTATAGTGCTACTATTCCCGTCTCAACAAGGGTTTGCAGTTCAGGGAGGGACCTTTAGAATTCTCAGCCAGAGAGCTCTTCAGCCTCAGTAAACTATAAACCCCAGGATTCCACAGGATGTTGAAACTGGAATAATAGCACTATAACAGTGTAGTATGGAAAGGCTCTATGATTTCCTATGATTCTTTGCCTTGTGTTGACCAGGAAGGTCTGAAGAGGCATCATTAGTCACATGTTCACCCAAAGGTTCCCAGTCATGAATGGGTTCTAACTACAAAAAAGAATGGTCCTCAGAGCTCCCCATTCAAGAATCAGAGGTTAGTGAGAAAGCCAGATCAGGGAGACTGGAAGCAGGGACTGTTTTGTCTGCCCCTCACAGCACATTCACTTTTTGGCTGAAACCATGCTGGTGCTCAGTGCTAGCAGTTACACAGAGATGTACACCATATCTTGCAACAAGGAAGGCAGGCAAAATCTGCCAGCTCCATTTCTCCTATGAAACCTGTTCTTCATAGCCACAATGTCTGTGTCCCTTTCTCTCTTGCCACCACCGTCCATGCTGGCACAGTAATGCTGAGTGCAGGATTCCAGTCCTTATTTCCACACATGTTCATGGAGCTACCTGATAGGGCTTATATTGTATTCCATCTCTAAAAATGGGGATATTATTGGGCTTTATTTCAGGATATGTTTTGAGAATGGATGAAGGCTGATATCTTGCATCATCACTGTTCTGTTGTCATAGTTATGTCTCATGATGCTACCCCCTAAAAATCTACCATTCCGACCTGGCAGCATGGTGATTGAAGCAGGGAATAATGTCAGCAATGCTCTTTCGGTTGTGAGGTGCATCAAGAGCAGGCAGCGTGAGAGACCCCTCAGGGTCCTGTCACCACTGCTTATCTTAATGTGACCCAGGAAAGCACCACAGAGATCATTTCCAAGTGCCCCAATCTGCAGCGCCCCTAAAGATTTTGACTGGGGTGCAGCCAGGCTGCAAAGGTAGGGATTTGGAGTGACATTTGGTTGTTCATGACCATACATGTGAATCCCCTGTAGTTATGAAAACATATGCCCAGTTTATGATTGCATAAATGCTGAACAGAATGCCAGCTGAGAAAAATAGCATGCAGCCTTAGATCCTTCATAATCTGAGTCAGGGTCAGCAATTGGATGGAGGGCAGAGACCAATTCCCCCAAAGACCTTTCTAGGCCTCATTCCTCAGCACATTCAAATACCTTAGTTTTCCTCTGCAGTCCTTCTCAAAATGGTGACAGGAAGTGATGTTTTGTTACTTCCTGTCATCACTTTAAGAGAGATTGTGGAAGAAAATTGACGCATTTGGGGCTAGTACTGGGTTCTGGGGTACTTGTGAGGTGCAGTCAAGTTTGGTCAACTTTCTATGTGATTTCTGGGAAATTCCACAATTTTTTTTTTTTAAAAATGGAGAATTTAGGGGCTTGGTGAGAGGCCTCAGGGACCACAACAGTGGAATCTAGGAACTATATGTGGCTCACAGGCTGAATTATATGCACCTCTGATCTAAATATTGAAAAACCATGTTACAATGTAAAGATGAACTGAAACTGAGAGCCAGGTACTATCTAGTAGATTTAGGTTGCAGTCCTAACATTTTTACTTGTTGTTGTTGCTATCTTTACTGGGACTCAAAGTGGCTTATTCATTAAAATTATTAAAGTTAAAAACATACAAGAAGTAAGCATTAAAACCAAATTAAAATATGATTAAAATTTTTAAAAAGCATACAAGAAGTCAGCTTTAAAACCAAATTAAACTATAAACTATATTAAAAGCATATACTTAAAAAAAGATTTTTAAAAAGTTAAATAATACAATTTAAAACAATGCGGTTCTTCTACCACCTTCAGTTCTGAAAGCCTGTCTGAATAAAAACATCTTTGCCTACCAATGGAAAGACAACAAGGAGGGGGTCATTTTGGCTTCCCTACAGAGGGAGTTCCAAAGTTTTGGGGCAGCCACTAAGAGGGCCCTTTCTTGTGTTCCCAGCAACCATACCTATAAAGATTGTTAGAAGTAAGTCTCATTGAATTCAGTGGGTTTTGCTCCTTTTTAATTTTTTTTTAATTGGATTTTTAGAAGTATGATAGAAAGAGGGGGGAAAAGAGAAAGAAAAAGTGGGGAAGAGGAGAACACATAGTATATGAACGTTGGCTAGGCATAGACATTAATATAAGCTTATTGTATTTCCAAAAACACATTTTCTTGAAATTATTATCTATAAAACAAATGTTCATGAGTTGCTAAAGCAGTAAGATCTTCTAGCTATTGCAGTAGATGGAGAATTGTATTTTTTTTCTGCCTTGGAGTGTAAGGCCATTTCCGCACTAGACTGTTATAGTGCTATTATTCCACTTTCAACATCCTATGGAATCCATAGGATGTTCAAAGTGGAATAGTAGCATTATAACAGTCTAGTGTGGAAATGGTCAAAATCTTTTGGAAACAGGAAGAGTATGCAGGATCCAACCACACTGACAATTAGTTAACTTCCATGTCTCAGTGACATCATTTAAAAGAACCTGTACATCTGCAAATATTAAAGATTTTTCCTATTCAAAATTGTTAGAGAATAACACATCCCACCAAAACAGAACCACCACCAAATACGGCCAAATCATGGGACTCAGGGAGGCATTATCACTATTATAATAATTAGTATTATGATGTTGTACATCACTGACATTTAGCTGAATTTCTTTCTAAAGGGCCATAATGCAGGCCAATACCTGAAACATTAATTCTTCCTGAACCAAATGAAATTTTAAATATAAAAATTTTTTAGATATTGAAACAAAGCCAGTTTTCCACTGGGTGATTTGCATAGGACCATCTAACATTGCATTCCATTCCACCATAATTTCATTAACATCAGATTTAGTACTTTCCAACAGGCTACAAAATAGTATATTGATTTCATTTTATTTGAGGATAGAAATGGGGATTGGTTTTGAGTAGACCTGTATTACATTGCACAAAGTGCCTTTACAGTGCTGCCCTAGACTGTGGTCCAAGTGTGATTGCTGTGGACAGAATTCTAGATTGCACTGGGAAGATTACATTTAAAATCCCTGTTCTACTGTGAAACTCACTCTAACTTATGTATATTAGTGTAAGGAGATAATTTCAATATACTTTTACTCAGTTTTCTTGGAAGGATGGGATAGGATAGGATAAAAATACAATGTCATAAATAATTCTTGAATGTTATCGATGTTTAAAGTATTGGCATGGTTTTGCTGTTTTTATCTGAAAGCAAGCTGGTTTCAATTATTATTTGTATAAAAGATTTTTGTAATGCTGATTAAAAATTAAGATAGCATCAGTTACACATAAAATGCCAATATGAATAATTCACCCTGTATCTTCTCATAAACTTTACACTTCTTGCAGTGTGTGCACGCACTCTTCAATAATAATAAAAAAAGCACAATTGTTTTGAAGTGTGTGTGTATGCTGGCGAATAGTATATGAGGAATTATCTTTTGCAGGTGAACAGCGTATTGAGAGACTTTAAAACTGGAATTAATCTTGAGAATCAGGATGCTTGAAGAGCTGCTTTCGAACAAGCCCTTGAGGACAGAGGGGAGTTATAAATCTAAATGAGGCAATAAATAAAATGGCAAAATATATTGCTATGAAGGCTGGCTGGCACCCCACACCTCTGGCGAAGTGCACAAGGTGCACATTATTTCCTCTTGGCCCACTGCCACATGCTCACTATCATCCAAGAATATGGATTGTTAAAACTGTCTGAAAGTCTCAAAAACCTCTCTCTTTTTTCCCCCTTGAGCTTGGAGGAAACTTGTTGCAAATAACAAACAACTTGCCATTCATTCCTTTTCCCAAGAAAGGAGGCAGAACTATGTTACATTATGGATGTAATCTTGTTTTGATGTTTTCATAATACATTAATTATTTTTTTCCCTGTAGTTTGTTTATCTCTTCATGTCCGCACCTCTGTATCCATCATATGTTTTGTACATATTTAGATTCCCTGTGGCTCTACTTTTCTATTTACTGGTTGTTTTCTTCTATCATGTTTTTGTAGTTATATTTATTTATTGCACACGTTT
Source organism: Iguana delicatissima (assembly GCA_948472985.1). Taxonomy (NCBI): domain Eukaryota; kingdom Metazoa; phylum Chordata; class Lepidosauria; order Squamata; family Iguanidae; genus Iguana; species Iguana delicatissima. The sequence continues at coordinate 126,758 of CAOKZL010002555.1, read as the reverse complement.
TTGCACTTGTGTGCTTTTACAGCATCTTGTTTTGTAATCCTGTTGGTGACATAAGCATCTCTTGGGGTTATGCCTGTGTCTTATTAGATGTTGCCCAAAGAGATATTCACTAGATCTTCAGGCAATGTCTAATCTCTGCAAGGCAGCTGTCAGGGCCTGAGGGCACTGTCATGGTCATTTACTGGCTGGGGCAGAGGAAGAGGAAAGGGAGGCAACTAGGTAGCAAGGTGTAGCCAAGAAAGAAAAAATGAGATTGTTGTCCTGTATCTCCAATGAGTTGCTGGAAATCCAGAACAGTAACCTCATTCCTCTTCCTCTGAACAGAACTACGGCTATCAGTAACTGCAACAATCAATAAAGTGATCTCTGCTATGTAGCTAAGTATACGTAAAGTTAGATAAAGTAGCAAATCATGTAGGATTCCAGTGATCTATTTTAATTACATGTGACAAATGGCAAAACAAATCGTTACTTTTAAAACTGTAACTGATTGTCATTAAACTTTTGGGAGCTTGGAACTATTACTGTAATTTAATTACTTTGCACTGTAATAGTTCAAACTGTGCTATTGTTTCTCCACTCACATTGTGACTGCCAGTACACTTTGTTCCTCCAGCTTCAGTGATCATGAAGCCTCTTGCTTTTCCCTTCTCCCCTTGTAGAATCATAGAAATGTAGAGTTGGAAGAGACCACACGGGCCATCCAGTCCAACTCCCTGCCATGCAGGAACACCCTCAAAGCACTCCCGACAGATGGCCATCTGGCCTCTGCTTAAAAACTTCCAAAGAAGGAGATTCCACCACACTCTGAGGCAGCGTATTCCACTGCCGGACAGCCCTGACTGTCAGGAAGTTTTTCCTGAGGTTCAGGTGGAATCTCCTTTCCTGCAGCTTGAATCCATTGCTCCTTGTCCTGGTCTCTGGAGCAGCAGAAAACAAGCCCTCTCCTTCCTCTACATGACATCCCTTCAAATATTTAAACATGGCTATCATGTCCCCTCTTAACCTTCTCTTCTGCAGACTAAACATCCCCAGCTCTTTAAGTCTATCCTCATAGGGCATGGCTTCCAGGCCCCTCACCATTTTGGTCGCCCTCCTCTGGACTTGCTCTGGCTTGACCATGTCCTTCTTGAATTGGGGTGTCCAGAACTGGACACAGTGTTCAAGATGAGGTCTAACCAAAGCAGAGTAGAGTGGTACCAGTACCTCCCTCGATCTAGACACCATACTCCTATTGATGCAGCCGAGAATTGCATTGGCTTTCTTGGCTGCCGCATCACACTGCCGACTCATGTTCAGCTTGTGGTCTATGAAGACTCCTAGATCCCTTTCACACGTACTGCTATCCAGCCACGTGTCCCCCATCCTATATTTCTGTATTCCATTTTTTCTACCTAAGTGTAGGACCTTACGCTTCTCTCTGTTGAATTTCATTTTGTTAGCCTTGGCCCAGCTCTCCAATCTATCCAGGTCATTTTGAATTTTGATCCTGTCCCCTGGCGTATTAGCAACCCCTCCTAATTTGGTGTCATCTGCAAATTTGATGAGCATGCCCTCTATTCCTTCATCCAAGTCGTTGATGAAGATATTGAACAGCACTGGGCCCAGGACAGAACCCTGTGGCACCCCGCTAGACCTAAACCCAATTATGATGCCACCTTTCTACCTTACTCTCCTTACTAAAGATCACAACTTTTCTGTGAAGCTTTGGACCAGTCCTCCAGTGGCAGATGGTGGTTTCCATGTCAGTGAGTCTGCTCTGAGTTTTAGTCCAAACTTTAAAGGAACTATCCAAGGTGCTAAAGCATATCTCCAAAGATAGGTTCAGGCCATTTCTGGGAAGACAATTCTAAATGCCCCTCCCTAAGCTGCAAACCCCAGGGTTCCATAGGATGTTGAAAGTGGAATAATAGTACTATAACAGTCTAGTGCAGAAATGGCCGAAGTGTCTTGGGCAGTTTCTTTGAAAGTCATCCTAAATCCCAGCGTGAATTCACCACTGATAAGGAAGCCAACAGCTACCATTACAATCCATAATTCCCACACTTGGCTGCAGTCCTGCAGATCTTGGAAGAGTTACCCTCTGGGTTATGACTCCCAAATCTTTTCTAAGTTCTCACTGAAGTAAATGTGTACTGCTTCCTAGCACCAGCCCTATTGTTAAGCAGAGCCAAGCTACTGCTTCAGGTGACAGATGCTGGTGGAATGCAGTGGCATCCCCCCCCCCCCAATTTCATCCCCCAACCAGTTTTACAGCTCTCCTGTAAATCTGCTGTCCTCAGATGTTTTGGAAGATCTTTTCCTTTGCCAGTGTTGAAGAACAATTCAGTCACCAGTCCATACAGCTTCTGCACTGTCTTGTCCTTTGCTTAGAGTAGTAAAGTGTCATGGGTCAGCCCTGTCACTTCACAGTTTATCTTCCACTTTCTCTTCTCTCCATCTGTGGTGTCCTGTAACCTGGGAATGATTTCCAGTGAGCTTGGTATTGTTGACTTCTGAGTCACAAATTTAACTTCTAAATAATTTGGCTGGCATCCTGTTCAGTAATTACGATGTCATAAGCCTAACTTTTTACACTATAATTACACTAATTCACTTTTATGGTTGCTGGCCTATCACAATGACCAAAAGTAGCATCCCCAAAGCTATCTTTAAGCCATAAATAAATGTTGTCATCATCACCATCTAAATACTTGTGCATTTCAGCCGCTTGAAAATATCTAGAGAGCTATGATGACTTGCTGCAATGTTACTGCTATACCTCATAAAGGCATCCCCCCCACCTGTGAGAAATAGGTATCTATCCCAGGGTGTTAGCCTCTTTATGAAAAAATGTGAAGACTGGAATCTATTAGGAAACAACCTTCCTCAGGTGAGTTAGCAAAGCCTCAATCTTTTGTACTCTGGTTGTGGTTGACTTAAGTTAAAAAAAAAACCTAGCAGGCAGCATCAAGTTACAAACTAAAGAACTTTACTAATTGCTTTTAGAATGTACGTACACTTGAAATACCTACATCCTAACTAACTAATGAAAAGATTATGTTAATGGAAGAACTCCAGTGAGCTTTTAATTCACCATCTTGTTAGGCTGAGAACAAAAGAACAGAGAGGAAGAGAGGAAATAGGAAAAGAAGGGGGAGTTTTTATATGACCAGTGATCCTAGAAGTTTCTGGAATCACATGGTCTCAGTGCTTAGATACCCAAAATATTTATGGCCATGTCTTGCAATAAACAGAAGGGCAGATTAAGAAACCTGAGCTAAGAATTCAGGGTGAGCATACATGCACGGGGCCCTATGCAATCTAAAATCCCCAACTGCTATAAAACAGTGAAAAGGGAAGAGGGGAGGAAGAGTGCTTGATTTTGCAACAAAACCCCCTACCTTTTCAGCCCCCGCTTGAGGAATTTCTGAGATGCTAGAGAGCACAGCAGTTATGACTTGTGCAGTGGTCTCCTGGCAGTGGGGCACACTGTAACTATGGAAAAAGAGATTTCACCTAAACATCAGGAAGAACTTCCTGACAGTCAGAGCTGCCAGACCAAGGGTGTCAAACTCAGTTTCGTCTTGGGCTACATCAGCATTATGGATGCCCTCAAAGGGCTGGCTGTATTTGTAAGACTATATAAATGTACCTACTCTTTTATCATCTTAAATAATTGCCTCTGCATTTGATTATTACTGGTTTTAGTAATAACTAGCTCTGAAACTAGAAGTCTAGGAAAAAGAATGGCAAGCAGATTTTAAAGTGTACAACTATTGTAAAATTTATTGGAAAATGAGTTTTGAAAACAGAAAGTAATTTTTTAAAAAAATTGTCAGACAAGTATTACCAAGCACTGTTTATTACATTAATTTTGTTTAACTTTTTGGTCCCAGTTAAGACCCTCTCTGTGCCTCTTTTTGCCCCCAGGCCCCCTCTGTGCCTCTTTCTGCCCCCCTAGACCCTCTCTGTGCCTCTTTCTGCCTCCTGGCCCCCTCTCTGTACTTGTCCGCAATGTGGGGATCAGGCTCACCAGGCAGGGTGGGGGGAGTGCTGCAGCAGCAGGAAAGGTGCGAGGGCCACATGAAATGGCCTGGCAGGCCGGATTTCAGCCTGCGGGCCTTGTGTTTGACACATGTATGTTAAGCAGTGGAATACGCTGGTTCAGAGTGTGGTGGAGTCACCTTCTTTGGAAGTTTTTAAGCAGAGGCTGGATGGCCATTTGCTGAGGTGCTTGGCATGGCAGGAGATTGGACTCGATGGCCATTGTGGTCTCTTCCAACTCTTATGTTTTTATGATTCTATGTAACCGGCAATGGCAGGGACCTTCTTTGCTGCCTGCTACAGCATGTCTTACTAGTGAGAGAAAACTGCAGATATCGTTACTCACCCTCCTAATCTCCAGTGCCTCAAAAATTCCTCTTTTGGAAGAGCTGCATGGTTTAGAAGGCCTGGGTTTTTGGGACACATTGTCATAGCGAAGTCATTGTAGTTTTGTTATCATAACTGTGCCATCCTGATGTAGGATCTCAAGCCCTGAGTTTTAAGGAAACATTTTCAAGCAGCTGAAATGCAAAAATATTTTGATGATGCTGATACTGATCTTTTTTTATATCCTACTTCTTCCTCAGAACAGGACCTCAAAGCAGGTACGGATATAGGAACAATCTTGCAAAGGAACATTTCTTTTTAAATTGCTAGTTTGAAAATTGCAGTGGGAAAGGAAAGCAGTAAGCAACTCCTGCTTGATTGTTTATCACATTCTTCTACACTTAACTATCACAAACAGTGTTAAAACTCAAAATCCTTATTATTGCCTCCTTTCTTTCTTTCTTTCTTTCTTTCTTTCTTTCTTTCTTTCTTTCTTTCTTTCTTTCTTTCTTTCTTTCTTTTTTTGCTAGAAAAAAGAGGACCTGGTAGGAATCCTATTGATGTCTTATGTACGCATACATTCCATATGTAAGTGCTTAGACATTTCCCCCCAATATGTCTGCATTCAGTTCAAGGTCACAGAAGCATTCGTTTAACATTCAGCAGTATGTTTGCTTGTGTATTCAGTTGGCCATCTGATTGTGCATTCAGCTGCATTTTCATTTGTACACATTCTGCTGCACATCCATGAGTGCAGTATTGCCATTCAACACACAAGTTGTGTAGTGCAATGAACACTTAACTCAGCATGGAAAGATTTATGCTACACAACTCTAGTGTAGAATCTCAGCCTTGGTCAATTAAATTCACTGTTCCTGAGAATCTGAGAGCTGTACTTTCTCATCTTCCATAGCTGGTACACTTGGTCCTCTGCATTTGCTAGGGATAGAGGTGCGGGACCTTAGCAAAAGTGGGAAAATGGCAAAGATCGAAATGTGTGTGTGTGTGTGTGTCTGTGGGCTGGAGGTCAAGGCATGGGGGGTAGAGCGAGCACCCAGGGTCTAAACCAGGTCAGGGAAGGGAAAGGAAAGGAGGTGGGTCAACATGGTGGTCCTGTACTTCCTCTCTTGTTCCTATCTTCTTCCTTTGGTGTGTGGGCATTGGGGGAGGGTTTGTTGTGCTGAGACATTGGGCTGTGAGCTATCCTTAGCTGGCCAGGCAGCAGCTATTGGAGGAGGAGGAGGAGGAGGAGGAGGAGGAGGAGGACCAGAAGCAGGGTTTTAAATGACTGCATGGCCAGATCGGAGCTGCTGAGAGGGAAGGTTCCCCTGGAAAAGGAATGCCAAGGGGACAGGAGTTGAAGGCACTTGCAAATAATCAAATCCATGAAACTCAAACCCACAAATGTGGAGGGCCAACTGTGTATGGGAATTATACTATAGAGAGCCTGATCATTAGAAAGCTATCATTGTCCTTTATAGCAGGTGTGGGTGAAATATGGCCCTCCGGACTGCAATTCCCATCAGCTAGCACAGCTAATGGTAAGGAAGTCTGGTACGTGCAGTTCAGCAATATCTGGAGGGGCGCATTTTGCTCACCTTTGCTTTGCAATTTTCCCACTTTAGAGCTGGCATTTAAAACAAACCTTTCACACAGTCTTTCACTCCACACATTAATAACCTCACTGTTCAGCATTCATAAATTAGACCTAAGATTTTTCTTAAATGGTTAAAAGCACAACCCAGTTCTCCTGAGACTAAATCCAGCACACTGAAAATCTCAAAGGACCTGACTCCTAAACCTAATAAGATCTAACCAAATAAAGAATGACTTATCTCTGGGGCATGCTAATTTCCTTAGGAAAAAAACTTGTGTTTTTGTGGAAATTGCTATTTTATCTTCATGCTAATTAAAAAGGAGCCTGGAAATAAGCATTTGTTAAAACCAGGACTTCAAAGGAAGCTGGTGGCAATGAGGAGTAGGGAAGGAAAGGAAGCAGTATATGTTTTGAATTTCAAAGAGAGCTTTTTCTTAAAAAAAATAAAAATAAAAAAACTATTTGAAACAGAACGTGGACAAGGAACACTTGTTGCTGAGATTTCCTGAGAGGTAGTTACGTTAGACTGTTGCAGCAAAACTCCCAAAAATTCTTACAGCACCGAAGAGCATTTTAAAACCTAACAAATTTAATTGGGCAATAAGCGGTTGTGAACTGCAAATTGTAGAAAGCTTTTTAGAATCATAGAAGCATAGAGCTGGAAGAGACCACAAGGGCCATCGAGTCCAACCCCCTGCTATGCAGGAATACAAAGCATTTCTGACAGATCAAAAGCATTCCTGACAGATGGCCATCCAGTCTCTGTTTAAAAATTCCAAAGAAAGAGACTCTACCACACTCTGAGGCAGTGCAGTCAAACTGTTCTTGCTGTCAGGAAGTTCTTCATAATGTTTAGATGGAATCTCTTTTCCTGAAGTTTGAAGCGATAGCTTCGTGTCCTAGTCTCTAGAGCAGCGGAAAACAGGCTTGCTCTGTCCCTTGTTTTTGTTGCTGAGAAATTCATGGGGCAGGCAGTAGGGGGGCAATGCAGATCCATGGGACTTTTGCCCAAGCAAAAAGCCCCATATCTCTTACTCTCATCTAATTGAGAAACTCAATTAGAGGCAATGGCTGGCTTCCATATTTGTGGAGTTATCCAAGGTGCTGAATCTGTTTTTGGAAAAGAGCTCTGCACTTTGGAAGGTTCCTTAAAGTTCTGATTAAGACCCAGAGCAGATTCGCTTCACCACTGACATGAAAACTATTAGCTGCCACTGCTGACAGAGACAATAATTCAGAGAATGTGTAGCGCAGCTAAAGAATCTTTGGCCCCATAAATTCTTTCAAGCTCAGTTCCCCAAAGGACCAGCCAACAAGGTCAATGATAAGGGATTCTGGAAGTGGTAGTCTGTAATACTGGGCCAGTCTTCCAAGGTTCTCCACTCCTGGCTTGTTGTAGTTTGCTGTTACATTACTGTTATAGGAGCACTGTGTGGAGAGACAGTGACTTACAGCAGCCTTGCAATGTTGGCCACGGTTAATGTTGCAGAACAGAGGGTGAATTTGAAGCTGGTTTAGATTCCCAGTGAAGAATCCTCTGCAGCTCTCAGGTTGCAACAAAAGTCAATCTATTTAAATTGCCACAATCAACTTAAATTGGCCAAATCAGGCACTAAATTGCATACAGAGAGATCGTGTCCCAGTGATTCACATACAGATGCACTTTTAAATGTTCAGAACAAAATTTGGAAACCAAAATGAAGTATTTAAAGTCAACCCTAATTTAGAGCAGACACTTTTGTCTTTGGTGCTACATTCTCCCAGTCTTTTCAACTGCGTGTACATGGCAATAATACACCACAACATTTTGTTGTAGGACCTACTTGTTGGTGCTAATAGCAATCACAATTGTCTGAGTTCCATGTAGCCAAATGAGCTCTGCCCATACACAAATGGGAGGTGTCACTATGCCTGGGGGAACCTCACTTAAATATAAATCATCTTTGAATTAGAAACCAGTAGGGAACAGAAGTCAGCCTGATGAAGGCTGAGCATATGAAGTGACCATGAAGCCTGACTGAGTGCTGTGGAGAGATGGAAAGTCTGGTAGGATGAGGAATGCAATGGCAGGAACACAGAAATATGCCCTGCTACAACAGTTAGTTATAGGTTACCATTACATGAATGTGTAATTAATTAATTATTAAAATATTTATACTCTGCCCTATATGAAAGATTTCACAGTGGCTATTACAATATCTATAATATCAGCAGCCACCTACAGCATGATCTTACCTTCCATGTTGTCTTAGAGGGGGACCCTGACTGCCATCCTGTGGATGTCTTAGGCTTGAGTAAGTTCACTTATGCATGCAGTTATATTTTTTACAAGGGGTAGGGCTGATGCCTAACATCCATATTTGGTTACCAAAATGGAGTTATGCAAGTGGTACCATTCCACATCATCATGCATTTTGTGCTGCACATCGTTCATCATTTTGCTCTATGCATTGTTTGTGTGGTTACACATGGTTAAGCCTTATGCATCAATGTGCGACGCAATGATGTAGACTCGAGTCAATCAACTTGGACTCAAGTCAGACTTAAGTCTCTTCAATAACCTGACTCTTAATCGACTCATCAATAACTGATTGACAGACTTGACTTGACTCGAGACTCATTTTTTTTTTTAGTGATCGACTTGCTGCCCACCTCCCCCTCCAGCCTTTCCCAATCAGCAGTGAGGGAATGTTATACTGATGACCAAATCAGAACCACACAGGCTCCTTATCTCCTCCTCTCTTTTGTTTCCCACCTTTCTCCAGAATCCGTTTGTAGGAAAGCAAAAGAGCAGGATGAGTTAAAGGAGGAAAAACAGGGCTTTGCACCTTTTTTCTGTTGAGTGTGGGCAAAGAGCAGTCTTTGCATCTGGGTTGAGGGGAGGGATACAGGTTGAGGTCTCATCCGTGCTAATGTGAAATTCTCCTCCTCCTCCTGTCCCTTCTTAATCTAGCCAGCTCACTGCACAGTCAGAAACAGTTTCCTTCAGTTTGCCTTTCCAATTCCTCGATATTATGTTGTGTCCCTTTGATCCAGGATGTCATCCACCCTTCATAATATGGGTTTATTTTCTCTCATCATTGCAGCCACTGCTGTATGCTGCATACTGATGACTACCAGAGAGCCTCAGTTCGAGAAGGCAGCTTTTAATTTATGGGAGGGCAACATATGTCACCTCCTTGTGATGACTCTATTATCTTCCATTCCTTCAAGTACAAGGAAAGGAAGGGAGCAGCTTTGCTTCACTCTCTCTGTCCTTCTCTGTACTTGTGACCAGATACTGCAAACTGAGTTTTGGCCTACAGATCACCATGTGGAATACTTTCAAATACTGGGCTGACAGCAGCAATGCTAGATTCTGCTTTTTAAACACAGAAGCCAGAGAAATCTGTTGCTTTTGTTAGCATCCCTAATAATGACTTCTCATTGAGATATAGAGATGGATGTTCCATTTCAAAAACATCAAAAAGTTGCACTTATTTTTGTCACCGATATTTACTGGAGGAAGAAATGTTTGTGTGTACCATTTCTTCCACAAGAAAGCAGTCCCAGCATTTCTTGGAGAATATTTACTGAGATTTCTGTTACTTTCATGGATGTCTCCTTTCTTCTCCTTGATTGTATTTGCACTGCACAAATATGGCAGTCTGATTCCACTTTAACTGTCATGGCTCCATCCCTACAGAATCCTGGGATATTTAGTTTAAATAGTTAGTTAAAATTTAGTTAAAATTTTCTAGAACCCACCCCTGAATCAGAGTATAAGGGCTATCTGGTAAAGAACTCTAAACACTTCACAAAACTACAAATTCCAGAATTCCTTAGACTGGAGCTACAGCTATTAAAATGGTATCAATGTGCCATAATGGTTTAGTTTGGATACCTTTTTAAACTTTACCTTTTACTCTAACAGTCTTACAGGGTTTCCAAAGACAAATGTAGGCAAAGCTGAAAATAATTCTTAACTGAATAGCCAAAAAAAAAAAAAAAAAGGTGGGGGGAAGAGCAAAAGGAAAAAATAAAGACCTGTTTTATTTGACCATTGATCATAATCAGGTGGCACCTGTCTTTCACTTAGGCTCCCCCATTAGAGGCAGCTACTTCAGGTGGCAAATGCTGAGCAGCAGCAAGGGCCTAAATAGTCCCAAAGACACCAGATCCCATCTGATCTTGGAAGCTAAGCGGGGTCAGTCCTAAGTACTTGAATGGGAGACTGCTAATGAATACCAGGTGCTGTAGGCTATAGATCAGAGGGAGGAACTGGCAAAACCAGTTCTAAGTATTCTTAGCCTAAGGCCCTTTCTACAAGGGGGAGGCGTGAAACGCGGGGAAACGGGGCAGTGCACGCGGAAATTGAGCTTACCTTAATCCGGGTAGCTCCGTTGCCACGGGGAGCAGCGCGTGTTCGCCGCTCTACATGGCAGCAGCGTCCAGCGGTGCCTGGCAGCACCCAAAATGACAGCTGGTGGCTTCCAGCGGCTCTCCGCCAATCGGAGAAGTGCGCCAGCTGGAAGCCCGCCCCTGGGCAGCTCTGCAGGGACGTGCTTGCACACCCTTGCAATTCCCCACGGGGTGCTGCGACGGGCTAGAGCACATGTTTCATAAAGACCACTTTATAAAACATGCGGCGCCACCTCTGCGGCTGCACGAGGGCGGTTTGAGAAACTCCACATTTCTAACCGCCCTAGTGCACTCCACAGTGTAGACGACCTCTGGGTGAGGTCGTCCTACCCCGTGTTTTTCCCCCGTGTGGAAAGGGCCTAAGAAAGCCCTATGAAAATTCATGGGGTCACCATAAGTTGACAGATGACTTAAAGCACTTGAAGACAGAGAGAAAGAGAGAGAGCACAATAGCAGCTTTTGGAAATTCTTTTTGGGTCTCTTGACTATTTCCCATTTTGGAGGACAGAACTCTGTACCACGTGGCCTGTCCTCACGCCTTAAGTCGGCCTGCTGCCAACACCTATGGCAGGCCAGGCAGCTTTTATATATAGAAGAAGGGAGGAGGGATTGTTGGCTTGTCCTTTGCTGCAGGGAGCAAAATGATTTGGGATGTCACTGAGTTAAAAGATAAGTAGGATTCTTTGGCTACATGTATATGGCAAATTAAGGGCATTTGCATGATTTATTTGATTTTGCGTGATGTCATATTGCATTAGCCATGGGCAGGCAGATGTCTTGAAGCCCTGTTCCCAGTCAACAGAAGCCTTGTTTGACAACTTCTTCCTTTAGCTTCTGAAACTTTACAGATTATATCTGTCAGGAACCGAATTCACACACATCAATATAACAGCGCAAATACACTATTTATTAGGAGCGTGATACATAGTACAGGACTTCAGTGAGAGAACTGGAGGCAATTAGCAAAATCCAAAACATCAAGAGCAAAGAGTTTCTCATCCTGCCCGCAAGAGACCTTGGAATTCTGGTTTCAGCCTGGCAGCACTTATCACTACATTCCTAGCTTTGTTTATCTAACGGTCTCTAGTTCTCATACCTTGTTACAAGCAAGCTGCTAATTAACTCCTACTATATGTCCCATAACTGAAATATGGAGGGTTACCCGACAATATCTATTTCTGCTTCCCTGAAAGTATTATACAGGTGGCTGTCAAGGGGGAGAACTGAGAAGACTGTTTCATTGTCTCCAGGCCCTGCAGTCCAGAGGTGGAGAATTCTTGCTTCCACCAGCCTACAAGACTACCCTTTCCTGGTCCTTATATTTTTTAAAAAGCTCAAAAAAGACTGGACAAATTCTCATGGGGTATGAGGTATCTATCAATAGCCATTCCCCAAGAATGGAAAAAGCATGATCCAAAGGTACTACACTTTAGTCTGAAGGACTCTTAATGAGTCAATGATAGTAATACAGATACTCCACTACAAGAAACACTCAACTAGGAACTGAAACAAAATGTTGCAGTATGGTGTGATGCTGCTGTTCAGGGTTCCAGGTAGCTATGACACTATTCCATTCCCTTTCTCTGATATACTTTTCATTTTCCCTTTTAATATGAGCTTTAAGGGAGCTGTCCAAGCCCTACTAAGCTCTACACCAGAGCTTTCCAAACTTTTCATCTTGGTGACACACTTTTTAGACATGCATCATTTTGCAACATAGTAATTCAGTATGTAGTAAATGGAGGCAGCCCCTTCACCCAGGCTGGCCTGCTGCAGCGGTGGGAGAGGCAGCCCCTCCACTCATTACATTCATGCGACACACCTACACACTGCAGCTGACACACTAATGTGTCATGACACAGAGGTTGGAAAGCTCTGCTCTACATTTTGGGATAGGTTCAGTACTGCAGACAGCTCTTTAAAAGGTCAGACAAACCCAACTGATATGAAAGCCAATAGCTGCCTTGATTCAGAACAGGTTGTTGGGGAGAATATGAATCATGTTCATTTTAAAGCAACTTCACAGTAAGGAGGGGTGGCCACAGCAATCCTAAATTTGGGAGTCCCACGAGAGCAGTCCTTTCTGTCTTTGATTCATTCTCCAGAACTCATTCATTGCAGTTCGTAATCCTCTCTCCTGCAGGAATTAATGCCATTAGAGAATATCACAAAATATATTTAACATTGAGTCCATTCTCCTTGCCTCTCCATTCCTCAGATATGTGCTCTTTCATAATAGCTGTGAAAGAAAAGTCTCTCTTAGATACCCCACTAAAGCATTTTTAAAAATCTCATTTAATGCCCTTGAGTTGTGAAGCCAGATCTTGAATGGACAGAATTAAATCTCATTTTCTCCCTATGGATTTCTGACTCTTTTTAAAAACTGCTATAACGTCCTTTTCTTTACAGAGGCCCACACACAGAGAAACTTTTGACCTGATCATTTGGGATTTCTCCATTTTAAAATCTTTCCTAACTCATAATTATCACAATTTAAATTGGTAGCCTCTCTAACATTTTTCATATGTTTAAAATGAGACCTGAGTGAACCATAATTATTACTTCTAAGAACCCTGTATGCTCCCGGCATCTGGTAGCTTCCATAATTGGAGGGCAATGAATCCACTATAATCTTTAGTCAAAACTTACAGGAGCTATATTCATGGTACTGAACTCTATCACCCTCAACATGGTTCAGCACATAGGATAGTTTCTTTAAATTTCAGACTAAAAAACAGAGAGGATTCACTGCCACAGTGACATGGGAGCCATCCCCTGATACTGCTGTATATAATTTGGGAAGCTTTGGACCTGGCTGCTAGATATGATGACTATGTGTTACTTACAGGACTAGAAATAGTGTCCTTTCTACCGGTTGCTAGGGGAGGTAAATGGGATAGTGCTGTTGCCCTCAGGTCCACAGGCATCTGGTTGGTCACTGTATGCTCATAATGCTGGTACCTTTGGTCCGATCCAGCAGGGTTCTTTTTACATTCTTATTCTACACCTGAGAGGGAAACCCCATAGGGAAGCCAGTTTTGCCCTTCCTCTAGACCCCAGGCAGCTGTGTCCTATTGTGACAGAATGTCCATTGCCCCCCTCCATCCCAGCAGCTTCCAGGAGGAAGAGAACAGGAACAGGATACTCAGAAGTGCAGCATTCCTGGACATTTTGATAGCCTTATAGTGACACAACTCATAGAATTCTAGAATTAGAAGGGCCATCTAGTCCAAGCCCCCACCATGGAAGAATGCACAACTAAAGCACTCCTGAAAAATGCCCATCCAACTACTGTTTAAAGACCTCCAAAGAGAGAGTGGCCCCTACATCCTTGGGCAATCTATCCCATTGTCCAGCAGCTCTCACTGTAAAGGCACAGTCTGAGACAACATCAAGTGTATAGCTATGGAGGGGCGGAATGAGAATATTCTCCTTCCATGAAATTTTTCTTCAGCAAACCAAATGAAATTTTCCTTCAGCAAATTTCTAGCGTTGCAGAGAGTGAGACACTGAAGGTCATAAATACGAAGACCTCTTACAGTTGCTGTATTTGCATTCCCTTGGAAATTTTATGTGTGTGCATGTGTTTAAGCTGTCTGTAGATTTATGGAGGCTCCATGAATTTTGTAAAGTTTTCTTAGCCAAGGAATACACAGGGTTGGTTTTGCCAGCTCCTGCGTCTGAAATACAGCCTACAGCACCTGATGTTCACTGGTGGTATCCCATCCAAGTAGTAACCAGGGCTGACCCTGCTTAGCTTTCAAGATCAGATAGGATCTGGTGCTTTTAGGGTATTTAGCCTTCGAAATTTTCCAGAGCCAGCATGATGTAGTGGTTTGAGTGTTGGACTATGGCCCTGAAGACCAGCGTTCAATTTCCTGCTTGGTCTTGGAAACCCACTGGATGACCTTGGGCAAGTCACACACTCTCAACCCCAGAAGACCCCATGATAGGTTCACTTGCCAGAAGTCAGAAACTATTTGAAGGCAAACAACAACTCTTTTCTTGCCTGCTTCTTTCCTTTGGGTGTTGATATTCTTTGGAGGCCAGATATTTTCAAATGCTTCACTGAAACTTTGCTAGAAGTAATGTTAGAAATTTAGGGACTGAAAGCAAAATTCATTTTTATTTATTTTTTTGGTGGGGGAGACTTCTTACTGGGAGGCAACACCCTCAGTTTCCTCCCTCTAACTACCCTCCTGCCAACACTTATTTCCACTTACGTGAAGTACAGCATGAGCCACAAGAAAACATGCAACAAGCCTCTTCCACCATCTAATGAGGCTGTAATTATAGTAGTAACTATAATGTTACAGGTGTACTGCAAAAAGAGTGAAGTTTTTCCTTCTTAAGTAGCATTCATATTACAAATCAGCTGGATCTTTGTTATTAGGGAAAGGAATTTCAAATAGCTCATAACTGTTTGTAATGAGTTGTTTCCAAGCTCTGTTCATCTACATCTCACAGTGTAAAAGGGAACCACATGAGATATTTTGTACCTGGATAGGATTCACAATAAGGGCCAGCATGTGTAGTGGTTTGAGTGTTGGACTGTTAGTAACTACAGCAATTACTAAAGTGGCCTCTGCTATGTAATTAAGTATATGTATAGTAAAGAGGGTCACTTTAGGGCAGTGATGTATTTAAGTCTTTTACTCCAAGTCTCAAGTCAAGTCTCAGCTCCTTACCTTCAAGTCTCAAGTCCTTGAAGATACTTTCAAGTCAAGTCTCAAGTCTGGAAGCCAACTTTATACCAACCAAAATTTCAGAATTAATGGATAGAGTGAAATAAATTCAGTTTTAACAATTTAAGCAGAGTTGGCTCTCCATATTTGCAATTTTGCCATCTGCAGCTTTGGAAGTGGGGAATAGGATTCTGTCTTAATCTCCGTTACCGAAGGTTCAAAAGCTTTAAAAGGAAGGATCCTTCTTCCTTAAGCCCATTGCCTGACACATTTGCTGTTCCCCTCTAAGGAATGCACCCTGCACTCTGGGGGCAAGTCTCGTCTTTTGCTCTTCGGAAGCGTTTTAGAAGGCTCCTCTGATATGCAGCAGGGACAGACTGCTGAGCAGACCTTAAGCCTGCCTCAAGCCCATTACCTAACCTGTTTGCTGTTCCCCTCTGAGAAATGTGCCCATGTTTTGGGCTTGAGAGAAATTGTCATGTGACTAGTATGCAAAAACAGATGGAGGCATTGTTCAAAGTTGTAAGGTTTCTAGATGAATGCGTTATGTCACTGAACCAAGGGCATCAAGTCAGTCATTAAAAATATACAAGTCTCGAGTTGAGTCAGTGCATCATTTATGGCCAAGTTAAGGCCAAGTTGAGTCACTGAAGTGACTTAAGTCTGACTTGAGTCCAAGTCTATTGACTTGAATCTATGGCCCTTTCTGCACGAGGCCAGGAATCACTCCGTGTTGTTACTTACCATTTCTTCTGGGCTCGAAATAACGCGGACTTTCCCTTAAGCCCTTCCGCAGGGCTCCTCTGTTTGTTCCAGGGCGATTCGGAGCAGTGTGAGATCTTTAGATCCACACTGGTGAGGCTGACAAAATGGCGGCTTCCTGTTGTTTGTGGGTCTGGACCAACCACCAAAGGTGACCACGCCCACAGCCCGCCCTCTGCTGATCGCAGGCTCGCATTGGTGCGAATCTGCGCATCTGCACAATTGAGAAAGAACAAATTGGCGTGGTCCGGAAAATTTAAAAACTGCTTTTTTCCGGTCTTCAAATAGTGCGCTGGAGGACCACTTGGGGGCGTATTGAATCGGACTTAGGTGCGGAACTAAGGTAAATAGTCCGAACCTAGTCCGATCCAAGGTGCAGATGACCTCCGTGACAGGACACATTGGCCCGTCTTAATTTCCTCGTGCGGAAAGGGCCTATATTACTGCTTTAGGGTCACATAAGCTGGAAATGACTTGAATGCACACAACAACAATAATGATTCACAATGCAGATGTATGTGTGCATCCAAGCTGCAGGTGACATTCTGAATCAAGCAAAAGAAACCAGGTGCTGAAGTCATATATGCTGCTTTTATCAAATTTTAGATGGCTACACTGTAAGATGGCTTTCCTTTCCTCCCAGCCTCCCCCCTCTTTTTTTTTTTTTTTTTTGGAATGTGAAAAACTGGTTTGTGCCAAGCACTTAGCACCCTAACTAATGCTAATGAATTCTAAGCTTTCTATTGTTTGCAGTCCATAGAGGGAAAGCCAAACTCATAAGCCCTGGGAGAATTTAATATACTTCAGCAGATGCCCGTGTTTTTCTCTGTCCTAATTTACAAATTCAAACAATAAGAAACATTGAATTAATTGGCAACCCATTATTATGCTCATTCAGGAAATTTATGGAGTTGTTGCTGATTCTGAATCTTGGCAGATCTGTTAAAAATTCTCTTTTATTTACACTACATAAAATGGCATAAACATGGTTGCTAATCAAAATGATGCACTAAAAATGAATTTAAAGGGGTTTTTTAATTTAAAAAGTGTGATATTTTTGAAACCTTAAATAAAAAGAACATTCACATATGCATTAAAAATGATATCCCTTAAGAACTGTGATTATTAAATATGATCACTCCTGCCCCTCCTGCTAAAAAGAATTGCTAATTGTGGAATGCTACAGGCACAGCAATACTGTTCTAAAGCAAAATGCATAGCTATGCTTTAGTGAAAACTTGCTTTTAAACTTTTTTTTAAAAAACCTTCAGTTGAAATTCTGTCTAGTTATAAACAAATGGAGTTTTTAAAAATCAAATTAGAAGGAGATAGGTCCATCATAGGACTTTTAAGGTAAAATAGGGACCACATACCTACTAAAGTCTCTTGAACCCTTAAAAGTCCTATGATGAGACAATCCAAAATGAAACAAGAGATAGTGCCAGATGAGACTCCCAGGTCTGAAGGCACTCAGTGAACTGCTGGGGAACAGCGGAAGACAGCTACAAGTAGTGCTGTGACAAATGACACAACTAGACCTGAAAGGTCATTCTGCTGTTGACATACTCAGAGGTAAAAGGAAAGTCCAAAGCTGCACAACACATAGTATAGAAACATGGATTGTGAGAAGCGTGAATCAGGGGAAGCTAGAGCTAGTAAAACGAGAAAGGCATATTAAAACCAGAAATGGAATATATAGACATTGGAGTGAGCTAGCTAAAGTGGATAGGAATGTGCCTGTTTTTGTAGATTATGTATTTATTAGATTTAAAATAACCAACCACCCAAACAGTCAAATTCACAGTTAAAATTACAGTTACAAGCAAAGAAATATGTTGAAAAGAAGTGAAAAAACCCAAAACTAGAACACCATACACTGAACTAAAACACTGAATCTAACTTACTAAAACACTAAACATTAACCTACTAACACACAAAAGGATCCTCTGATCCCCAAAGCCAAAATGTAATAAAAGAAAAAAGAAAAAAATATTTTACCATTACAGATCCAACTAAGTAATCCTGCTAGAATTAGTACTGTCCATAGCCATGAATTATTGCATCATTAGATTTCTTATAGCTCAAAAAGGTCATAAACTGTTTCCAGTCTTTCAAAAAACCTTCTATTATCCTTTAAAACCCATGTCAGTTTGGCAAATTGAGCTAATTCAGCAACCTTAAAAATCCATTCTTCTGTCATCGATGCTTCATTCCAAGACTGAGTAAACAATATTTTTGAGGAACGTGACATTTTGAATCAGACTTCAAGGAAAACCTGTCAATATAACCATAATCTAAGTCTGCACTCCAACTACAGAGGCAGAAATGGGTATACTTCAGCATTTGATTGTCCTGATGTGTAACACGTACTCAGGACAGCAAGCTACTGTTAGGAACAAATATGGAGAAATGAAATGGTTTCCAATTGGCAAAGGGGTCAGGCAAGGCTGCATTTTACCACCTTATCTGTTGAAGTTGTAGGCTGAACATACAGGATTAGATTTGGAGGAAGGAGGCATGAAAAAATGGAGGAAGGAAGATCAACAGTTTAAGATATGCATATGACACCATACTACTAGCAGAAAATAGCAAAGACTTGGAACAACTCCTGAAGAAAGTCAAGGAAGAAAGTGCAAAGCCAGCTGAACATTAAGAAAACAAAAATAATGAGCACAGATGATTTACATAACTAATGTAGATGATGAAGGCATTGAAATAGTTCAAGAATGTCCATATCTTGGATCAGTCTTTAATCAGAATGAAGACTGCAGTCAAGAAATCAGGAGAAGGCTAGGACTTAGAAGGGCAGCTATGAAGGAACTAGACAGGATCATGAAGTATAATGAGATATTATTGCCTCCTAAAGTTAGTATCAGCCATGCCATTGTCTTTCCAATTTCTATGTATGATTGAAGAAAGCTGGACAGCAAAGAAAGTGGATAGGAAGAAAATCAACTCATTTGAAATGTGATGCTGGGAAAGTGTTCTATGGATACCATGGACTACTAAAAAGATGAAGAAATGGATATTAGATTAAATCAAGCCTGAACTCTCCCTAGAAACCAAGATAACTAAACTGAGACTGTTGTACTTTGGACATATCATGAGAAGACATGGTTCACTAAAAAAGACAATAATGCTTGGTAAGGTAGAAGGCAATAGGAAACAAGGAAGGCTGCATTATAGGTGGATAGAGACAATCAAGAAAACCACAACCCTGAGTCTGCAAGATCTGAGCAGGACCAGTGACTTGGGTTCACAGAGTCCCCATAAGTTGAAGCTGATTTGACCACAGTGAACAACAACAAAGTTACTAAAGTTGGCCGCTCCTCTGCCCCTCCATGAATGGGTCCATAAGTACTTTTGGAGGCAGACTGAAGAGTCTGGGAAAAGTTGTCAAGGGTCTCCTTTTTTTAGTAAATTCCAGGCAAATGGCCCAAAGGTGACAAGGAACTAAATGGAAACTTTCTCTGAAAAGTGAGAGCCATTTTGGAAAAAGGCACACCTCAGCCATTAGCTTGGGATGTAATCTAGGTAGGAAAAGATGGCTACAGGCTGAGGAAGGAGGCTGATTGGCTCTGTGAGAATGGATGAGGATGGATGTGTGAAGATATTGACAGGAATGAGGGATTCCTCAAGTCCTGTGAGATGAAGTGTGAGCCATTCAAGACATGAAGCCAGCTGGAAGAGATGCCCCTGGTTAGGAAGAAAGACTTTGCTAAAGAATACTCTTAACATCACTGGTAATGTCTGCAGAGGTCCAGGACTGCTAATGCCACTGAGGGAGATCCCATCCTGGAGACTCACCAGCAATTGAGATCCTATACTGCCAAGACTTACCATACTTGGAGATCCAGCCCTGCCAATACCTGCTGAGTTGTGTTACTTATAATGAAAAAGATTGCCACTGCAGCATGAGCACACATGTGAGTTATCATTGAAACCCTGCAGGTTCAACATGTATCTCGTTACAGATGCATTGTGCATGCTAGCATCCACTTTTTTTTTATCTTTATAACCAGCATTTCCTCATAGATATTTTATTAAAGCTAAACTTACAATCCAACATATTTACCAGAGAGACACACAGCATAGCCCTGTAAGTTCTACACTGAATTTCGAGTGTGTCAGTCACACATACACTGATAGTGTCTGTGCCAACTGATCCCAGAGAGCACGTCCTGGTTTTTGAACACTTCAGTCAGTGGAACCATCTTTTCCGAACTGTTAAGGCTTTTATTTCATACACACAGCCTGGTGCAGAAGAAAGATCTGTAAGATAAAAAAGAAGCTGAACTTCCAGAGGTTACCCAGATATGAGTTTTGACTAATGTAAGTGTTCCTCTGAGAAATTTAACTGATTCCTGATAAAAAAATTTCCAGACAAATACTTTGCAGAAAAAACATTCAGCCTTCAGACTGTATAGAATTGGCTCATTTTTCAGGGGCTGACAGGACTGGGAACATTTATGCAAAAAAAAAAAAGGTAAAAAATATTATATAACTTTCCCTCTCATAAGATAAACATTCAGTGGTTGCATTCCATCCCCATGATGAAGTTGCTTATATTATGACTTACTTTCTTTCTTTCTTTCTTTCTTTCTTTCTTTCTTTCTTTCTTTCTTTCTTTCTTTCTTTCTTTCTTGGTCTATACCCACCTTTCTCCCAGAATGAGATCCAAGACAGCTGATATTCACAGGTATTTTAATGGAGTATCTCAGAAAATGATTACACTGAGCTATCCCATATTTTGTCTCATCCCCCACTGATGTTGGTGCTCTCCAGTCTCAAATGTAAATATCTATGCTTCCTGACAGTGCAGAGTTCATCTGGACAAAGTAGCCACATTGAGTATATATGATTAAAGAAGAGTTTGCATTGTTGGTAGTCAGTACAGGTTTCTCCCACTTATCAGACAGGTTAGGGACTGGAGCACTGTCAGAAAATGGAATTGGTTGAAAAGTGGAACCCACTGTCCTAGTTACAAATCCTACCAACTCCAGCCAGCACAGCCCAAGCTGGAGAAGGCTGGTATATGCTGTAAATGATGTAATCAAGAAGATAGAAAAGACACACTATTTTCTCCCAGGATGATACATAAAAATGACTTGTCTTTGCCTCACAGTTCCTCTTGAATATAACAGTAGTGACCCATTGCAATCCTTGTGACTATATATATATATATATATATTCAAGCCAAACTTCCAGTTAATAACAAGTTTGTTATTTTGAAAACAGAGGAAGTCAAGGGCAAACCTCCTCTGAGCAGCCAAGAAAAAGACATGATAGGTTCACATTAGGGTAGCCAAGTCAGAAATAAGTTGAAGGTACACAACAACATCAGTTTCTAAAATAAGCTCAGCACCTTGGATAGCTCCTTTAAATTTTGGACAAACCCCCACAATAGATTCACTACCTCACTAAAATGAAAATTCACCAGCTGCTACTGTATATATACCATCTATCACACATGCCATTAATCTCACTTATCCATTCTAAGAAATCTGGCTTATGCTATGTAAACACAGCCATTAAAAGCCTTTTGGATGGGATAAGCTCTGCCACACTTCATATAGATGTGGGGAGTTTTAAAGAGATATGGGCAGGAGAAGCCTAAATACCCTAAAGGCAACAGATCCTGGCCTTTTCCACACATGGAGGGAGAAACGGGGAAAATGCGCAGAAATGGAGCTTACCAGAAGCCAGGTAAGTTTGTCGCCACGAGGAGCAGCGCGCGTTCGCTGCTCCACACTCTTGCGGCGTCCTGCGGCGTCCAAAATGGCGGCTTACAGCTGGCGGAGGCTCTCCACCAACCGGAGAAGCTCGCCAGCCAGAAGCCCGCCCCCTGGCAGATCTGCAGGCATGCACTTGGGTGTGCCTGAAAATCTACACCGGGGCACTGCGACAGGGTGGAACGGGGCTGCACGCTTGTGTTTTATAAAAACCACTTGAAAAGTGGTTTTTAAAAAACACGCAGTGCCACCACTTCTGGTCGCTTCAGGGCGGTTTGAGGTGTAGAACCTCAAAATTATAAACGCCCCAGCGCACTCCACAGTGTAGACGACCTCCGTTAGAGGTCGCTCTACACCATTTTAATTACCCTGTGTGGAGAGGGCCCTTGTCTGATTTTGGAAGCTAAGCAGGGTCAGCCCTGGTTAGTAATTGGACAGAGGACCACCAGTGAATATCAGAGGAAGGAGGTGGCCAAAACCACCTCTGAGTATTCCTTGCCTAAGAAAGCCATGTGAAATTCATGGGGTCACTATAAGTCAACAGGCAACTTGAAGGTACATACATACACATGGATAGTGGAAGGGAATTTGCTCCCTCCCCATGTTGTTAAGTTATGTGGGTGATGAGTGGAACATGCATGTATGAACTGGCGTTGGAGAGTGTCCTGGCAGTCTATTTTGAGACCTCTGTCAAAACTGCACGATATCTTTTACATAACAGATGCCAAATAGTCAGCTAGAAGTTCATTGCTCTTTAAATTTGCAAATATGCTGATGAGGGGAGATTGTAGACTTTCTTAAAAATAAAAGAGAGAGACAGAGAGAGATGTCTCTTCCTTAGAGGATTATGACTACAGGAGATGGATCACCAATAAATCCCTTCCTATGATTAGTCTGCCTTTTCTCCTCCATATGTAGTCACTTTCTATCAAACAAAGACTCCAGTGATTTTTTTTCTCATTTAAATTGCAAATGCAAACACCCATGCTGCTCTCAAGCAGGAGATGGCTGTCAGTCAGCTGGCCCTTCAGCTCATCAGTTTGTCCACTCATTAATTACACATTTAAACCACCACTTTAGAGTTTCCAGCCTGTTTGACTGACAAGCAGCCACAGTGGATTGCTGGGGGATGGGGTCTCTCTAGATTTACAGCAGGCATTTCTCAGACTAAAATATTCACCTGAGGAGGTAAAGAAATAAATCAGCAAAGCAAGATTAGTTTCCAGGACCAGCAACACAAAATAGCAGAACACCCACAGTGGTTATCTACAGTCTGCAGCTGAGACCACTCAAATGCATCATCAATGGGCTACAACCCGTTCTGGAGAATAACACAGCCCTTTCACAAGTTCTGGGAGGCAGGCCTTTATTGGCCTACAGGCAGCCTCCAAATCTTAAACAACTACTCACTTACAACAGGATAGATAACAGAGATGTTAATACAGGGACAAGACCCCGCCACAACCCCAGATGGAAACTCTATCTTCACATCTACTCTGGGGGCAATATTACTGGGACCAATAATATCAGCCACAACATCAGGGGTACATTCACTTGTTCTTCCTCCAATGTGATATATGCAATTATATGCCAGCAATGCCTCTCTACTCTCTGCATTAGACAAAAAGGACGGTCTCTGCACAAGAGGCTTAATGGACACATATTAGAATTAGAAGTGGCAATACCTGAAAACCAGTTGCAGAACATTTCAACTTCCCTGGACATACAGTACAGGATTTAAAGGTTGCAGTCCTTGAATAACAAAAAGGAGGAAGGAAGGGAGAGAGAAAATAATGTAGCAGCATTTTTAAGACTAACTGGTCTTTAACTGGTGCTGCTACATTCCTTTTTCTCCCCTACCCCTCATTCTTTTTATGATGCAAGAGATTAACATGGCTATTTCTTTGAAAAGCCCTTAAACAAGGATACTACAATAGAAGACTAGAAAGAGAAACAACTGAACTGAGCCATATTCACAAATTCCAATCCACTAGCAAAGGTATGAAGAAAGACAATGGCTTCATGGCACACTACATATATAAATACAAGCATCCTCACTACTGCCCATATAACAAAAGGAATCTTCTCAGAGAAGGTTTTAAACATGAGGAACCAATTTTTGGTAAGCAGATTTATTGCTTTCATATGACAACTTTAACTGATCACCATAAAGATTTGAAAGACCTTTATCACCTTATACAGCCCTTTGAAAATTTAAGGCAAGGATCATGATTTGCATCGTTCTGGTTCCTATTGCATTCCATCCCATTCACAAAACTGTATAAATGGATATCACTCTCTACTGCTCATGCTAAAAGCCATGAAAGCTCATGCTAAAATAAAAACCAGTTGGTCTTCAATGTGCTGCTACATTGGTTGTTGTGGGTTTTCCGGGCTTTGAGGCCATGTTCTATTAGAATATGGCCTCAATGCCCGGAAAATCCACAACAACCTATAGATACCAGCCATGAATGCCTTCGACTTTACATGCTGCTACATTCCTTCTTTTTTCCTCCCTCTCCTTTCCTTCCTTTTATGGATTTTTCTTGTTGCTGATGTATTTCTAAAAAAATAGCCATTTGTAGAGTCGAAGGCCTTCATGGCCAGAATCCATTGGTTCTTGTGGGTTTTTCGGGCTTTGAGACCGTGCTCTGGTTGTATTTTCTCCTGATGTTTCGTCTGCATCTGTGGCTGGCATCTTCAGAGGAATGGTGAATTGGAAGTGGAGTGGAGAATATATATGCCAGTCTCCTCCAGAGGAGAGGGAGCAATTAGCATAATAGTCCTATTGTGTGTATTGAATACTTGTTCCTGGGGGAGACTTCCTGAGCCCAGGTGGGGCTTGTTAGTTTCTTTTGTGTTTTGATTTTGGTGTTTTTCAAAAACCAGAACATGGTCTCAAAGCCCGAAAACCCACAAGAACCAAACAGCCATTTATTATTTAACTTCAACTTTATCCATGTAATTAGAATGCATATTATTAATAGCCCACAGGAAGCATCCATGGAATCCTGGGGTTTGCAGTTTAGGGAGGGGCCTTTAGAATTCTCAGCCAGAGAGCTCTTAGGTGTCAGTCAACTGTGACTGCCTTGAATATACTGGTTGCTATGGAGATGAGACCTAGCAGCAAGGAGGAGGCAGTATATTCCCTCAGGAATCCAACCTCTATATGTTAATAACTCTGACTACAGATTGGATTGGGGAATATGGGGAGAAGTTACAGGTACTGGACAAGACCGTTCGGGGAATTAGAGACTCAGGATCTCAAATCTTTCTAGTAAGTATTACCTCTAAGAAAATAAAATCCCAGGCAACACTGAGTATATACTTTAGTAATAGATAATAGCAACAACAGCAGCATTGGCTGCATTGATCAGTGCTGAAGGCAAACTATCATGCTTGCTTCAGCTGTAGCTGAGGTAGTTGAGTAACTAGTCCATGAGAGATGTTCCTTGTGACAGATGTACCATTTTCCTGAAGATACCAGGCTGGAGCTCCTATCTCTCCCCCACCGTCATCATAGCTCCAAATGTTGGATTTTTCTTACTACACCTCAGACTCTCCATTGACTTGTTACATCACTCTGTACAAGAAAAAAGAAGACACTTTCTACATTCAGCTTTTACAATGTGCATTCTGCTTCAGCAGCACTTCAGGCATTGTTCAGCACTGCAGTCCAGTCAAACTGCACTAGACTGGAGAAATATATATTTGTGTTTTTGGCTATCACTGCCATATCATATGCAACTATAGAGATAACTATGGAAGATACTTTTTGGACTCATGACTGGGTCTTGGGCAGCACTGTGAAGTAGAATGAACCAATAGATGGGAAGAAAGAATCAGTTGAGATCAAACAACAACCTCTGGTTTGAATCCTGTTGTTAGTTCCAGATAGAGTAAATTCATTGAATCAATTAGATTTACATATGTGTCCATATTATTCAATATTTGATTCTACTCAGGTTGGGACCACCAATAGCATCCAGTCAGAACTGAAAAAGTCTACAGGGAAGTGCCAGAGTCCAGAAAGACTCATAAGGCACAGGTGTTACAGTGTGAGGCTTCCAATGGGCCTCCCAATCTAGGAGAATCCAGCAGATAGCCTGGGTGAGCCGAGCCAGTCCAGAATCTGCAGTTTGGAGATTCACTACATGGGGTAGCTATTCACAGCGGCTCCTGAGGTAGAAAGAGATTTTATTTTTTTAAATAATAGTACCTGCAATCCAAGCTAGGAATTACAGTCTTAAGAAAAAGTACAGATTTTTCACTCATGAAGATTGTCACAAAGATCATGGTCCCCTAGGTTTAAAAAAATGTATTTACATGACACTCACATACTCTCAGTCCATGGAAAACGATGCCTTAGGGTCACCACAAGTCAGAAATGACTTGAAGGCACACAACAACAACAACAACAACAACAACAACAACAGTGAGAGTAAAGAATGTAGGTCCTACTTTGATTTTTTAACAGCAGAGGAAAAAAAACAGATTCTACTTATTGAGGTCTAGTAACTTTGAGCCTCAACCCACTTGGAACAATTATCACAGGCTGAACTGAGAACATACCTTCCAACTGTCCCAGTTTGGCAGGGACAGTCCCGATCAATCCTCCACTGTCCCACTTTTTCAGCTGCTTCTAAAATGTCCCTGTTTCTCTCTCCTCCTCCCACTTTCCCCTTTGTTGTTGGCTTAATTCAACTGATGGAAACTGAGTTCAAAGTGCAAAAGTAGTTTGCTGTCAATTAGCTGGGGGGCCATGGGAGAGGGTGGAGATGAAGGAACAGAACCTTCCAATTAGGGTCAAGTAAAAGCAAACTATTCATAGAATCATAGAATCACAGAGTTGGAAGAGACCACAACGGCCATCCAGTCCAACTCTCTGCCATGTAGAAACCCACACCAAAGCACTCCCAACAGATGACCATCCAGCTTCTGCTTAAAAACCTCCAAAAAAGAGACTCCACACATCAACATATCATAAAAAGAAGCGAGGAATGGCAATATTTGTAAACTCCAAATATGATTCAGAGGAAGTGTTTGTGGATCCTCAAGGACATTTCATTGGTGTGGAAATTCATTTTCCGGACTTGAAAATTCTAGCAGTAGGAGTGTATTCCCCTATAGAAGGGAAATATAAATTCTATGAGAAGCTAGAAAGAGAGTTAATTGAATACTCTCAGAACAGAGATCAAGGGAATATACTCCTGCTGGGAGATATGAACGCAGTATTGAATCCCATAATAGATAGATCCTCACAGGGAACTGGCAAGAGATTACAGGGCAAACTTCCGAAAAGCTTTTTTAATCTTATGGACAATCTGACCCTGCTAGATGTATGGTCTTACAAATATGGAAACTCAAGAGGATATACTTTTCAGTCGGATGCACATAAATCCATGTCTAGAATAGACATGTTCTTAATTTCAAGACATCTATATTCTATAATTAAAGAGATGGAAATTTTGCTGAAATATATTTCAGATCACAATTTAATTCAACTAAAATTACGAACTAGAAGACAAAGTAGAAGCTGGAGATTGAATGACTCTCTATTATAGCAGGAAACTTATTTACAACGAGCGAAACAAGTATTGAAAGACTATTTTAGAGAGAATATAACTGAAGAAGTTTCCATGAAAACAGTCTGGGATGCCAGCAAGGCAGTTATCAGAGGTCATTTTATAAAATGGGGGTCTGAATCGAAAAAAATAAGAGAGGCTAAGGAACTGGAAATTCAAAAGAAATTACAGGTAAAGGAGGAACAATTGAGAAAGGATGTTACAAATGATAGTTTGCAAAAACAGATTAAAATATTACAAGAACAATTGAGAAGGGAAAACATTATACAATTGGAGAAGAAACTCAGTAGAATAAAGCAAAAACATTTTGAAGGGGCTAACAAACCTGGGAAATGGTTAGCTTACAAATTGAGGAAAGATATGGAAAGTAGACAAATAACAGAAGTTAAGAAGAATGGGAAAATATTTACAGATTATAACTCGATTCATAGAGTAGTTGTAAAATATTATTCCGATTTATATAATCAAGAGAAACCAGTGCAAAACAGAAAGGAACAGTTGAAATTATATCTAGATAATAAAAAGATAAAGAGATTATTTTAAGACCAGAAAAAATTGTTGAATATGACCTTTACAGTAGCGGAAATATCGTAAACAATACGAAAACTTAAAATATCCAAGGTGCCAGGTCCGGATGGCTTCACTGCAATTTAATATAAATTGTTAGAAGATGAGTTGGTACTGCCTTTGCAAAAGACTTTGAATGAAATAATTACTAAGGGAAAGCCGGAACTTGAACCACGCAAATATAACTTTAATACCTAAAGAAGGGAAAGACAGTAAAGAACCCGGAAATTACAGACCCATTTCTCTGCTTAACATAGATTACAAAATCTTTACATCAATATTGGCAGAAAGACTAAAGAAAATACTACAAGAGTTAATTATCCGGATCAAAATGGATTTCTCCCAGACAGACTTTTAAAAAAATAATATCAGAACAGTTTTGAACATGGTTGAACATTTTGAAAAACACAACGAAAAAAAGTTGGCAATGCTTTTTATAGATTTTGAGAAGGCTTTTGACAACGTTAGCTGGGACTTTATGATTGAGGTTTTGCAAAGAATGGATTGTGGTCAGTTTTTTATTGACTTGATTCAGCAAATTTACAATAATCAATCTGCGTCATTGATAATTAATGGGGAGAAAACAAAAGCTTTTCATATTAAAAAAGGCACAAGGCAAGGTTGTCCTATCTCTCCATTGTTGTTTATACTTACATTAGAAGTGCTGTTATCAGAGATAAGAGAAGATAGCGAGATAAGAGGAGTCAGAATTAAGGGACAAGAGTACAAACTTAAAGCATACGCGGATGATTTGGTTATTTTTCTTGAAGATCCAGAAGAAAATATTACAAAATTACTGCAGAAATTAGAAGAATTTGAAAATATTGCTGGACTAAGAATAAATAAAGACAAAATGAAGGTGTTGATGAAAAATTTATGTGAGAAAGAAGAAAAGACTTTATTGGAAATCTCGGAGTTTAAAACGGAAAAAAAGATATCTCAGAATATATATATCGAAACATAATACAGAACTTTTTGAGAATAACTATAAGAAGACCTGGGGAGTGATATACAAAGATATCCAAAATTGGAATAAACTGAATTTAACAGTGCTTGGACGAGTATCTGTAATAAAAATGAATGTTCTTCCTAAATTGAACTTTCTTTTTCAGAATTTACCGATAATCATCAATGATAAATGTCTTAAGAATTGGCAGAAGAAATTACTAAATTCATATGGAACAATAAAAAACCGAGGATTAAAGGGAGATTATTGACTGATCACAAGGAAAGAGGAGGATGTGCTTTACCGGATATGAAATATATTACTACGCTGCAGGTTTGTCGTGGATAGCAGACTGGATAACCTTAAAGGATGATCAGATGCTGAAACTTGAAGGAGCGGACAACAAATTTGGTTGGCACGCATACCTGTGGTATGGGAAAGAGAAAGCTGACAAAGAGTTTACAAACCATTATATAAGAAGATCTTTATTACAAATTTGGAAAAAATTCAAAGTATGTGTCTACCAAAAAATTCCTCAATGGATTTCGCCGCATGAAGCTTTATTTGGAAGGTGGAAACACCAACAAGAGAAATGGATTTTCTATAAAGACATTATAATAGAAGGACAACACTTTACATTAAAAGAAAGAGCAGAACTAGAATCAGAAGGCTTTCCTGCTCAGTGGTTTTTATACAGACAGCTTAAGGAAAGGTTTAAAATGGATCTAAAATTAGATGGCTTCCTTCCTAAAGATGAAAGAAATGAATTTGAAATTGCAGTCTTTGAACAACCAAGACATATGATGTCTAAGATATACAAATTCTTAATGAGTAGAGAATTGGAAACGGAGATTATAAAGGAAACAATGCTGAAATGGTCAGTAAACATAGGTAAAGAGATACCTTTGGAAGACTGGGAGAGGAGTTGGAAGAGAACTCAAAAATTCACGCTCTCCCAAAATCTTAAGGAAAATCACTTAAAGATCTTTCATAGGTGGTACCTGAGTGCCAGACAAACTAGATAAGATGTATAAGACTGGGAAAAAAGAATGTTGGAAGTGTGAGAAGAAGAAGGGACATTTTACCATCTTTGGTGGACATGCAAGAAGGCAAAAAAGTATTGGAATAAAGTTAACAAAATAATAGAAGAAATATTTGAGATTAATATTCCTGTACTTCCAGAAATGTATTTACTGAATGTAATACCTAACAGTTTACAACAACTAAATGTTAAAAATAGATGGAGGATTGTATTATATATGGTTACTTCTGCCTGGATAGTTTATGCAAGGTTTTGGAAAAATCAAAATATTCCAGACATTGAAGAGTGGCTAGTTTTACTATATGAAATGAAAAATTGTGATTATTTATCTAAATTAGTAAATGAAGAGAAAAGAATCATATATGAAACAGCATGGTTGCCGGTAGTAAACTATTTTAAGAAAAAATATGGTGATATAATATTTACTTAGGATTACTAAAATCACAGCGATGTATCAAATATAAAATTCGGGTTCCAAAAATATATTTGGAGAGACAAAATTTAGGGATTATTTTGAATGATCCAACTATAGGATAGTAAAGAGACATGAATGGACATTGTAATAAGTGTAATAGAATGTTACAGTATATTAAGATAAAGTAAAAGTGTGTAATCTGGAGAGAGCAACTATTTTAAAACGAGAGATGCAGAGGTTACGTAAGTTATAATACAGTTAGAGAATAAACCAGACAAATACAAGTAGGAAGTAAGTTGCGCGTAAATGTAATGTAAATATATTTGTATGTATAGGTATAGAGTAATGATTAGTAATGTGAAATTAGAGTAAAATAGACAGATATGAAGCTAGATTGGAAGATTATAAGTTTGTTGGTATTAAAAAAAAAAACCTCCAAAAAGGAGACTCCACCACACTCCAAGGCAGCATATTCCACTGACTGTCAGGAAGTTCTTCCTGAGGTTTAAATGGAATCTCTTGATGTGACAGCCAAGAAAGCCAATGTGATTCTTGGTCGCATCAATAGGAGTATGGTGTCTAGATCAAGGGAAGTAATAGTGCTACTCTAGTCTGCTTTGGTTAGATTTCATCTGGAATACTATGTCCAGTTCTGGGCACCTCATTTCAAGAAGGATGTTGACAAGCTGGAGCATGCTCAGAGGAGGGTGACCAGAATGGTGAAGGGTCTGGAAGCCATGCCCTATGAGGAGCGGCTTAGGGAGTTGGGTATGTTTAGTCTGCAGAAGAGAAGGTTAAGAGGGGACATAATAGCCACGTTTAAATATTTGAAGGGATGTCATGTTGAGGAGGGAGTGGACTTATTTTCTGCTGCTCCAGAGACTAGGACAAGGAGCAATGGATTTAACTTACAAACAATTGCAGCCTCTCTAGCTTGTGGATTCTTCTTCATTCATAACTTTTGCCATCTTAACCACACTGTCATGTTGTTTGGTCACATGGCTTCCAGTTTTCATCTGTGAAATGTTGAAGATCATGCAGAGAGTGTGTAAAGCATGTTTGCTTGAAAACAGACATGTACACATGCATGCATGCATGTGCGTGCACACACACAGAGAGAAATGTTCCATGATTTTTCTTACTACCACCTCAGACTCTATTTAATTTGCATCCTAAGTCCCTAAATGGATCTTTGCTGAGTGTTCTTTGACACTAGGGTGATGCTTTGAAACTGTTTATCAACAGCTTAGTTATTGGGAAGAACAACTTTAAATATATTTCTGAGGCTCTGCATTTCAAATGAACTTCACAAACTGAACCTTTCTGGTTCACTGCTGATGTAGAGTTCCTATAGGCTGCATTTAATAATATAAATTCTCCTGAGCATGTCCTCCCTGGGGAAGGGGTGGGCGGGGGAAAGCACAGTGTTTCATGCAATTGTTTATTTATAAAATAGACCAGCCTAAAGAGAATAATGCTCATGCCGTGATTGATGCGATGTAAATATCCCCAGTTTGAGATTAGTGTTTAATATCGTTCTGTGAGCAGACTAGGGTTATTTATCACTTATAGTTAATATTTTAAAAGCTCGTTGAACTTAGTATGCCCTCCAGTGCATTCGGAGATTTATTGTGTAACAGTTCCATGGAGGAAATCTGTATTCCCCTTGCCTGACTCTTATACTTGCTTAACTCTTACACTTTCAGATTGATGTGAAACAGGAAGGCATACTGATTTTTATACTGAATATGAATATGTATCCAGGTATGGCAAAAGGAAATATTTTAGGAAGACAGGAAAAGGCTTTTGAAAGACTGGAAGGACTTTGGAAGGCCAGAGATCACAGAACACACTAAAAAGGATCAGCTCATACCCAGAGCAGGAAATAGTGCCTCCTTCTGGGCCAAACCAAGGTGGATGGTACCCAAACCTAGCCAAGTTATAGTGGCACATGAGACAGAATATCCCACAGGCTGTTACAATTCAGGAAAAAATTTAGTGGTTGGATCTGTAGATTCAGGGATTGTTGTTGCTGTTGCTGTTGTTGTGTGCCTTCAAGTTGTTTATGACTTATGGTGATCAACTGGGTTTCTGTGGCTGAGTTTGGAATCGAACCTTGATCTCCAGGGTTGTAGTCCAATGCTCAAACCACTATGCAATGTCAGCCTTTTTGCTCCCTCAGCAACTTAAATCAAGATACATAGTAACCAAAGACAACCAAGGTATTTTGGTACATGAGGACAAACATCCTACAATCACCTCTCCCAATCCTTGGCAGTCAAAAATGCAACAACAGCAAACTGAGTAGGTAACAATTTGCTGCTCTTCAAACTGCAGGTGACTATGTCACCCCATCTAATGGCAGTGCCAAACTGTTGGGGATAGGAGAGAAATTTGTTGAGCTCACATTTTGATGTGGAAATGCTGATTATTGCACTTCCTAAGATTGAATGGAACATACCTCAATTTAAAAATCTGGTTTGCTTGAGTACATTGCTTAGGTGAAATCCACACACATGTCAAACACATACAATTAAAAATGCACATAGTTAAATTGATAAAGGAATACAAAAAAGCAATTGATAAAGGAATACAGAAATGTGCATTTGTAATAAACAAGCATTTCTGTGTCAGAAAAAAAAACTTGTCTCCTAATCATTGCAGCACAGAACAAGAACAGGTATGCAATGGGAAGAATACCGCGAGGCGTAGCTTTTACCACATCGCAAACAACTATGAGCTTGTGGAGACAAAGCTTAAGGACCTTGGTGCGCAGGTGGTCATTTCGTCTCTCCTCCCTGTTCAAGGATATGGCGCACGAAGGGAAAGGGTAATAGCAGAGGTCAACAACTGGCCCCACACATGGTGTTGCCAGCAACGATTTGGGTTTTTGGAACACAGCCTGAATTTCCATGAACGTGGGCTTCTGGCAAGAGATGGGCTGCACCTCACGAAACTCGGCAGGAATATTTTTGCAAACAGTCTCACAAGGAGGATTAAGAGGTCTTTAAGTTCTGCTGGGGAGGGACACAATATTATTCAGGGCAAGGACTTGGTGAGTGCAGGGGGGAAAGACCCAAATTATATTGGCCAAGTAGTACAAGTGTCCAATGGTGGGAGGAGTGGAAACTATGGTACAGGACTTGCAGGAAGGGCCCAGGGAATTAAGTGTCTCTGCACTAATGCACGGAGTATGGGAAACAAGCAAGATGAACTTGAACTCCTAGTACAACAAAATAAGTACGATTTGATAGGTATCACTGAGACCTGGTGGGATGAGTCTCATGACTGGAATGTAGGAATAGAGGGATATAGCCTATTTTGTAAAAATAGACCTAACAAGAAAGGAGGAGGAGTAGCCTTGTATGTCAAGGATGTTTTCACCTGTGAAGAGGTCCATGACTTAAACCCAGAAAGCCAGGTCGAGAGCATCTGGGTAAGAATTAAGGGAGTGAGAAACAATAGGAATATTGTGGTGGGGGCTTACTACAGACCTCCAACCCAGACTGAGGACTTTGATGACGCCTTCCTCAACCAAAAGACTGCACATTCAAAAAGGAGAGATACAGTAATAATAGGAGATTTCAATTACCCGGATATAAGTTGGCAGTCAAATTCTGCCAAGACAGCAAGGTCCAGCAAATTTCTTGCTAGTTTTGCAGACAATTTCATGGTCCAGAAGGTAGAAGAGGCTGCAAGGGAATCAAATATTCTAGATCTGATCCTGACCAACAGGGATGACCTTGTTAATGAAGTAGAAGTGGTTGGATCTTTAGGGGGGAGTGACCATGCCCTGTTGGAATTTGGCATTCAGTGGGAAGGAGAAGATAAGGGTAGCCAGACACTCATCTTAGATTTTAAAAAAGCAGACTTCTGTAAACTTAGGGAGATGCTGGCTGGAATTCCGTGGTCAAGAATAGGGAAAGGGAAAGGAGTTCAGGAGGCATGGGAGTTCCTTAAAAGGGAGATACTGAAGGCACAGTCTAAAACTGTGCCAATAATGAGGAAAAATGGAAGGCATCTGAAGAAATCAGAATGGTTGACTAAAGAACTCTAGCTGAGCTCAGTGTTAAGAGAAACATGTACAGGAAATGGAAGAAGGGGGAAACCACCAAAGAAGAATTTAAGCAGGTGGCCAGGAGATGTAGGGAGGAGGTCAGAAAGACTAAAGCACAGAACGAACTTAGGCTGGCCAGAGACATTAAAAACAATAAAAAGGGCTTTTTTAAATACGTCCGCAGCAAAAGGAAAAAGAAGGAGACGATAAGGTCACTGCGCAGAGAAGATGGCGAATTACCAACAGAGGGAAGAGAAAAAGCAAGACTACTTAACACCTTCTTTGCCTCAGTTTTTTCCCAGACGGATACAAGCACTCAACCTGGTGGTTGGGGAGCAGGTGAGGAAGCAGGGGAAATGAGGCACATAATAGGTAGAGAGGTGGTACAGGAATACCTGGCCACACTGGATGAATTCAAGTCTCCAGGGCCAGATAAATTCCATCCTAGGATATTAAAAGAACTGGCAGAGGTCATTTCAGAGCCACTTGGTATAATCTTTGAGAAATCTTGGAGGACAGGAGAAGTTCCAGCAGATTGGAAGAGGGCAAATGTTGTCCCTATCTTCAAGAAGGGAAAAAAAAGAGGACCCAAATAATTATCGCCTAGTCAGTCTGACATCAGTACCCGGAAAGATCCTGGAGCAGATCATTAAGCAGTCAGTTTCTAATCACTTAGAAAGCAAGGCAGTAATCACGAGAAGTCAACATGGATTTCTCAAAAATAAGTCATGCCAGACTAATCTTATCTCTTTTTATGATAGAGTTACTTGCTAGATAGATGAAGGAAATGCTGTGGATGTAGCATATCTCGATTTCAGTAAGGCCTTTGACAAAGTTCCCCATGACATTCTTGCAATGAAGCTGGTAAAATGTGGGCTAGACAGGGCTACTGTTAGTTGGATTTGTAATTGGTTGACCGACCGAACCCAAAGGGTGATCACGAATGGCTGTTTCTCATCCTGGAGAGAAGTGACTAGCGGGGTGCCACAGGGTTCTGTCCTGGGCCCAGTGCTATTCAATATTTTTATCAACAACTTGGATGAAGGAATAGAGGGCACGCTCATCAAATCTGCAGATGACACCAAACTGGGAGGGGTTGCTAATACGCCAGAGGACAGGATCAAAATTCAAAATGACCTGGACAGATTGGAGAGCTGGGCCACGGCTAACAAAATGAAATTCAACAGAGAGAAGTGTAAGATCCTACACTTGGGTAGAAAAAATAGAATACAGAAATATAGGATGGGGGACATGTGGCTGGATAGCAGTATGTGTGAAAGGGTCCCAGGAGTCTTCATAGACCACAAGCTGAACATGAGTCAGCAGTGTGATGCGGCAGCCAAGAAAGCCAATGCAATTCTCGGCTGCATCAATAGGAGTATGGTGTCTAGATTGAGGGAGGTACTGGTACCACTCTACTCTGCTTTGGTTAGACCTCATCTTGAATACTGTATCCAGTTCTGGGCACCCCAATTCAAGGAGGACATGGTCAAGCTGGAGCAAGTCCAGAGGAGGGCAACCAAAATGGTGAGGGGCCTGGAAGCCATGCCCTATGAGGATAGACTTAGAGAGCTGGGTATGTTTAGTCTGCAGAAGAGAAGGTTAAGAGGGGACATGATAGCCATGTTTAAATATCTGAAGGGATGCCATTATAGAGGAGGGAGAGGGCTTGTTTACCGCTGCTCCAGAGACCAGGACAAGGAGCAATGGATTCAAGCTGCAGGAAAGGAGATTCCACTTGAACCTCAGGAAGAACTTCCTGATGGTTAGGGCTGTCCGGCAGTGGAATACGCTGCCTCGGAGTGTGGTGGAATCTCCTTCTTTGGAGGTTTTTAAGCAGAGGCTGGATGGCCATCTGTCGGGAGTGCTTTGAGGGTGTTCCTGCATGGCAAGGGGTTGGACTGGATGGCACGTGTGGTCTCTTCCAACTCTACATTTCTATGATTCTATGAATAAGAAATAGAGTCACATATTTGCACATATCTGCCAACATTTCAAAGGTGAAAACAAGCATGCATGTGGCCAAGCAACCTCAGAGTGTGATCAGGATGGCAAAAGTTATGAAAGGGGAGGAACACACAAGTTAGAAAAAGCTGCAGCAGTTGCTTTTGCCTGAGTATACTGGGAAGGGAAAAATTATGGCCATTGCTCTCCTCTCTCCCCATTGAATTAACTGAGTGCCAACTATTGTTGCCTGTTGAACTCAGCTTGCAACAACTGAAGCTTATTGAGGACAAAGGGGGAAAGTGGGAGGAGGGCCATTTCTGCACTATCCTGTTATAGTGCTTTTATTCCACTTTCAACATCCTATGGAATCCTGGGGTTTGCAGTTTACCTCTCCAAACTGCACACCCCAGGATTCCATAGGATGTTGAAAGTGGAATAATAGCACTATATCAGGGTAGTGCGGAAATGGCCAAGGAGACAGTAACTGAGACATTTTAAAAGAAGTTGAAAAAGTGGAACAAGAGAGAATTAATCGGGATTATCCCTGCCAACTGGGGGGTATGTTTACATATGCCTGACTAGAAGGTAAGACAGGATGCATCATAGAAAAATTTTGGGGGCTTTTTGTATGCACAGAAGACTGAAAGTGATATGGAGTTGCTCAACAGATGAGAATATATACCTGAATGGATTCTGGGCTGCTATATTAATAAGTTGATTAAGGATGATACAAGGGAGAGTGTTCATGTAAAAGCCTTTATGAAATGTCTTTATAATGCCTTAGCCGACACTATAGGAAACTATGGGAATTGCGGAGAACCTAATGATTATGATGGATAAAAGTTTATGCTAAATTGTTTAATGGTTAATTATTATCAAGTCTGTTAAAGAACTGAATAGAGAGATAAAGTCCTTATGAAATGTCCTGATGAAAGGGTAACATCCTGATGGCCATATATTATGATATAATGAAATGCATGGTGCCTTACATATATGTTTGTGTTTCTCACACTAAGAGGAATGTTACATTTATAACAAATAGCCTAAGAGTACCAAACAGCCTGATCATGTCCCATATAAATATCCTGAAATTACAATATTTACAGATGCTTAAGTGGAATGTTGATGTTAATTTGGCCTGTCTGGTTTAATTACCATCATGAACTGGGCACTCAGGTGATCAGAAGCTGATAAAGATGACAGACAACATCTAGAAGTAGATGACCAGTGACATGGACCCTCAATCCCTCGGAGTAAGAGAGAGGGGTGGGGAACCTGTTTTAATTCAACCCAGTATTTTTATCTCCATGCTGCAGACGTGGATTGCAAGGATGAGAAATGGCAATTGCTTAAGGCAACCTTAAGAGTTCCTGACAGAGGTGAGATCTGAAGAAGAGATGCCTTGGGTCAGCATAAAATCCAGTCTTATTATAAACATAAGAATGCAGTCCTGAACATACCCTTGTGAGTAAGCTCCATAGATTGTAGCAGGACTTACTTCTGAGTAAATATGCTAAGAACTAGATTGCATGTTCAGAGTGTTAGCCACAAAATGCTGATCAGTGTACACTATGACATAAATTTAATGCAGGCAATATAGTACAAAAAAGGCTCACCAATTGGGCATAGGACATAATGTAATGGCACACAACCCTGTAACAAATAAAAGGAAAATGAGCACTATTTTCCTATCTGCTAGGAGTCAACCTGTCATCCTGTGAAAGGAACAGAGGTGGAAGGAAACAAGTGATATGTGACATTACCTGAAACTAGTTACTTTTGGGGTGTAAGAGAGTGTAGCATCACATTTTAAAAGTAATATAACAAGACTAAAGGTAGATTATTGTATAATAAGAAACTGTTCCTAGTTACTTTCAGAAGTTACTTTTAAGTTAAGGGGCATTTCAGTTTTTATGCCATTCTTTTATCAATCCTAAGATCCCCCCATCCAGTCAAAAGTAGCCAAAAGAAATGGGAAATGTAACAAGCAGTAGAACAAGTTATGAGATAGGTTGGGTTTTTTATCATTGTAATGAGTAAAGAACAGCAAAGGGCCAATGTTTAAAAACGTACACTTTACAGAATAACTGAATGAATACTTTTGAACCTTTGTATTCAAAGTTCTGGAAAGGAACAAGAGTGTTTTGTTTTGTTTTAAAGGCCATATCCTAGCCCTTTTATAGCAAATTGGCTGATTTATTCAAAGGGACATCATTTGTCCTATTATTTTGATAAATGATAACAGTGCTGGAGGAAAGAATAAAGTCTAAGCAGGGCGTAAAACTAGCCCAAATTCAGGGCAGACAATCCAGAAAGAAGGCTGGCATGCATTTGGTAAAATTGTTATCCAGAAATCAACAATTGAAGCGTCTTACAGCAGAGACCAAACCAGAAAACCCTGCTAATTTTTCCCCATCATACTACAATCCTTTGTCCACATTCGCAGGTTTGACCTTTGTGAATTTGAATATCCATGAGAGTTGTGTGCGCCCCCCCACCTTTTCATCCTCCATTTTCCTAGTGTTTTGCTGGGTGCGGAGAAGAAAGGCAAGCACCCAGGCAAAAGGCAAGGAAATGGGGTAGGAAGGAAGACATGCATGTGCCTTCCTTCTCTCCTCCAGAACTCCCTCTCTCATTCCCTTGCCTCTGGCCCTGGCATGCAAAAGGCAAGAGAAGGGGTGGGGGAGACCCGGTAGGGAATGTGAAAGGGGATGGGGGGCATTATTTGTGGTTTTCCCACTTTCATGAGAGTTCTCCACCCTGAACCCTTGCAGAAGTTCACCATACTGCAAAAGGTCACCATACTGTTAAAAAGAAAGCTGCTGACCAACTTTGGTACCAAAGACAGAAAAAACATGGAAAGATTAGGTTCCTACAGATGAAACAACCAGGTCAAGTAAGCCTTGGGAACTTTGTTCCTTTTGTTTGGAGAGCTAAACAGTATTTCTAAATGTTCAACTGTGGGCTTATGTTTCTGCGATGTTAGACACTTGAAAACTGAAGGGAAATTTCATGGGGGGGGGCAGAATTCTTATATTGGGGCAGTGGTCTCATTTCCCCTCTTCTGTAGCTAACACTGGAGTCTGATGAAGCCCCTAAAAATACTTGGCTTTGGAACAGGTGTAGTAATATATTGCCAGTGTGAAAATCATATTCCTACCTCAGCTATTGTGAGGATGGTAACTGAGGTGAGGGGGAACAGGAAAGCTAGAGGGGGTGGCATGTGGTATCCTCATCCCAGCTAATAAAATCTCCCAGCATTTCCCCCTACAAGCTCTGGTTCCATTCTGTCCATAAGCCATTCATGGTGCTCCCCTCTTACCTTGAAAAGTGGCTCAAATTTTTGCAAAGCAGACCACAGCTTAGGGGGAAAAAACCCTCTTCCTGTAAGCCATGTTTGGACTTGCATCCCTCTTTGTTCCTCCATTGTATGGTGGGGTATTATTATTTTATGTCTATTTATAGGCTGGTGTCTTTTTTTTTTAAATTCACTGCCATGCGTAGCAGATGTTTCTTATCTTCCGTATTATAATCAAGTGCCAAGACTGTTCCAATAGCTCACTACTATTCAGCTGTAGCAGACTCTTTCTGATTATGCATTCACTATCAATGATCTGGATAAACTGTATTTCTTTCAAACCCCTGTACAGTTTTTCTTCCATCTCGCAACTCTGGAGCATTTAACATTAGCAGCACTGTTTTAGAATGCAAATTCTGGCATAATTTTGTAAAGGAATGTTGGTTCTAAAATTATAGAGTGCCACCCCATGTGTGTTTGTGTGTGCTTTTTCTGATAGAAGATCTGTGCCTTTAACTCCATGTCCAACAGAAATTAAAGATGATATGATAAGAAATATTACATCTGTTCAATTCTTATTTGGTTTAGAGCTGCAGAAGTCACACTGCCTGTGCTGGAAGAGGGGAGACAGATGTTCTGTTAAGATGCCATACAAAATATTCAGATATTAATAAAAAAAATAGGAGTGGGCAACCTGTGGCCCTAAAGCCCTTGGCGTAGTCTTATGTGGCCCTTGGCCTGATTTCAAAAATTGTCTGCAAGCATCAGTTCAGACTTCTCACAACAGTGTCCCTTACTTAGAAGCCTCCCTTCAGGAAGGAAGACAGTGAAGGGGAAGAGAAGGAGGGAAGGAGAAGGGGATACGACATGGGAGAGGGGGTGAAAGAGAGGCAGGCAGGCAGGCATGAAGGACCCACTCAGTTTCTTCTAGACCTGCCCCTTGCTTGCAAGCAGCTCCTGATAGAGTATTCTCAAGGGAATGAGGCCCTTCACAGGGTTTTTCAAAAGCACACAGACAATGTAGGCTGGCTGGCAGACTGGGTAGATGACAGACAGACAGATAGATATAATGATAACCAATATGTTTAAAATTAATGTAGGAAACTGTCTTCCACTGAAATCAGAACATTATGAGGTGGCCCTACCATTTGTCATTCAAATTCTACAGAGTGGTCTGTTGAGTGATTGGAATTCTGCTTTTGTGGGGCAGAGTGTACAGGGTAATAGGTTCAATGGTAAGCGCAGGAAAGAAAGAAAGCAGGTAGGCAGGCAGGCTCTTCGTATTTCTGGGTGCGGTGGAGGACATTATTGATGTTGAAGCAAGATTAGAGTTTGTACTGGAATGGGATCGAGCAATATCTTGTGCCTAGACTCAGGAACAAGGTGCCATGAGTTGGTCCTCCCATTGGTCCATCTAGCCCTGTCCTGTAAGCATCAACAGGAAGAGATATGGGAAATTGTGCAGCCCTTTAAAAGGAGGCCCAGTGTGGTACTTAGAATCTCCAAAAACACACCAAAGATCCCAGCACCTCTCAGTTTATTTTCACATGAAAATTGTCACTTTTCACATGGGAAAACCCCTCACATTCAAATGGATCAAGCCCATTACTGGTGCTGTAAAGTGCTGGTTTGTGGAACAGAACAGCCACCCCTCCCAAGAATGGCCTGAAAGGTGATCAGAAGTGACATGTCACCATTTCTGGCTGCTCAGAATAGTGGCTGTGACACCTAGAGCTTTGGAGAAAAGTGGGGCGATGTGAGGAGTGTGCTCAATGCTTAATTAGAAGATGCTCTCCAGGTTTTCAGGCAAGTTTCTTTCCCATTGTTGTTAGCATGTGCCTTCAAGTTGTTTCTGACTTATGGCAACCCTAAGGTGAGCTATCATGGAATTTTCTTTAGCTGAGAGTATATCATGCTGTCAAAGTCATCCAGTGGATTTCCATGGCCAAACGGCGATTTGAATCCTGGTCTCCAAGGTTGTAATCCAACACTCAAACCACACTGAGCCACACTGGCTCAAGAAATACCTGGGATTATACTTTGTACTTTCTTTATACTTAAGTAATAGTTGGAATAATCACAATAAGAAAAACAGGTTTTCTGAAGAATTACAAAATATATGTAGCATCAAAACTACATATATTAAAAACAAAAGGGATATTAGGTGTGTAAATACAACATAATCAATATGTGTGTGTGTGTGCGTGTGCGCGCACACACATAGAAATAAAGTAGAACAGAAAAACTAATATACATAAAACAGATGATGTATATTAGTTTTCTTATTCTACTTCACTTCTGCACACAAAGAAAGAGAGAGAGAGAGACTGAGACTGATTATATTATATTTACACATCTACCATCTTTCTACCATCTTTTTTGTTCTTGTTGTCTGGCATCTTTGGTGCTACAAATATTTGGTAACTAGTTGGAAGAATGCCATGAAGTTATGAACATTATATCATGCTTTAGTTTCAGAACCCCTATTGTGAAATCCCCCCATCTCAGTTCAGTTCACTTTATTGGTCAATCAACAGCATCTTACAACAAGAAAACAACACATTCTGCTCTATCAGTTTGGCAACCAGTTCCCTGAACCTCCATGAAATCCTGTAGAAGTTTATATGAATCCTGTTGATTTATATATAGATGCACATTAGAAATCCTGAGGATAATTTGAAGAGAAATACATCTCACCAAAGTGGGAGGCACAGGCCCTTTCTGCAGGAGGCCGGTGAATCGGTTCATGCCGTTTCCTACCGGATTTTCTGGGCTCAAAACAAGGTGGACTTTCCTTCATTTCCTTCCGCACAGCTACTGTGTATGTTCCATTCTGATTCGGAGGAGTGCGAGTTCATGAATCTACACT
Organism: Iguana delicatissima; assembly: GCA_948472985.1. Classification (NCBI taxonomy): domain Eukaryota; kingdom Metazoa; phylum Chordata; class Lepidosauria; order Squamata; family Iguanidae; genus Iguana; species Iguana delicatissima. The sequence continues at coordinate 84,502 of CAOKZL010002555.1, read as the reverse complement.
GCCTCCGCCATGGCCACTTCCGCTACTCCCCTCACCCCGCCCCGTCGGCTGTGATTGGCCCCCCTTTTTTTTGCATTTAGTATGTCATTGCGTACGTGTGTATGCGTGAAAGTCCATACTAACCCCTGGCCCCTCCCCTGACCACCAATTCACAATGGTGCAAATGTACGTATCTGCACCACTGTGAAAGTACGAATCACATCGATCTGGAAAATTGGAAAACCGATTTCTTTTGGTTTTCAAATAGCGTGCTTTACCGCCACATGGGGGCGCATTTAGTTGGAATTATGTGCAGAACAAAGGTAAATAAACTAAACCTAGTCTGCTCCAATGTGCAGAAGACCTCCGTGAAAAGACGCACTGGCCCGCCTTAATAACCGCATGCGGAAAGGGCCACAGTGGGACTTCTTTCTCAATTTAGGTTTCAAGGGCTACTTAAAAAAAAGTTTCAGTTTCTGGAAAGGGTTTGGAACAAAAAACAAACAAACACACAAACAAACACCAAACAACCGAATCCAGCTATGGGTTTTCCTCACTCACTGCATTTTTCTTCTCTGGCTTCCCTTCCCCACTGGCTGTGTTTCCCTAGGATGTGAAATGGAAAAGAGTGGTTTGATTCCACACAAGCCTGCTTGTGTTTAAGATCTTTTGTGAAGGCCCTTCTCTCTATCCTCACAAGTACAGCTGGAGGGAACATGAGAGAGGGCCTTCTCAGGCTGCCCCAAGGCTCGGGAACTCCTTTCCCAGAGAGGTTAGATTGCCGCCTTCCTTGCTATCTTTCCACAGGAAGGTGAAGACTTTTTTTTATTTTGCCTGTCTCTTGAGGGCTGACTGCTTAGGTGGAACAGACCTTGCATAATGTGCTGCATTGTCTATTTTTTAAAATGTTTATGTTATTAACTGGTTTTAATTTTTTTATTCTTTAATTACATTTTAAACTTTTGTATGTTGCAATTTTTGGCTGTGTTTGTTTTAACTGCTATAAGCTGCCTTTGAGTCCCAAATTGGGAAAAAGACCAGATAGAAATAAATATGACAACAACAACAACACTGTGTCTTAGTAAGACACAAGCTCCTTTCCAGTTTTCCCGATTGGCCATTCACACAAATGATCTGTCTGAAATCTGAAGTACATGAATAAAAATACATTTCATTCTTAATCACTTTTGTAGCCACAAAAAAAGGGGGGGAAGCCTGGGAGAGTTTAGAATCCAACCTATTTGAAGATATGTTTACTTCTGTTAATTTTTTGTTCATTTTGCTAAAATAAGTATTGTATGCAGTCTGCAAGACCATTTCTTTCAATGAAATTCTCTAGGCATTACAAAATTCCTTTACAGAATAAAAGCTGCCAAATGCATTTTATTATGAGTGTTTCTTTGCCGTTGAAATGATTCTCATTAGGAAACAGGAGTTTTAAGTTCAGACAAAATACAAACATAGCACAATTCGAAGGCAAGGGCTGTGTTTATGCTAGCTAAAGCTTGGAGTGGTATGTATGTTACTTTAAAAAGTAGACCTGTAGCTGTAAATAGCTGCAGTCAGAGTTCCAAGTCATAGCAGAGTGGTGATAATTATGGTTGTACCTTATAGAAATAACTTTGATTTCTCATAACAATTCAAAGATAACCAAGTAGTTTCTTTTAATTACATGTTGAACAAATATAGCAGAATGCTTTGGTAGAAAACACACCTGGATTGTTTGTTTATATATCTATCTATCTGGATTTATCACATTTCTTCCAAAAACAGGCTTCAAGGTAAGTAGTAAAATCACATATCTTGTAATTACAGAAGTAACTAAACTGATTACAGTTGGATTATCCTTTACTATTTTATATAGTTATGAAATATCTATTTAATTTATCTCTTGCTATATTACATAATTATGTTCTGTTAGCAGGCTGTACACTTTCACACTTTGAAATGGTTTAATTGGCAAAATATGGTTTAATTAGCAAAATATATTAATTGGCATCAACATAAAACATACCTTGCTATGGCTGAATGGCCATGATGGATAAGGGGAAAAGGCTGGTCGAACACATGTGTTGCAAATTAGGTCAGAAACAACTTCCAAGCATAGCCAGGTCATAGTTAGGAAATCATTGAGAGATTCCAGCAATAATAGGCTTGCAGTTAGTCTTAATGACTTTGCCTTTTAGACAATAGCATTTGGAAGATTCTCACAAGACAGCTGATTGTCTTAACTGAGCTATCAGGACAGCCATTGTCACATAACGCTCAAATCATAAGCCCATTCCAGATCTCATTGTCCACTCGGTGATCTCCATTGTTTACCTTGCTGGAGACCCATTAATACCCTTGCTCTCCAGGCAAAAACAGAGTATTTAAGCTTCCATTTTTTGGCCAGTCAACTCACAGTACACCAATTGCTGGTCGCTACTCTGCCACTCTGATTCCAAATTGTGTACTTTCCTTAGACTTGCATCTAAACCACATCACAGCTTCTTTTCTGCTCTTCTGGATTGCTGAATATCACTCACCTTGCCCTGAAATCTCACTATCCAGAACCTTCCTCCCTTTTCCTTCAGCTAGCCTTGTGTGATTGAGTGACTGCTTGGATCGTGTGTGTGTGATTTCAATTCTCCCAATAAAACATATTAAGCTTATTTTGAATCTCCAGCTGGTTCTTCCCTGCAGAAGTACTGGTAAACATAGGTATAAAAGATCTCATTAGGTTACCCCCTCCTCTCACAGGCCTCCTCTTTGATCTAATATTCCCCACTGTTTCACAGAAGCACTGGCACACATACCTCTGAGTCTCCCATGTTGTGAGTAACAGCCTTAATCATTAGAAGAATAGATTTAATTACAAGTCACTCATTATTTTTACCATGTTATCTGCCTAGACAGGTGGTGGGGTCCCTTTCTCTGGACATCTTCAAGAAGAGACTGGAGGGCTACCTCTGGTAACGCTCTTGTCTAGTTGGATTCCTTGCAATGAACGGTGGTTTGGACTTGAGACCCCTGCCAGCTCTATGATTCTATGTGACAGTGCTGCCACCGTCCTCATCAGATTCCATCAGCAAATGAAGCAGGAGGAAACAGCTGCTGCCACCACTAAATTCTGGTGATGGTGACAGGAATCTTGTCTGCCATGTGGACACTGATCCTGGGAAGCTGCCCATCACTGTCCTGTGCCATGAAAGGCTTGATAAAAGTTCAATGTGAATATTTAACTACCAGCTTAGCGGACCATTTAATGCTGAGATGGGCCCTGCCCCACAAGTTTAGCATTGTGCTATAGTTAACACCCCAAGACTCTTTCTTGCTTTCATCCTTGATAGGCACTTTCCTTCTGAGGCTTAATAATAGGTCAGTGCTACATTTTCTTCAACAGCCTATCAAAAATGACTCAAATTCTTTTGATACCATTCCAGGCATGAATTGGCAGTGAGGATAACAGCAGTGATCTTCCCTGATGGATAGCTGATTTAGTAGACTCTTAGTATTGAATGGATGCTTCCCAACTGCTTTCTACTTTTCTTTCTCCTGCATCTGAGCCAGCTGCTGAGATCCAATTTGGCATCTGTCATGCTTGCGCTATGATTCAGGTAGCAAGGGTTGAACACACAGGTATACACACACCTGCACATAGGTGTATTGTTTATACAACCATCTGAATGTGACAGCTAGATTTATGTATTCTGGCTTCTTAACTAATACCTAATCTTTCTGGCTTACTAGAAGTAGGGTTGGAGAAGAATTTCATTGGTACACATTTTTAAGCAAACTGGTCTAATTTCCACTTCATAGATACATGTATCATTCAGATTTATCCTTTGGACTGCACATTCTTTGAATTTTGTGGTGTGCTTCTCATCTTAAATGTTAATTATCTGAGGGAAAGTTGTGATAAAAATGTCTCCATTAGGAAAAGTTGTATACTAACTGTGCATGTTAGGGGAAATTGCTTATGAAAATGATTGTGAATTTTTAAAATGGCAGGCTCATGCAGAAATAATATAGATTGAACTTCTTCTAAATGCAAAATTGACTGATTTGTCCATCTCCACTCATGAATCTGATGAGCTGACTCTTGAATGTCATTTGTTGGGGCTGTGTATTTTTTCTTTATTGGTTAATTCCATAGGTCGCCATCTCTCTTAGAGAAGGAAGCCCAGGCTGCTCTACATTGTATGTGTAAATTCAAATACATGCTTGCAATTTGGAAATTGCTAATTGCACAGCATTGAAGAGGTGACAGAAAAAGCAAAACATCTGCCAACTGGCTAAAAGAACTAATTAAGCCCATGTAAATCCAGCAAATGGCTGTTCTCTTTTATACAGATCTTGTTCTTGCCATCGATTTGAGAAGTGCTCAAAGTTTTTTTCTTCAGAACAGTTTAGTAGACCTTGCTGACTGCAGGGGAAACTTTTCACTAAGTTATCATCAGAACGTCCATACCCTCCAACTCTCCCAATTTGGTAAGAACAATCTTGATCGATCCTTTGTTGTCCCACTGTTAAAGCTGTTTTTAAAATGCTCCAGTTCTCTCTCTTCCTTCTTCTTTTCCCTTTAGTCCTGCCTTACTTCAACTGCTGCAAACTGAGTTCAAAGTACAAAAGTAGCTTGCACTCAATTAACTCAGTGGTGAGAGAGAAGATGACTGAACAGAATCCTACTCTTCCTTGTAGACTCAAGCAAATTCAAATTGCTGTAGTCTCCTACAGCTTGTCTGTTCTTCCTTGTTAATAATTTTTACTATTTTGAACACACTCCAAGGTTGCTTGCCACAGGGGTCCTGGATTTCATCTGTGAAATGTTGGAGGGTATGAAGGTCTAGAACAATGTAAACATTTGGGAGAAAAGGGATGGTATCAGTGTATTAGCAAAGGTGCTGAAGGCTAAATACCCAGTGGTTCTTTTCTCTGGCTTGCTCCTTTGTCTTATTTCAGAGGCACCTGCATTTGGTGACCTGTTGTAGAAAGAGTGACAGAAGGATCCAAACCAAACTTTTTCACTTTGCTTTCATCTGATGTCTCTCCAGTTTAGAACAACATGTCATAGGAATCAGATTCATCCATCAGTTTATTTATATCCTGCCTTTCTCTCAAGGTAGGACTCAAGGCAGCTTACAAAAAGATAGAATACATTAAAACACATAGTTAAAAACATTTAAAATCAAGATTAAAACAATGAAAACCAATCAAACTCTTACTTTAAAACAGATTAAAAACAGTACAGCACTGTAAAAGTCATTTTTGCTAAAATCAGTTTCCAAAAGCTTGCTGGAAAAGAAAGAGCTTAACCTGTCTCTGAAAGGAAAATAAAGAAGTCGTCCTAACTCCTTAGGGCACAAAGGCCAAAGTGTGGGAGCCATAAAGAAGGTCTTCCCCCATGTTCCAACCAGTCATGCCTCGGAAGGCAGTGGGATAGAGAGAAGTGCCTCCCCTGCAGATTTCAGAACTTAAATGGCTTCCCATGGGAAGATATGGTCCTTCAGATAGCCTGGGCCTGAGCCATATCAGGCTTTACAGGTCAAAACTACAACTTTGAATTGTGCTCAGAAATAGACTGGCAACCTGTGAAGCTGTTGCAATAAGGGAGTTGTGTGCTCTCTGTAAACAGCAGTTGTTAGTAATCTGGCTTTAGTTTTTTGTACCAGGTGAAGTTCTGAACACTCTTCAAAGGTGGCTTCATGTACAGTGCTTTACAGTAATACAATCGGGATGTAACTAAGGCATGTGTCACTACAGCCAAGTCAGACATCCCAAGGAACAGGTATAGCTGGCATGCTAGCATTATCTGTGCAAATGCACTCCTGGCCACTGCAGAAAACTGAGCATCCAGAGTCAGGGCTGGATCCAGGCGTACATCCAAGCTCCTGAGTGTCTTCAGATCATACTGTTACTCCACTGGAAAAACCCACCCCAGGGTCTACAATTTTAATATTAAAATATGATTCTGTGTGCCAGAGAGGTCCCCCCAAGGAGCATGTAGGCAGGCATGGTCGGAAGACTGAAAACCAGGTCAGGCCAGTAAATCCCCCATCATGTAGCCCCAGGAAACCTCAAGATGTATAAACCCACAATAAACAAAGAGTCCTCAGCCCCAAGACTCTGACTTGAGGGGATTAGCATATTTGCCCCAAGTTGAGCAAATATTCCATCAGGCAAGGACCATTTACATGAAGTCACACCACAAACTAATACAGCTGAAGATCCTGAGACTTTGGCAACACCTTGCAATCCCATCATACGAAGGAAATTACCATGGTGGAGCTTTGTTATCGCTCCAACACCCATTGTTCTCCCCAGGAAAGGATTAGTCCTCCAGGTACTTTTCCCCCTACAAATAGTCCCAGTTTTTGAGTGGTTCTTTGGATCAACCCATGTCATCCCAGCAGACCGTTGCTCCATCCGTTGAGTGATCCCCTCAACCCTCTCCGTGCTGAGCTCCACTTCTCCACTGTTTTCCCCGGACCAAGGACTTCAGGACAAAGGTGCAGTGTCACCCCAGCTACACCCCTTCAATATTCCCCTATACAGTTTCCTCTCTTTTGCTTCTTAAAAGGTCTTGAGTGAGTGTGTGAGTGATTGCGTTGCTTTGTGAAATTTTCATTCAATAAAATCATTTATTGGACATTTTTGTTTGGTTTTCGGCTTGGCCTGATCCCGTAAAAACTGGGAAAAGGCCCCACTAGGTTACTCTGCCTCTCACATTGCTATTGCTTGTGCTCTGGCTAGTTTCCATTCCCCATCACATGGAGCACATTGAGGTGTCCCCCAATGGACCCCAGAAATCAGGGTAACAATACATTATACTTATGAATAAAATAAGTAGAAATTTCACACCAGAAAAGGAAACACTCCTTTCTTTATATATCAGAATACAGTGGGCCCTCCATATTCACTAAGGCTAGGGATGCAAGACCCTTGCAGTAGTGAAAAAATCACAAATATAAAAATATGTCTATGTGTGTCCATGGGAAGAGGGCTGAAGCATGGTGGGAAGAACCTAGGGTCCAAACCAAGCAAGGAAAAGTAGAGGGAAGGGCGGGGTCAGTATGGTGGCCCTATACTTTCTTTCTCTCACCCACCCATCTCCTTCCTTGGATGTGTGGGGAAGATTGGGAGTGGGTTTGTTGTGCTGAAAAATTGGACTGCAAGCTGTCCTTAGCTGGCCAGTGGTAGTGGTGGTGGTGGTGGTGGTGGTGAAGGAGGAGGAGAGGAATGATGACAACCAGAGGTGAATTTTTAAAGGGCTGTGTGGCCTGACTGGGGAAGTTCCCCCGGAAAAGAAGTGCCTGAGGTGTGATGCAGGAGTTGAAGGAACTCGCAAATAATCAGATCCATGAAAACCAAACCTGCAAATGTAGAGGGCCAACTGTAGTCTTCTTATTGCTCTATTTCTGATGAGCAGAAAAAAACATCAGTGCTGCATTTGTTGGCTGGAACTGGTTTAACTTTCCTGGAAGCTTTATATGCTCTGTCCTTAATCTTTCGTTATTGTTTACATTGTTTCAGTATCTGTTTTAAGGATCTTAAAGTCACAAGTTGGTCAATAAATATTTGTTTAATAAATAAATACAGGCATGAGAAGACGAAGCAGAACTAGATCAAAGAAGAAAAAGTGAACAATAAAATGCAAAACCACTGAAATTCCTTGGGGGGGGGAGTTCCAAAGTGATGATGATGATGGAAACCTCAAATGGTCAGTGGAAGCCCAGTGTAATAATAGAATTTATACAACAAACATTATATGGATGACAGCAGAAAATGGTGGCAATTGCAGACATACAGAGCAGGGTTCATACCAGCTAGAATTTGGAAGGGACACCAGTGATGTTGAACAAGCTGATGATGAGTAAATTCATTTTGATTCAAAAAAGATCCTCAAGTTCTAGGTCAGTGCTACTCAAACTGGTAGTCCATGGACCAATGCTGGCTCATGAGCCATTGGCTGATGGAATGTGGCAAGTTTCCAGGAAAGAAGCAGCGCTCGCCAATTGCACAAATTTGGTACCTTTCCCAGGCATACTGTTTTGGTCTTAGCATTGGCAAGAGGCCACATTGCACTGTTCATCTCTGCCTGGCATTTCAACAGGTAGGATGACTTGAGGTCATGACCTTCTTTGAGAAATTTGGATGGAGAAATTGTTTTCTTTACTGATGTTTCTTCAAGGAAAGAGGAGAGCTTGCTTCTGCTTCTGCTTACTTTTCTAAAATATTCTATATAAAGCCTTGTTTTCAATCACATCTTGGAGCTCTTCCTAAGGTGGCAGGTGTGCACAGAGGTTCGGATACTTAGGGCCCTATCACTAGTGCTATTATTCCACTTTAACTGCCATCACAAAATTTTGTGGAATTCTGGGCTTTGTAGTTTAGTGAGGCCCAAGAGCTCTTTGGCTAAAAATTCTAAATGTCCCTCCCTAAATGGCAAATCCCAAGATTTCATATGATGTTGCCATGGCAATTAAAGTGGAATAATAGGGTAGTATGATAGGGCCCTTAGTGGCTTCTAGAGTGTTCCTTTGTAAACTGTTGGGGTATGGTCACATATCTGAGGGAAGTGGATTTTCTCTGCTGTTAAATACCTACTGCATTCATAAAACAGCAATAAATCATCTTTTGCACACCACTGGTTTTATCCTGTCTTTGAATCTGCTTGGATGTGGTGGCTTTGATCAGCTCCCAAATTCTTACAGTTTCAACATAATCGCTCCAAATTGGAGGAATGAGCTTTCAAATGGCAAATGCACTGTGGTGTAAAGCATAAAAGTAGAAATCTGAATCATATTCAAAAGTGAGGTCTTCCACTACAATGTAATGTTCTCAGTCTTTTTATGCAGAATATGGCTTCCTTTCTGGTTCCTTCAGATTGGATAATCAATCTGAGTCTGCCTCCTGTTTCATATCTTAGAAATTCCTATTGTCTTCCTCTCTCTGTCATGTACATGCATCCAAATAGTTAACTGACGGCATGCTTTCAGTTATTGCTCCAGTCGTAAGGAATTGCAAAACCCAAATCCTCCTACAGAAGTAATTTCTTTGACACAGAATTATATGCCCTATGGGAAAGCTGGAAATAATGCGTTTATAAACCACAGAAGTCCCATTTACCTTATTGATGTTCAGCCCTTCCAAAATAAGATAGATTTTTTTTTGTCAGATGGCTCTGTGTGTGATGCTATTGACACAAAATGCCCTCAGGATCTACCAACCCAAATGACAGTTGGAATACAGAACCTTGGAGTGCAGTGTGGTTTGTGTGTATATGTGTGTGTGTGTGTGGGGATCAAGATAGTCATGAATATGTATCCAATAGAGATAATAATGAGAATCCTAGTCACGCTGTGTATGATAAGAAGAGAAACTTGAATTTTATCCCCAAATGCATAGCTTCTTTTCTTCTTTGTTCCAAATGGAGCAAATGTGTTAGGAGTTGGTGCATTTGCTGCTCTATATACTGCTTTTTTTTAATGACCCAAATGATATTTTGCCAATCTTGTGATATCTCATTTTCTGCAATATTCCAAAGAATTTCATTTCAAGCCAAAAGGCAAGGTTTCCCCCCCCCCTTTTGGTAATGATATGAATTGTGACAATCTAAGTAGGTGTGTCCAATCCTGCATTTCCTCCACATTTCAGGATGTTTCTGCCCTGTTTCCCTTCTCCTCCCTCATACCTTTAAAAATGATTTAATTGTTAAAAAACAAAACAAAAAAAAACCTCTCTAGAGCCTTAGCAGCAGACTCCTGTGCTTTGAAATATCAGGCCACCCACTAATCTATTTGAATTTGGGTTGCAGCTGCAAAACCTGTCATGGGAGGATGATCTGGGACTGGAGATGTGAACCCATTTTCCCATTTTTTTCCCCTGTAGCTTTTTCTTTTTAATGGAAAAATGGATTATGGAATATTTTCTTTCAAAATGATGAGCAAAGTGATTCAGACAAGGTATTCATATATTTATTCACCCCATATTATTTCTTAACCATGGCCATTTCCGTACTAGCTTTTTAGTGCTATTATCCTATGGAATCCTGGGGTTTGCAGTTTAGGGAGGGGCCCTTCCCTAAACTGCAAACCCCAGGATTCCATAGGATGTTGAAAGTGGAATAATAGCACTGTAACAGGCTAGTGCGGAAATGGGCTATGTATCAGGTAGGCTTTTAGGTAAGACTACATACAGAGTACTACTCAAAGTGGGGATTTGTAGATTGGTGCTGGTGCCTGAACCATTGACTGGCAGTTCACTGCAAGTTTCCTGTTGTAACCAATGAGCATAAATATGATATTGGTTTGTGGCCAGAGGAGTATCTAGCATAAACAGCACCAAGGGCAAACCTGGAAGTTGCATCTCTACTTCTGGGGCCACTTTCTCCTCCTTCTCCTCCTCCTCCTCCACTACATCTGGCATTGCTTTTTTACAGCTCCCTGGCATTGGCCCCCAGGGCACGTGCCCTACTTGCCCCACCTAGATATGCTTCTGTCTCTGGTACATTAGAGGGGGGAAAGCCCAGTTTCCCCACATCAGGTAGCTTGAGACACATTAATGTACAGTATCGTGGGCTATCTGGTCCAACCCCTTGCTCAGTGCAGGATCATCAGCTAAAGTATCCCTAGTGGGTAGCTGTTCAGCCTCTTTCTGAAGATGTCCAAAGAAAGAGACCCCATCACCTTTCTAGGCAATTAGTTACACTGCCAAATCACTCTTACTACAAAGAAGGTCCTTCTAACGTTCAACTGAAATTTACTCTCCTGTTACTTCAAACCGTTAGACCTGATCCTTCTCTCTGGAGCAGCAGAGAACAGGCCTGCCCCCTGCTCATTATGACAGCCCTTTGAGGTATTAGAATGAGTGCTCTACATCTACTTGACACTGTGGAAGACTATGGAAGACACACTGATTTTCTGTACGTTGCTAATGCTGATGGTGTCTTCTGTTTTTATATCTATATCTATATACTAGCGTATATACATGGTATTGCCTGGGATACTTGTTAGAAAGATTTGAGATCTTGTGTCTCTAATTCTTCAAACTATCTTGTCCAGTACCTGTAACTTTTCCCCATATTTCCCAATCCAATCTGTATTCAGAGTTATTAACATACAGAAGTTGAGTTCCTGAGGGAATACATTGCCCTCTTCCTTGCTGCTAGGCCTAATCTCCATAGAAACCTGCCTATTCAAGATAGACACAGTTGACTGAGGCCCAAGAGCTCTCTGGCTGAGAATTCTAAAGGCCTCTCCCTAAACTGTGAACCCCAGGACTGCATGGAATCTTCTTCGGCAGCCAGTCATATGAGGTCTTCACCCGACACAAACAAACTTTTACTTTTCTATTTTATATATATATATATATATATGGAGAGAGAGAGAGAGAGAGAGAGAGAGAGATGTTGCTTTTAGTTCAAGATCCTGTAGCTCCATTTGTAGGGGAAAATAACATTTAAAAATATAACTACAATTGGTAATTATTTTCTGAAAGAAACGAACTGTTAGCATACCAGACATTATAATTTTATGCCAAACCAACTTATATATCATACATTTTATGCTTCTAAAGTAACAAAGTTACTTTCAAACTGTAAAGGGTGCTAATAGCGCATTTTCCCCCATGTTCCCCAAACTTCCATTTTTCTTCTGAAAAAAAAAAACCCTGCAAAAACCCTAGATTGCTTTCATGGTGTCAATTTAACATCTCTAGGTAGGATATTTTTGTAACATTTGCTCCACTTATATTGGAAGGCTGATGTGTGTGTGTGTGTGTGTGTACATGGCACATGCATGCATGCATGCATGGAAGATGGCTGATCTTTCCTAGGACGGTACTGCTTTAGTGCTAAGGCTCTAGAAATTTTCCAGATTCTCCAGAGGTATAGTGCTATACTGATAAACTGTAATGGTGCTATTCCTATACTTGTTTCCTTGCAGCAAGATCAGCCCTAGCATGAACTGAGGCATTGGAGGAGAACATCTATGGAGAGGGAGGGCTGGCATCCTGTTAGTGAATTACAATGACGTAATTTGGACTTAGTTAGACCAAAATACCCTAAGAGTATCGGATCCCATCTGATCTTGAAAGCCAAGCATGGTCAGCCTTGGTTAGTACTTGCATGGGAGACCACCAATGAATACCAAGTGCTGTAGATTATATTTCAGAGGAAGGAATTGGCAAAACCACCTCTGAGCATTCTTTGGCTAAGAAAACTCTATGAAATTCATGGGGTCACCACAAGTTGACAGGTGAGTTGAAGGTGCACCCACAGGCACGTACACGCATGCACACACACACACACACACACAATTGGACTTCCATCATTGCAACATTTGTTTATTGTGGTGGTTGGAATTCTGTTCAGTTCTGTTCTGATCATGCAGCTAACAAAATAATTCCAAAACACAGCCTGTAAGCAGCATAGTCTCCTCCCACGGCCATTTCTTGTATTGTCAGAGAGTGGGGGAGATGAATGGGGATGTGTCCAGCTATTTTCTTCTAGCTGGACCCACTGCAATGATATTACCTACAGAGATGCCCCAAGGATGCCTGGAGGTTTCTGCAGATGCTACAGAAAAATAATTGATGCATCCCAGCTGATCTCCCTGCTCTCCTATGCTATGAAAATGGCTGTATCAGAGTGACTGTGTTGATTACAGGGTAGCATTGGGAGACACTGGTATGAGGACATAGATGTGTGATTCATGTAGGTCTCTAGATGCAGAACCTTGATGTATGCGTGTGTGTGTACAGAGATGCAACTAGAAGTGCCAAGAAGCATCAAGAGGCAACATTAAATGGTGTAGTATTGATCAGCCCAAATCCAGTCGTGTAGGGACGGGGGAGTGATTCGCCCCAGGCGGCAATGTGTTTGGGGTGTCCTGCCCCACAACCATGCCCCCACGTGCCCTGGTCATGCCCACACACACTGCAGCCACACCCCTGCACACAGCAGCCATGCTCCTTGTGCCATAGCCCCACCGCCTCCCGCCCCCCACTCCAAGCTCCACCACTGCCCAAATCACCATTTACCATCTGCTTTCATGAAAAGGAATTATACACGAAGCGTTAGCAATCCGGATAGCTTTCAAAACAGCCTTAGGTTTTGTAAAGTACAGCTCTCAAAAGTGAGTTAAAATGCTTCATAAGGGAATCTAGCTCTCTCACACACTGGGACTCTGTTCTAAAATGGTTTTTCAGTATGTAGAAGAGAGCAAGGAATCAGTCATGCATTAGTTAGTTTCTCCCATTTTCTACCAATAGGTTGGCCACTTAACATGTTGCTAAAGAAGAGGGCAAAAGAGGACACCAGTTTGCATAAAAATTGCATCCACTGATTTACATCTGTGAAACCACATTTAGAAATAAGTACTAGATCTTTTATGCACTGGTATTCTTACCAGAGTGGCAAAGACTGTGCACAGGTGAAGGGTTTGCCTGCATAAGCTACTTCTCCAGGTGCTGTTGATGGGCAGCATCAAGGCCTCTGTTTTTCCTTCTTAAGAGTCTTTATTCCAAAAGGTGACTTGCATTAGACACCCCTGAGATTCATGACACCTTCAAATAGAGCCGTGGTGCACAAGTCACAGCCTGCAGGCTGTGTGTGACTTTCTCAGTATGTTCTGTGACCTTCATGATCCTCATGCTGCTGCCGAAACCATCCTGCATGCCTTAACGGCCAACAGAAATCAGGACGCGTTCATATTATTTGGGATCACTGAAGGGTAGGGTTCTCAGATCTCATTGCTTGGAGCCTCTTCTCCAGTTGCTAGGGGGAGGGGGAGGAATCTCAGGGTGAGAGTGTTGTCTTGAAAAGTATTTATATATGTATTTTACTCATTTGTTAGACTTGGTGTTTTTATTTGAATAGCACACTCTGTGAAACTGTGGTTGAAATGTAATGTATCATGCTTAATGACATCACCAGGATCCACTTCCTGTGACATCACAAGGGGCCACCTCTAGGTCTCAGGTTTTGTCCCTTGGTTTCTGGGGTACTCCTGACCTGGCAACTTTACTAGAGGAAAGAGAATAGGCTTCTTCCTACCTTAGTGACTGTTGGGAGTTAGAGTCTCCCAGGATGTTAGCCCTTTGGGGAAATTCTATGAAAGCTAAAGCTGTTAGGAATTAGCTTTTTTAAGGAGAGTTGCAGAAAAAGCATGTCTCAGTCTCTGTGTGGCTTCCCTGAACTGTAGGCTGACTTGAAAGCAAAACAAGGCAGGCAGTTTCAGGCTCCAAACTTAAAAGATTTACTAATAAACTATACAATTACATATGCATTGGAGAAACTAGATCCTAACTAATTAACAGAAGGAACAGGAACAGTAGCTTCATTCTTAACTCACCAACTTCTTGGTGGAGAGGCTAGCGTAGCAGAGAGAAAGTACTAGAAGCAAGATTGCAAAGAGGGCAAAGAGAAGAGGCATGGCCAATGACTGACTCTAGGGTGTATCCTGGATCACATGGGCTTGATACCATAGCCAATTATTTTAAATAACACAGAACAATAGTTGAGACTTCTGATGAAAGGTCAGAGGGCGTTTACATGCAAAGGAAAATTAATCCCATGCTAGCTAAGCCCCATTTATCTTAGAAAAAGGCGAGAAAGAGAATGCTAGAATTTTACAACAGTGACTCCTAAAACAGTTTTACCTACCTAACATTCTTGGGCAGGCTCACTGGGAGGGGGTCAGGTTCAGAGATGTTCAGCACATGGAGGGAAAAGGATGTAAAAAATTATCCAAAGCTCCCTGCTTTGTAATTTAGTGTGTACACATGCACACGTGCACTTGCACATGTATACAGATGTGCACATGTGTCCCACCAGCTCTGCACTGACATCCCACAGCTGAGAAGACTATGCATCTGCCAGATAGGAAGCTATGTTCTGATGGTCCTTCAAATATGTGGTTCTTTACAAGAGATGACACCTTACTACAAAACACAGCCTTGCCCTTATTAGACCTTTCACTGGAGCAGTGGTTGTGTGACATGTGTGCTTAATTCTGGACCTCAAAAATAATTGTTGAACGTCTAAGTTATTTTGGGCTGTTGAAAGAACAATATAGTTTTTAAGAAATACTACAGTGTTTTATTTCTGTAGAAACTGGATAATTTATTTAAACACAGCAAAAATAATCCAAAATATTTTGTTGATCTATATCTAATCTATCCTGGGCTGTTGCAGAACTACACAGTTTTTTAAATACATAAATCTATCTATCTATCTGTCTGTCTATCTATCTATCTATCTATCTATCTATCTATCTATCTATCTATCTATCTATCTCCTGGTGTTTTATTTCTGCAGAAACTGGGCAATTTATTTATGCATAGTGAAAATAAACCAAAACATTGCTTGAATTACCTCTAGAATATCTTTGGATGTTGCAGAACATAGACTTTTCTTTTTTAAAAAATTACTCCAGATAGTTTATTTCTGCAGGAGCTGAACAATTCATTTATGCATGGTAAATATATTCTAAAATAATTGTCAATCCACCTCTAAAATATCTTTGAGCAGTTGCAGAACTACATAGTTGTTGTTTTTTTAAACTACCCCTGGTGTTTTATTTCTAGAATCTATTTACTAGAATCTATTTATAGATAGCAACTGGCTAACATGGAGGAGGGGAGACAGGCCAAACCTGACATTAATTAACCTTCTTTCCTCAAGGAAGTGGGAATGATATGGTAGGTTAATTGGCTCAAACACAACAACCTTCCACCTCACTCTAGAGCAGAGAACATCTCTGCACTGCAGACTGTGCTAAACTTGTTTCAGTCTGAATGACTGCTAGTCATTCATTTCTTCTCTTTAGAGAACCCCAGGAAATACAGTTCTGTAAAAGAGGAGCCAGGGGAGCAGAGAAATCTCAGTACCTGAATCACACTACACATTTCACTGACGGGGAAGGGGTATTGAAAGCAAAGTGGCATCAACGCTTGTATAGATTAGTGAAAGGGAGCTCTAGGGAGTATGTCTGGCCTTTTGTTTCACCTCTCTGTTTCTTTGTTTTATGTGCTTAAGCCTTTTTGCTTCATTCCTTTTGCTTCAATTCCCCCTTCTTCCAAAAGTTAGCTAATTCTTTGGGCCTTTCTGCACTACACTGTTATAGTGCTATTATTCCACTTTCAACATCCTACGGAATCCTGTGTCTTGCAGTTTAGGGGAAGGGGCACTTAGATTTCTCAGCCAGAGAGCTCTTTGGCCTCAGGAAACTACAAACTTCAGAATTCCACAGGATGTTGAAAGTGGAATAGTAGCACTATCACAGTGTAGTGTAGAAAGGCCCTTTGTCTCTCTTTGTCTGGGAAAGGAGCGCACACACACACCTTGGAGATTGCAGTCTGTAAAGTAGAACACAGCTATTTATACTTCTCTGAATTTTGCAATGTAGCCCTCTGATCCAAAAGAAATGTGTATAAAAATCTGAATACAGATTTAGGGGGAAATGCACCATAAGAAATGTAATATTTGAAATAATAAGGTTACAAAATAGAGGCTACTGGGGAAAACCACTTTCTAAAATTATATCTATTAACCAAAATTGCACACTAAATGTATATTATTTTATACATTATATATTATATTATTACTATTCTTTTGCCATTTTTTTGCCATTTTAAAAAAACTTCATACTTTAAAATGCATAAAGAAATGGAGTGAAATAAACCTCAGATCTGAAAAATGAGAAATGGAAAAAAAAATCCTCAGATTGACAGATTTATCTATTCTTAGAAAAGATCCAATAAGACCCGCTGAAATGTTGCTGGAAAAATCCCCTCCTCTGCCTTTGGGCACAATAAGTAGGCAAACCAAGGTAGCACTAATTTTCATCCACCATCAGTTCATGTGCAGCAATCTCATATTGAGGGAGAAAAAATATAGAGGTGTTATCTGGTGCCAGAGTAGATAACCTTTTTCTCTAACTTATTGACGTCCTGATGTGTTGAAATATAACTCTCATTATCCTCGACCAGCATGGCCAATAGATAGTCCTTCAAACAGATGATTGTCCTTCTTCAAAGAGAGAATGGTAAAATTCAAATTATGGACTGAAATCCTGGATATAGCGGGAGGTGCATTAATACACCACTAGCACAGTTCTGTGTTCTACTACTACCCAGCAGATGTCAAGGCCTGAGGGGCCCCAGTCTGACTGGGGAGGAGATCACATAGACAATGAAGAAGAGGCTGGTCTTGACTGCAAGGGAAAAGGGAATGGCTGTCCTCTCTCAGATGGCACGTGCCTTTGTTTCTCTTCCCTTCTCAGCTAAGAACAGCTGCATCTTCATAGCCTGAGCCATTCCCTCTCCTGTCTTCTCTCCAGTGGCAGCAGCTCTCCACAGGCTGGGGGCTGGGGAGGTTTCAGATGGGGTAGCAGGGGCTAGAGCAGAGCTTTCCAAACTTTTCATGTTGGTGACACATTTTTTAGACATGCTCCATTTCGTAACACATAACTCAATAAGTGGAGGCAGCCCCTCCATCCGAGCCTGGCCAGCTGCCACCTTCACCCTCTCTGGAGTCTTCTAGGGCAGGGGTGGGAGCAGGGGTAGAAGAGGCAGCCCCTCCACCCAAGCCTGGCTTGCAACGACCGCTACCTTCATCAGAGTCTTCTTCGGCCAAGGGCAGCAGCAGCAGGAGAGGCAGCCCCCTCCACCCGAGCCTGGTCAGCCACCACTGCCACCGCCTTCACTGGAGTCTTTCTTGGTCTGGGGCAGTGGCAGCCCTTTCACCTGGGATTGGCCTGCCACAGTGGTGGGAGAGGCAGCCTCTCCACCAGTTACGTTTGTACGAGACATCTACAGACTGCAGGCGGCACACTAACATGTCATGACACACAGTTTGGAAAGCTCTGGGCTAGAGAACAAGGATTTCTGCCCCATCAAAACAAAATAATACACGCTCGTAGACCAGCGTTATGTGTGCATATGTCACTAACAGGATTTCAGACATGGTGACCCTACGTTATGAGTTATATTAGTGATGGGAGTAGGAGAAAAACATGTTTGGTTTTTGCAAAATCTTATAATTTTCATATTAGTATTACTATTATGGGAGCAGTGTGAAGGACTCCTATTTAGTCCTCAGTAGCAGTTTATACCAAGCAATATGAATTGCTTATTATTTATGGTTTAAGGCTGAATTAATGGAGAAAGGGAAGTAACCCCTTGGAACAAACAATTTGATGCAGTGACATACATGAAATTAGACTCAGAATCAGTTTGTACTCTCTCCAATAGAAGCACTGTGAAATGGACTGAAAACTGTTTAAGGTCCATGAACAAAAGGGATGGTTTCATTACGAATCTGAATCACATCTATTGTCACAGATGTGCCTTTCATCCTAAGCACACTTAGGAAATATCTAAACTAAAGAATTAAACAGGGTAAATAGTCATTGTCATCCTCTGAAGGGATCAGGGACTATATCTGCAATACACAATTTCCAGAACCTTACTATTCTTATGTTGTTGTTTTTTTTGAAGAAGTTATGCCTTTTATAAGTTTATAAGTTTTATAAGTTTGCAGTATAGATTTCTGTTCCATTCACTTGTTTACAAAGTGTGCCGAATCAACATGTAAAGAAGGGACTGGTATAGCTCCAAAAACACTTGGAGAGAATCCTACTGGTGACATATATTATGTAAGCTGGGGCTATGTGAATGTACTTTATGAAGGCAGTGGAAGGAGGTACTCACTACCTCCTTCTGTAATCACTTCCATGAGAAAGGGAGTATGCCTAGTCGAACAGGGTACTCCATGGCCATTTAGTGCAGTGGTTCTCAACCTGTGGGTCCCCAGATGTTTTTGGACTTCAGCTCCCAGAAGCCCCAGCTACTATGGTCAATGCTCAGGGCTTCTGGGAGCTGAAGTCCAAAAACATCTGGGGACTCACAGGTTGAGAACCACTGATTTAGTGGGTGTGGGGGCAACAAAGCACTGGTCAGGAGATATCACATTTCTACACATACACACGTACTCAGTGGAGATCCAGGAAAGCAATGTCTTTTTTCCATATCCTGGCTGCAAAACTGCAGCTGGTCACGGCTCTGGTGCCCTTATGACTTGGGGGCATGATTCCCTCCCCAGGGCAAATTTTCTTCACCAGGATCAGAAGTTAACACAATAAAACTGTGCCAGTGAAGGGTAACACTCCCCTAGCTGCCAGGTTTCTGATGTCAAGTTCTGTCACTCTCCGCATAGGCACTCTCCATGTGATTTGCAACCCTATGTGAGGCTCCACAGGGCCCTGCTGTCCCCATTTGTCACGGTCAAAACACTCACATCGAAATGAGCAGTGCTGGTGCTGTCATCAAAACTGTACAGCTAAAAAATTGGTGTGTGTATGTGCCTTCAAGTTGCCTGTTGACTTATGGCAACCTCATGAATTTCATAGGGTTTTCTTAGGCAAGGAGTACTCAGAGATGGTTTTGCCACTTTCTTCCTATGATATGTAGCCTACAGCACCTGGTATTCACTGATGATCTTTCATCCAAGTACTAACCAGGGCTCACCCTCCTTAGCTTCCAACACCAAATGGCATCTGGTTTCTTTGGAGTATTTAGTTGGAGGCACTTTGCCCTGCCCTGCAAACTTAGCCCTAAGATCTGCTGGGGAAGGCTGAAAAGATTCACACATGCATGCATGCAGAAGATTCAAACACTCACACAAACACACAAGCGCTAAACAGAAGAAAGTTGTAGATAGAGGACTTGTAGAGTTCAGGCAATAATCACCAAACTGGAGAGCAGTGAGGAAAGCAGCAATGTGACTCAGACTGAAGTCTAAGGACAGTTCTTCTTGGGGAAATTGAGGGACAGCATGGCATTCAGCAAGGTGAGAGACTGCGAAAGTCTGCTCAAACTGGAGGGTGTTTATACCCAAGGGCTCGGTGAACCATCTGAAGCAGACTGCAGCAGTGGGACGCAGCAGCACGCAGTTAAAGAAGGCAATAGTCTCAGCCTGAGATTCTTCCTCTGATTCTGCGAGCCAGGGCCAGGCCCTGACATCTGTGAATGGGGAGGTATTAAAATAGCATTTCCTAGATAGACAACATAATGACCAAGGAAAACCAGACTAAGAACTCCTGTAGTTGAGAAAAATATACCCTGAAAGCCCCAGAGTTTGTTCCTGTACAAACCAATTGCATTTTAGAGATCCACATGGTTTCTTCACCCCAAAGTATTTTTGGGAGCTCATAGCATTACCAAAGATTTTCATGCCTATTTCTCAGATCAGTTTAAATTAACTCAGTATTTTCCAAAATGAAATGTATCTCTACTGGTCTGTCTGTATTATGTTGAAACTAGCTAAGATAGCTGCTGCCAGTAAACACAGCTCTTGTTTCCAGGATGCAGATTCAACAGAGATCAAGTGAGGGAAAGAGGATAGTTTGCACCAAAACAAAATCATCCTAATGTTAAGCTTGTCTAATATTGCTAAAGCACTTTAGCACATTGACTATAACTCCTCAATAGTACTAAAGAAGGTTCAGTTGAAATTGGTTTTTTTTTTAACTCTTCTGGATAACATTTACCTTACATTTAATACACATTGCCATTGTTTTATTTTTGTTTTACAACAGTTTTATTGTTCTGTTGGGCCTACATTTGTGTACCTTAAGTTCCCAGTTTTATGAAACTGTACTTTTTATCCCAGACAGCTCTATCAACGGCCATTTCCGCACTACACTCTTATAGCGTGATTATTCCACTTTCAACATCCTATGGAATCCTGGGGTTTGCAGTTTAGGGAGGGGCCTAGGATTCCATAGGATGTTGAAAGTGGAATAATCGCGCTATAGGAGCGTAGTGAGGAAATGACCAAAGACGACCAAAGGCCTACCTAGTGAGAGTTCTGAACCAGCCCCACTGCCCTACAAACACTACATATACTTTCCAGTTTAGTTTGCTGCATGTTTTTTTGAGCCCAATGATTCCCCTGTTTTCCCATGAGACATTTCCTAATGTTGCCCATGCAATGTAAATAACAATAATTTCAAGAGAATAAATCAGTCTATTCTAATATGTAGAGTGAATAAAATGTGCAATACCTTTTAGAATTAATGGCTCATTAAAACCTATTGCTGTCTTTGTCATCATGTTTGATTGAAATCAAATTCAGAGGCTCAACTTACAAGATCAAAGGTCTCTACTTTAGGACACAGAGCCATGATTTCTCATTACTCCAATTTATTCTATGTCGTGTTTTATTACTGGACATGTTTCACAAGTTTCTAGAAATAAGATGCAAATCAATCTTACAGCTGCCCCTGTAACTACTACCTTATCTTTTAATGTGTATGCTAGCTCCATTTTCATATTGCTGTCGTTTGCTTTACATATGCAAACTAGGATGCAGCCATGTGAAAAAATTACTACAGAAAGCTGTCAAAAATTAAGTTTGTAATTGTTTTATTTTCTTCCCATAATATAAGCTTGCTAGGCTTAGTGATTTATTGCCTTGCATCCACAACCCATCAATGATGGAGCTTTTAAAATTGTTTTAAAATGCATTCCAAGAATTTTCAGCCCAAAACATTTGGCCTAGTTGTCCCACTATTGTTATTGTTAGTGGCACATTGTTAGTGGTGCACACACATGCATAAATTCTACTTGTATATATCAGTTTTTGATTGCTGCAGAGATTCATATGCTCTTCTTCCCTTCAAAGAGGCCAAAGCCCCTCCTGAACCAGATGTAGAGCCACTGAAGCCTCCATCCCTGCCATTCTTGCTTGTAGAGGAGCAGGATGAAGATCATAGAAGCATCTGTCTGTGTCCCTGTAGTGAGATGCAAAGTGTTTACATCAGCCTCTGAGAGCTCTAGAAGACCCAAGCAGGGACATAGCCAGATGCCTCTGGAGTCCCCTCTTGTTGTCCACCAGGCACGGAATGGCAGGAGAGGTGGCTTCAGCAGCTGTAAGGTATGTGTGGGAGTCTGGTAAATGGCTCTGCATAGCATTGTTCTGCATGAAGAAGTACAATGCTATGCTGAGGCATGCAGGATTGCAGCCAATATCTACTCATCTGAGAGCAAGCCCCATTGAACTCAGTAAAACACACTTCTGAGTAGATATCTGTAGGGTTGCACTGACAATCACCAAATAATGTTACCATTAACTTAAACAATAATCCTCTGCACACAGGAAACCATTTATCAAGGAGAAAAATTCCAGCCTGAGTTTCTCATTGGCATATTCATTTTTTATACTTATTTATTTACTTTAATTTTAAAAAATACACCATAAACTGTTCATCATGACGGTAATTGCCAAGCAAAGACACAAATGCAAACTTTGTTGATGGGAAGTAATGGTTTGCAAGAAAGCATGTTCCCAGCATAAGCTTAATTGTTTCTGAAAGAGCATTCAGTTTAGTTTCTGCTCGTTCTCCCTGGAGAATCAGACTGCAAACAACAGCAATGCACAATTAAAGGATGGAACTTAAATTAATGTTAGACAATTGTGGTTACATAATGAGATGCTCTTCTGTCATAATAATGAAACAAATGCCCTTGAAGTTATAAGTGCGCATGGAAGGCTTCTCAAAAACATGGATTCTCTCTGCAGTGTGTCAGTACGCTAGCAACATCCTTTTAAGGATAAATAAGTTTGCTGAGCAGCAAAACCATTGCTGTGATAAGAAGAGAAAGTAAAGGTGACACGAAGAGTTGGTGATTTATTATAGCAGTGTTTCAGCTTGGAGCAGGAAGTAAAAGCAGAGCTTGGAAAAGATAATTTTTCCAAAAGTAATTTTTCCAAGGTCTGTGCAAAAGTGCAGCAGATCTATCCATGTAACGTGTGAGCATCTTCCATATCACCATCCTTAGCAGTGTATTTATAGGAGCTGTTAAGGAAAATTTTAGATATAGCTGCAGCTCTGCTTATTATTATTTTGCTATAAAGGTTCACACTGCTGAGGGGTCAATCCCACTTTTAAACTGAGCAACAGCTTAGTGTGGGAAGTGAGAAAGAAAGAAAAGAAAAATTGCATAATTTTGTATGGTCACATGTATACACAGAATTTTGTCTGGACACATGTGCACCCCTTCAGGATCTGGGTTCCACACTTTAATGGTTTCATATCCAATCCACTTCTATCCTCTCAGCCACAAGATGCTGTCAAGTTGACTTTGTCTTATGGCAACCCTATGAAAGAGAGACCCCCAAGTCACCCTGTCATCAAACATCCTGCTCAGGTCTTGCAAATTCAGGGTCATAGTTTTCTTGATTGAGCCTGTTTACCTGGCATGCAGTCTTCCTCCTTTCCTACTCAGCACTACTGCCTTATACCTTACCGTGCATTATTATCTTTTCTAGTTAGTCATGTCTTCTCATGATATGACTGAAGTACAACAGTCTTGGTTTAGTCATCTTGGCTTCTAGGGAGAGTTCAGGCTTGATTTGCTCTAGGAACCATTCATTTGCCTTTTTAGCAGTTCATGGTATCTGTAGAACTCAACAGCTCAACATTTCAAATGAACTGGTTTTCTTCCTATCAGCTTTCTTCACTGTCCCCCTTTCACAACTATGCATAGAAATACGATATATGATACAGAAATATGCATAGAGATATGATGGCATGGACAATCCTAAGTTTAGTATTCAATGCAAAGTGGTTATATCAGTCTGCATAAATTTATATATTGTATGGTAATTAAAAGGCAAAGAGTCAGAGTGGTATAGTGGTTTGAGTATTGGATTATAACCCTGGAGACTAGGGTTTGATTCCCTGCTCAGCATGGAAACCACTAGATGATGCTGGGTGTGTCACACACTCTCAGCCCCTCAAAAACCTGTGATAGGTTTGCCTTAGGATAGACATAATTTGGAAACAAATTG
This sequence comes from Iguana delicatissima, assembly GCA_948472985.1. NCBI lineage: Eukaryota > Metazoa > Chordata > Lepidosauria > Squamata > Iguanidae > Iguana > Iguana delicatissima. Next base: position 60,684 of record CAOKZL010002555.1, on the reverse strand, counting down.
AAAGCACACAACACAAATAAATGGCAGAATGCTGTTAATGTCATACCCCTGAACAAGCCACATTGAGTCAGACTAACTACGTTCTCTTACAGATGTGGTTGTACCTTTTTGGCTGCTCTAAAACAGATGAACATATTCAGCTCATGGCTGCAGAAGCAAAATTCCATGAGTGTAACTGTTTCATGTGAGCGTACATCCTATTGTTAGTTCCAACTAGGGTATCCTAATCAATTAAATCCAGTTGGCTTTAATGGACTGAATTGCTTTGATTGATTCAATGCATCTACTCCAGCTGGGGACTAACTAACAGGATTCCTGCTGTGCATTTCATTCTTGGATGGTGCATAACTGTTTGTCAGTACCTTCAAGGTACCACTTGGTCCACTGGCATTGCAGAAATAGCCACTCTTCATAGCCATTGCACAATGGGACAATAAGCGGATATGCAATGAGTTGCACAAAGTTGGTAGTCAGTAGAAAAGGGTGCAGTGCAACTACATCATTACTACACAAGTGTAGAATTATACTATGCAACCATGATGGAGAATCTTGGCCACAGTATTTCTGTGTGGCTTATGCTGCCTGAGGTAGAGCAAAAAAAAATATGACCCCTTCTCTCCATTCATTGAAGTACACCAGATAATTAACTTGTACTTGAGTAATTTTGGTATGTGGGTGAGGAAATTCCATAAGTTCTTCTCTCCACTGCTGGCAATAAACACTACAATACCATAAATGACTATAAGTAACTAGCATAAATAAATATTAAAATAAATAACCATTGTACCCAAAGTTGAACCTGGTCACCTTCCATGTTCTGATACCATCTGCTATTCAAAACACTAAAAAGAGACCTCTAGCTATTTCCTGTTAGCCTCCAGACACACCTGTTAGTCATTCTGGGCTACAAAGAAGGACTGTGACCAATAAACAATATGAGTGAGCCAATATAGTATAAAACCAGATTGGGAAGCATGCAGCCCTCTTGGTATTGTTGGACTGTAAGTCACAGAAGCTATAACTGCTATAAGCATTGGTGAAGAATGCTGGGAACTGCATTCCAGAAACATTATGAGGTCCGCATGATTCACATCATTGATATTTTAAAAAATATATGACCCTTGATTTTTTTTAAAAAGTGTTTCTCTCTGCAGCACTCTGGACACTGAGATAGTATGTGTTTTCCCCACCAGCTGTGTAGTGTCCACAGCTGTTGCTGCAGCCAATGTACTTGTGTTGAAGTCTAACATATCAGCTATCAGGGTGCAGCATCCTCAATCTCTTCAGTTCTCATTTTGTTAATTTGGTGCATCCTGCTGTGTGCCTCAGGTCCTGTGTATTTATACCTACCTACCTAGGCTGTTTCATGATCTGATGGATTTTTGGCTACAAAAAGGCATGCTACAATAGACTAATTAGGATGCAGTCTTGCACGTTGATGAGCTGCTTAACTCCCAATTGCCACCTTAGGCTGTGTGATTCTATGCAGCCTTTCTTGGCAGGAAATTTCATTGAATTCAACAGGCTTTATTGCTTTGAATAAACATCCATAAAACTGAACTCAAAAGAACAGGCATATAGACCCTATGGCTTTCCAGATGCTGCTGCACTACAACTCCCAGTATGCTTTGCAATTGACCAGCCTGGCTGGGGTTGTTGGGAATTAGGGCTCATCAGATCAAGGAATCACACGTTCACTAGCCTTGCAAGAAAGCTTGGGTGAAACCCCTTTGGCTGTACAAAGGATTTGTCCTGCAACATCCACAACCCCATACTATTGGCCATTTATGATAGAGCTCATGGGTGTTGTAGGCAAAACATCTAGAGGACCAAAGATCACCTTTCCTATCATAAAGTCTGAATTGGATCACACTATGTCTATTTAATTAGGCGTAAGATGCATTGGGTTCCATGGATTTCCTCCCCTTTAAATATGTACACAATTGCGGCTTTAGGTAGACAGTGTGGATTTTTCAGGTACCAAAGAACCTTTTAGAAATCCAAACTCTGACCAGTTTAATTAACTGATTACAACAATTTTAATTTAAACACAAATAAACTAATTTACTTCAGTATGGATGAAGGTTATTGGACTATCTGTTTATTTTGGGGAGCTATTTTAGTTGTGGTGTGATGCTGAAATTAAGGATAAAAATCAGCATGTATATCAGTTGAGAAGCAGATGATAAATCAAATGAAATTATATAGTTGTTTGAGAAAGCTGTTTATGCTTTGATAAATTAAACCAGGCCTATTGCAAAATACCATCTGCTTAATTTTCTTACTTGCCTTGACTGTATTTCACCCAGATTTGGGGTTTGTCTGAAGCTGTCTACAGGTTCCAACGTAAGTGAATATCATGGCTGGCCATGAAAAAAACATTCAGATAGTGCCAGAGCAATGGTACACACCTTATCATGATCTGAACTCATGCAGCATCCAATACATATCTCTTTCACAGCAGAAAAAATGTCATCTAAGAACTCACTGAGATGTTCTCCAAGGGCAGGGGGGAACACCATGTGGCTCATTGATAGCATGAGTCCTCAGCCATTTTTGTAGCTGGAGGACTCCCTGGGACCTTGCAATGGAAAAAAAAAAACAGGTCAAAAGAAAGGACAAATGCTTCTCCTGGAAGCCCCCATGAATGGTGGTACTCTTGGAAAGCATTGTCCAGCTCTGCCTAGAGTGAGAATTTCTGTCCCAGTGAGAGAGCCCAAAGTCCAGAAATTGATCACTAGCTTTGGTAAGCAACTAGAAGCTTACAAGATAACAGTGAGACAAGATTTGCAAGATAGCAAGAGCTCTGAATAAGAGGAAACTAGCTAAGTAATGCAACAAAGCCTTTGCAGAAATGGGAAGCAGGTACAGGTAGATGCTACAGTGTGGTTAGCTCTGTGGTCTGCAATGTCTGGAGCACCCCAGACTAGACAAATGGCAGGGAGAGCAACCACAAGACCTGAAATACAGTTATCTATAGCTTCATTAAACTTCATTGTAATATTAACTTACAAGGTGGGATTTGGTATTATAATTTGGGTCCACCTGTATGCACATGCGCAGTGCTTGAATGCTAACATAATAATGTATTCATGATATAGTTTCCTACATTAATCGAGTTACCTCCTCCTCAGGGAGGACTGTGTAAACTTTGAAGACTATATATGATGTGGTTTTGTCTTGTGTTTGGAGAACACTTGATTTGCTGAGTGCCTTGTGTTCTGCTCTGTAGAACTTTCAATAAAATAACTTTGATCTTTTTCTCAGTATGGCTTATTGGCTAGCGCACTGGGCACCAACCCTGTCCAGAGTCCCTCCTCTGGGAAAAATCCAGGTGATACCAGCAGTGGAGAAGTGGGAAGACAACCCACTCCATTGACTCACATGGCTGCAATTCAACATGCCTGTGGCACAGCATAAATATCTGCACACAATATGCTGCACCAGCACTACACAACTCCCATGCAGAATAGCAACATTACAGAATACATGTAAATGACTGGGTGTCATTGTGCAATGTCTCAAAGCCACAACCTTAATTACTCACACAATACTCTCAGTGTAGAATTACCTTGTGGCATTGTAAATAATTAGGTTAGTCAGGTTAAAAAAGGACTTTTAGTGGTGGTACAGAAGCGGCAACGTCAGCAGGTGGTACTTCCCTGATGAGCACCACCTGCTGAAATTCCGTCTACTAGATACCTATTAAGTATAAAGGAATCCAGTTCTTTTTTCACCTGGCAACCCCATGGACCATTTAACTGGTTTCTCTCAGCAGGGGTTGTGAGCTGCCATTCAAAGCCAAGATCCTGTTTAACACCAGCAGGATATGAAAGTCTCCAGGCATGCTTACACATGGCTCTTTGTTTCTTAGCCATTCCAGAAGCCATTCCACATCTTTTCTGGCCATGGGTAAGTGGGAGCTGTGCCTGATTGAAAAATGATTTGTGTAAGGGGGTATTGGGGACTCCCTTACACAAGTATCTGGATAGCACAATCACTATCTGCAATCTGCTATAACCAGCAGTAACACCAGTATAACATGCCAAGTGGATCCTGGTCTAATCTTCCACAGTGCCTTACGGCCACACATATTTAAAGCAGAGATTAGTCAGACAATAGCTCCCAGTATCCCCCCTGGCCAACATGGAGTCGTAAAAAGTAATATTTCTAAGCATCACTTAAGGAGGTACTGGAAAAAAAATCAAAATGGTAGCTCCCAAGCTTTTTTGGGGACTGATTACCCCCTTGCTCCCCATGAAGAGGCACCAGAGGCATTGTGCCAAGGAGGCCATTGAACATGGAGCCAAAGTTCCTTCATCATGTTGGAATTTGCTTCAAGGGTATGATGTGGAATGAAAGTGGAGAATTGCAGATTTTTAAGGTTCTTTCCGTTGCAGATACCGCTACCAATGACAGAAAAATTGAGTAAACCTGAAAGCCCTCAGCTTTTTCCTGCTGCAAATTTGGATCCGAGAGTCATTGCACCTAGAATAATAACATGATAAAAAAAAAAGTATTCTGGGCAGTTTGTTGACTTCGGCGGGGGGGCAAATAACAGGAAAACGCATGTAGATGGATTGGTTACCATAGCTTACTGGGTTATGAGTCATGCAGAAAGTGCCAGGTTCAATCATTGGCATCTCCAGTTAGTAGCAAAAGCTCTTTTGCTGTTTAATACCTGCAAGTCAGATAACACTGGTTAGATGAGCCAATGGTCTATCAGGCATAAAGCACCCCCTGTGTGCTTTTTGTAGAAAGTAAAACTATGGTATCTTTGGTAAAATTCAGCCTTGGTATTTTCACTGTACAACAGGCCAGCAACAGGCCCATGCACACATATTAGAAATGAGGGCTACTTAAAGTCAACTACACACCATGTTGATACATTAGGCCAGCCAAAAGGTTCAAAATACAATACAGTACACTAGCTTCTGAAAGTCACTGGTTTATCATCATGTAAAAATATTAAAAATCATTCAGGAGAAGAAAAGTGACAATGCTGGAGTCACAACTGCCTTTTGTTTGACATGTTTGCTTAAGTTGGTGCTTAAGATAGGATTGCCTGAGTGGAAACAGGAGATTGCTCCTGTACCATCAATGGTTGTGTAAAAGAACTGCTGAAATCTCTTATTTTATGGCAAAGGAGCACTCTTCAGTTTCTACTGTGGCAACATTACCTTAAGCACCAGCTTGTAAGCCCTTCTCAGCAGTCTTCTCTCTGCACCAAATTTTCAGTTGCGTCTCAGTGCATACAGAGGAGAGGTTTAATATGCATTACTTTCCAGTTACTTTCAAAAGTTATATACAAGGGCTTTTGTACAGGCATTTGACAAGAATTCTTCAAGTTTTATGGTGGTCTCTTAGCAATCTTCAAGTTGCTTTTTTGAAAAAAAAAGGAATATAACAGAAACCGCAACACAATAAGGGCCTTTCTGCACTATACTGCTATTATTTCACTTTCAACATCTTGTGGAATTCTGAGGTCTGTAGTTTACTGAGGCCAAGGAGCTCTCTGGCTGAGAATTCTAAATCCCCTTCCCTCAACTGCAAGCCCCAGGATTCCATAGGATGTTGCAAGTGGACTAATAGCACTATAACAGTGTAAAGTAGAAAGGCCCTAAGGCATATAATGTGTTATCGTTCCATCATTGTGATTAGCAATAGTATCTTTTCAAACTGTTTCAGGCTTTAAAATATTGGATAGGCCATCTTTGTATACGAGCCTAAGAAGTCTAACTAGGGTGGTTACCTCTCAGGGATGGTGTAGCTGTGGATTCCTGCACTGGCAGATGGCTCTACTCGATGGCCCTTGAGGTCTCCCAGCTCTATGAGTCCCACAGAAGTTCTACTGTGATGTAATTCCCAATCTGTGTATGCCCTTCCTTTCCTGCTTGTTTCCTTGTGGACTTTTTCCTCTCCTTGTCTTTTGCAGTTCTCTATCACCACATGGCTCTGAGCAACCAGTAGGACCAGCACTTGCTCTTTTTCAGTAGCTGCTGCTATGGAACTCAAACAACTTCTTCCTTCTTCTCTGCCTAAGCTAGGCCAATACTGCATTTTTGGGTGCAAGAAAAATAAGTTGTGAGTAAGCTACTTTATTTATATTTTACTGGAAGGAAAAAGACTTGGATGCTGTTGGTGATCCTTAATGACAGTTGACTCATTGATTCAGTTATTGAATGGTTAGTCAATGCATAGGTAAATCCAATAAATTCAGTGAGCTTTGTTCTACTTGAGACTAACAAGATTCAGGCCCATGTTTATTTTATTCTACTAGGTTGTGGTGGAGGAGCAGCTGTTTGGTTACTCTGTTCATTTTTCAGTTTCTAAATTTCTATCTATATAATTCTAAATATCTCTATATGGATATCTAGGTATTCACTGAACCACTACCTGCACTGCACCTATACCTGTAGAGATTTCTGTAGCCGTAGGTGGGGCCTCTGGAGGAGATGTGTCACCCTGGTCAGTTAAAGAGGCACCCCCTAGCTCCCTCCAGCCAGAAGATTTGAGGTTAGGACTGCTTTTTGAGGTTTTTTTTTTCCAATATTTTATCTGTAACAGTTTTCAGGAATATCACAATAGTAAGCTACTTTTCTTAGGACAGATCACTGTCAGCACAATAAAGAGCTAGGTCTCATTATCTCTTGAAAAATCTTATGAAAAGGATTACATAATTTGGCTGTAGGATGAGAATGCACTCATTTGGGGCCCAATATACCCAGAGAGAGACAGAGAGAAAAATTTTCTTTAAAAGTAAAACCTTTATCCTGTACAATTTTAGCATCATTGCTAAGACCTATATAGATCTCTTGCCTTGGGCAGGGATTGGAGAAGTGCCATTTAAAACTGTCAGTGTTATAAATGAAAGCAGTCCGCTCCCATCAGGTGTCATCTGCCAAGCTAGAAGCCCACCAGAGTGGATAGGAAACAACATTTGTGACAAAGTGTATCTGCCCAGCGAGAACCCAGCTGATGGCTCTGCCAATACCTGGAGCCTAATTAATTTTGCTGAACCATTAGGTGCTTCTTCATTTGCATTAAATTGAAATTAGACTCTGCGAGGAATGCTGAGCTTTGCAAAGTAGAGCAGAGTGCACTAAGAAAAGGATGAAGGGAAGGAGATGAATAATTTGCTGAACTGTCCCATTTTTGGAGGCATGCATTAAACAATGCATGTCTTTTTATGGTTCCTTAAGAAGTTATAGTAAAAGAACAGATAACAATGTTAGCTGCAAGAAAACAAGAAAATCCTAAATCCATATATGTATTAAGCTAATCAAAGGGGCACAAAAATATGCACAAGCTTTGCAATCCTCACACTTCTTTATCAAGGGAAATGTTACAAAAAGCATGTGGAATACCAGATGTCTGCACCTCTTTTTTTCATTCCCTTTTGCCCCACAATTTTGTCTACCCTCACTCCAGAAAATGATGGACTGCAGTTTGCAATGGGTCTTCCTATTGGCTATGCTGGCAAGCACTCAAGGGAACTACAGTGCAACACTTTCTAGACCAGAGTTGGGCAAAATGGGGGACATGGGGAGATGAACCCCAGATCTCTGGGGTTCCACAGTGGTGGTTGAATGTCTAGGACTGAGCATCTACAGAGGTAGGATTGGATTTGACTGAGGCTGTTTGACCAATGCTGAATTGAGAGTGGAATGTAGATTACTTTCTTTCCCCAGAAGAAGTCCAACAATAGCTGGAATCCTGTTGGTATCACATACTTTTGTAAGTTCTCTTGCGTATGCTGTTGTATGTTTTGGCAGCCATGCAAAGGATGCATTCAGTTCATGGCAGTGTAAGCAAGAGATCTACAAGTGCAACCACTGCAGTTGTCATTTTATCAAATGGATTTATCTATGTGTTGACTCCCCATTCAACAATGGGTTTACTTTAGTTGGGACTGACCTAAAAGATTCTCACCACATTCTTGGGTGGTACATAACTATTTGTACCACATCATTCACTGGGTTTGTCCATTCTCCATTGCACAATGGGACAATAACTAGGCACATTAGCAAATATGGGACAATAACCAGGGACAATGGGGAAGATAGTTGCACAATGGTATACTCATCAGAAAGTGAGAGTAGTGCAACCACTGTATATCTGTGTGAGTGTAGATTTACATTACACATGCATGACATCAGATTTCAACCATTGCATTTTGGGGGTATAATCAGATCCAGTCTAAGCCTTCTGCTTTTATGGAGTTCTGTGCATGCACATATCAAATATGTTTTTTCTTCTTAGCAAATCAGCATACATCTGTAGAGCGGTGGGTGTAGGTGATGAAAGTTTCAATTTTTATACCAGGTGTGCTGTGAAGAAATTTCATAGAATCATAGAGGTGGAAGAGACCACAGGGGCCAACCCCCTGCTATGCGGGAACATCAAAGCATTCCCAACAGATGGCCATCCAGCCTCTGCTTAAAAACCTCCAAAGAAGGCGACTCCACCACACTCCGAGGCAGCATATTCCACTGCTAGACAGCTCTGACTATCAGGAAGTTCTTCCTGAGCTTCAGGTGGCATCTCCTTTCCTGCAGCTTGAATCCATTGCTCCTTAGCCTAGTCTCTGGAGCAGCGGAAAATAAACCCGCTCCCTCCTCGACATGACATCCCTTCAAATATTTAAACATGGCTATCATGTCCCCTCTTATCCTTCTCTTCTGCAGACTAAACATATCCAGCTCCCTAAGCCGCTTCTCATAAGACATGGCTTCCAGACCCTTCACCATTTTGGTCACCCTCCTCTGGACACGTTCCACCTTGTCGATATCCTTCTTGAATTGAGGTGCCCAGAACTGGACACAGTATTCCAGATGAAGCCTAATCAGTGCCTTGGTTTGTACTGTTTAAGATAACTCAGGAAAAGACCGAAGTTAGAGAGAAGTGACTAAAGGCCACCTATCTCACACTTTCTCCTTCCTACCCCCTCTATGAAAAGCAGGGCCACTCCACCCCAGTCGTTCCCCACACAGGCTAATTATGGGATTCAGGGTAATGTATATGCCATCAAGGGGCCAGAACAAATGTAAGGAAGCAGTGTGCCAGCTCCAATGCTTAGAGCACAACAGCTGAGTAGAGAAAGGCAAACACAAACCTCAACCTCATTCTTCCCCTAACACTATAATTGGACTAGCTGTAATGTTTGGGAACTAAAAAGCCAGATTTAGTGTTTTCTTTCCGCTAGGAAAAGCAAGGTTTGTTCGGTGTATTAAGCAATGATTGTTTTTTTTTAAATAACTGGATTATATTTTGTTTGGTGGGGATCTGAGAAAAAAGAAGAGTTATTCAATTCTGAGGCTATTTTGATACCAGTGTATTAATATAATAAGAAAGGAGAGGAAACAAAATTTAAATTTTGGAAGCCAGGATTACACCTGAGTTTACCTGCCAATTGCTTCTGGCCAAGATTTCAGGAGAACAACAATAATCTTTTCTCACTGTCTTTAATTGAAGCTGATGTGAAAGTCCTTGGTGGAATCTTTTCAGTGAACTTCAAGAGGAGGGAGAAATGTTTACATACACAGAACTAGTGAGAGACCCTCCAGTTAAGGGGGAAAAAGTCTCTCAAAGCCCCAGGTTTGTTCTTGTACAAACCAGCTTTATTTTGAAGATCCACATGACATTTTTTTTTACATCCTGAAGTATTTCTTGGGAACTCCTGGCATTACCAAGGACTTTTCATTCCTACTTCCCAGGTCAGTTTAAATCCATCCAGTATTTTCTGAAATGAATCTGTACTTGGATGTTTTGTTTGTATTATCCTGGAACTAACTGAGGTGGCAGAGCCAGCATGATGTGGTAGTTTGAGTCCTGGACTACAACTCTGGACATCAGGGTTCAATTGTCCACTTGGCCATGGCTTATGGTGACCCTAAGGTGAACCTATCACGGGTTTTCTGGGCCTGAGGGTGTGTGACATGCCCTAAGTCACTCAGTGGGTTTCCATGGCTCAACAGGGAATCAAATCCTGGCCTCCAGAATTATAGTCCAATGTTCCAACTACTTCACCATGCTGGCTCCTATTGAACATAAATATACATTCACTTAAATGTTCAAATAGATTAAATATAAAATAAATTGAATAAGAATATGAAAATGAAAATGAATTTCAAAATTCAAAATGAATTTCAACAGGGAAATGTAGGGTCCTGCACTTGGGCAGAAAAAATGAAAGTCACAAGTATAGGATGGGGGACATGTGGCTGGATAGCAATACATGTGAAAAGGATCTAGCAGTCTTGGTAGATCACAAGCTGAACATGAGTAAGCAGTGTGATGTGGCAGCTAAGAAAGCCAATGTGATTCTTGGTTGCATCAATAGGAGTATGGTGTCTAGACTGAGGGAGGTAATGGTACCACTCTATTCTGCATTGGTTAGGCCTCATTTGGAATACTGTGTCCAGTCCTGGGCTTCTCAATTCAAGAAGGATGTCGACAAGGTGGAACATGTCCAGAGGAGGGCGACCAAAATGGTGAAGGGTCTGGAAGCCATGCCCTATGAAGAATGCCTTAGGGAGCTGGATATGTTTAGTCTGCAGAAGAGAAGGATAAGAGGGGACATGATAGCCATGTATAAATATTTGAAGGGATGTCATGTTGAGGAGGGAGCAGGCTTGTTCTCTGCTGCTCCAGAGACTAGGCCAAGGAGCAATGGATTCAAGCTGCAGGAAAGGAGATGCCACCTGAAGCTCAGGAAGAACTTCCTGATAGTCAGAGCTGTCCAGCAGTGGAATGTGCTGCCTTGGAGTGTGGTGGAGTCTCCTTCTTTGGAGGTTTTTAAGCAGAGGCTGGATGGCCATCTGTTGGGAATGCTTTGATGGGTGTTCCTGCATAGCAGGAGGTTGGACTGGATGGCCCCTGGAGTCTCTTCCAACTCTATGATTTTATGATTCTATAATATATTTAAGTACTTTAGGATTGTTTCTGCTGTTTATGCCTGCATGGCATAGGTATGACCAGTTGACCATTGTAATCCCTTCTGATGCTATGATCCTTTTCAATTAATAAATATATAGTGGAAATTCAATTATATTGATTAAGGCAGATCACCATCTAAACCTTGATAGGTACACTTGGTTCTCCTTCCATATGAATTCATGGTGTTCAGTGCCCTAAATAGTGCATGGTAGGATGTAACTTTTAATGTAATATATAGAGGAATGCGATTCCACCTTGAACCACTGTTCTTCTCTCTACTGATGGATGTTCAGCCTCATGATGTCCTTGCATCTTAATTTATTCTGGAAGACATCAGCAATAATGCAGAATGAATTTAGCACCCCATCATCTGCTGCTGATTCAACAGCAATAGCTGGAAATTATTCAATGTCAGCTCAAAGAGTCATCACCAATGACTGTTCTTCAAACTGGAAGGAGGTCTCAAGTGGAGTACCTAAGTGTTCTCTCCCAGGGCCATTATTCTTCAACATGACTTAGATGATGGGATGAAGGGAATCTTTATCAATTTTGCAGATGGCAGAAAACTGGGAGTGGTGGGTAACATATTGGAAGACAGGAAAAGAATTCAAAAGGATGTAGATAAATTAGAAGATAGCACAGAAATTAATAAAATGAAATTCAGTAGAGACAAATGCAAAGTTCTACATTTAGACCACAAAAACCAAATGCACAGGTATAGGATGGAGGATATATGGCTCAGTACTACATGTGAAAAGGACCTTGAGCTGATTGTTGATCATATGTTGACCATGAGCCAACAGTGTGATGCTGCAACAAAGAAGACTAATGCTATTTTAGCCTGCATTAATAGAAGCATAGTTTCCAAGCTGAGATAAATAATACTTCCACTATATTATGTGCTCGTCAGGCGTCATCTGGAATACTGTATTCAGTTCAGGCCGCTTCATTTTAAGAAGGATATAGACAAGTTGGAGCAGGTTCAGAGAAAAGCAGCAAGAATGATAAGAGGTATGGAGAACAAAAATGAGGAATGTTGAAGAGACTGGGCACATTCAGTTTGGTGGAGAACACTGCAGAGTTGACATGATTTCATTCTTTAAATACCTCAAGGGCAGTCATGGTGAGGATGGAGCAGGCCTACTTTCTGTTGGCCCAGAGGGCGGGAACAAGTTTAATGTTTGAAGTTACAGGAGAGTAGATCTTGACTGAACATTAGAAGGAATTTCTTGACAGTAAGAATAGTTCAGCAATGAAACCAATTACCTAGCGAGGTGGTGAGGTTTTCTTCTCTAGAGGTTTTCAGAAAGAGGCTGGGCAGCTATCTCTTGGGGATGCTTTAGCTGAAGATCTTGCATTGATCAGGAAGTTGGACTTGGTGGATTACTCTTCCAACTCAATGATTCTGTTTCTTTAGTATTCTCTTTCCTTTATGGATTTTTGTTTGACACAAATCTCTTAACCACAAACACATGGCTGAAAACCAATATTGTAAGGAAAACAATTACTATTGCCACAATAATAAACGCCCCCCCAGCCCACTTTGAAAGCCAGAAGCCACGTTGAGCAAAGGAAGTCTGTTCAGCTGCTGATCAGAGTGCAAGGAGGATGTTTCCAGCCTTCTCCCATCAGCAAGCAAGGCTGCAACAATCAGAAGCAAGACACTCATTGCAATTCCTTGTCAGGCTGAAAGGGGACTGAAAGTTGCTGTGCGGCTGCTGTCTGTTAAGGTGGGCTTGAGAAATCAGGCCAGGATATGTTACTTAGTAATACAGTCATAACTAAACAGTCATCATAGGATATTAGCATGTACTTGCTGATGTCTCTTTAAATTCTGGCCTATATGTGCTCAACTTTTATGTGCTTTGATTCAGCGGTGATTACCAAAAGCATCTTTGTTGAGGGTGAGAGGTGTCACTTTCAGCTAACTGGATCACTACAAACAAGTGAGGTGCAAAGTGAAGCCCCAGTATGTTGTACAATTAGCATTCCTTTGGCTCTTTTCCATTTAATTATTCATGCTTCACTTTGATCTCCCTGTTCAATGTGATAGGTTTTTTTTTAACGATGCATTAAATTCCTTTATACTTAAGCAGTTTTAAGTTAAGTTTTAAGTTATTCTGCAGACCCCAGTGGAAAAAAAGATACATGTAGATGACCTAAGTTTCATAGATAAAGTTTATAAGGTATGAGCAATAAATTCAGAAGGATGGAGAAATCTATTCAAATAATTATGGTTTCGGCATCAGCAAGGGAAAGGTCAGACTCTCAAAATTTAGAAAGGATAAAAAGAAAGTTGCAGACAGCCAATTTTACTGTAAAGCTAAGAAACCCTTAAGAAGTTGGAAACAGAGAAATAGTTGGATGGTGAAAGTTAAACTTAAAGCACCCTGTGTGAAAAAAGACTTTTTGTTGCAAAAGAACTTTTGTGCTATTTCTGTATCAAAGAGGTTAGGTGTTGATGTCAGTTATTTAACAGGTATGAAGTGATGCCAAATGATCTGGTGTGCAAAGAGGAATGAAGGATGAGGCAGAGATTAAGTTACTTTTTTAATCCCTAGCCATTGTAGTCCAAAGAGGAACTTTTCCCAGCTCTACTTAAGACTGAAGATTATTTATTATGCAAATACTCCAAAGAATGAAATTCTCATGGAAAGCTGACATGTCTAGAAGAGGCCTGGAGAAGGGAAAAATGTTTAACAATGGCACTGATGTGTAAAAACCAAAATCATGTAAAGAGATGCATTAAACATTCAGGCATTCCAAAAAGTGAAAGAAGAAAAGTGCACAACATGAGGACTAGAAACTCTGGATGTTTTTAATAGCAGTATAACTTGCGTTGAAAGCTAGCATGGTATAATGGTTTGAGCATTGGACTGCAACCCTGGATGGTGGGGTTCAATTCCCCATTCTGCTATGGAAACCCACTGGGTGATCTTGGGTATGTCACACACTCTCAGCCCCAGAAAGACCTTGTGACAGGTTCACCTTACGGTCACTGTAAGTTGGAAATGACTTGAAGGCACACAACAACAATAACTTGCTTTATTCCTCTACTCTGAAATTAACTGTGGCCTGGTTTAGATATGTATTAGGTCCGTTGGGCTGTAATGCTGGACCTGGCAAAAATGGATGGATTTCATCCCGTTGCCCAGAAAAATCCATTCTATATCTCACCTGGATTTCAGGATTTTGGATTCCAAGACTTGACAGCTTTCTGTTGGAGCCATCCTTTGTAACAGTTAATATTGAAGCCAGCAGCTTATAGTTCTGAGAGTTGTTTGATCCTTCAGTTACTGCTTCCAAAGGTTATTGGAACAAGCTATAAACCTTCATTTCCATACACCTTCTGGATGCATTTACACACAGTAATATCCAGATACTGGCCCTATATATATTTAAATCTATATTGGATTGCAATCAAGATTTTTATTTTTATTTTTTAAATCTGCAAACAGCAAAAAGTAAGAATGATACTATTTCTTATCTGGAAGATGCCAAACATTCTAGTGATGTAACCATTTTAATCAAATTAATTCTTCTAGTTGCAAAAACTGAGTCTCTTGCCAACACTTAAAATTTATGTGCAATTTCCTCTAATGGTGGCTTATAATTATGTTTGAACACAACCAATCAATTCCTTGGGCCATCGTCTGAATTATTAAATAATGGAGAAAGTCTTTAGAGGTATTTACAAGCAAGTTACACTCTCTCGGCCTCAGAGGAATGTCCAGTCTGCCAAGAAAACTCCATGATAGGTTCACCCTAGGGTCACCATAACTTGAAGGCACACAATAATAATAGCAATAAGAAGGCACAGGTACACAGGTATATATTTGCAAAATTCTTGAGAAAAATAAGTCTAAATTGTTCTATTTTTAATCTGCCTGGCACATCTTATCATCAGATTTAAGTCTGCGGAGATTCTTCTGTTCAGACTCATGAGGGGTGGGGAAGCAGGCATGGACAAAATTAGGGGCAACCAACATTAGCAGGATTATTGCATGCCCTCCAACATTTCACAGATGAAAACTGGGACATATGTGGCCAAGCAACATCAGGGTATGGTCAACCTGGCAAGAGGGCTTAGTGAGGAAGACCACACAAGCTAAGAGAAGTGCAGCTGTTTGCTTTTGCCTGAATTTACAGGGTCAGACAAGATTTCACTCTCTCTCTCCTTTCTACCCTTCTGAGTTAACTGAGTACACACTGCTTCTGCATCTTGGACTCTGTACCAGCTGAAATAAGTCAGGAGGAGTGTGTGAGGAGACAAACTGGGATATTTTAAAACCAGCTGAAAAAGTGGGATGACAGAGGATAAAGTGGGACAATCCCCGCAAAATTAGGACAGCTGGAGGATATGTAACTAATTTAAAATAAGTAGTTTATTGAGGACAAAAAAAAAAATCTGCTCTATTATTTATTTATTTGAATTTAAATGCTGCCTATTCTCCCAACATGGTGTTACCACTGTGTACTGGCCTGGCCTTTGGCCTTTGATATCTCAATTCGGCCCTACGCTGCCACCAGCCAAGTGTTTGTGAGGCCCACCGAACAAGCGCGAAGCTAGGCATGGCTACTACTTACTGCTCCCACCAAACCAAGCCAGATATTGCCAGATCTGCTTTAGGGGACCTCCTGAAACAAACACCTTTATTACAAATGCGTGTTACCACAGAGAGATCCTCTGCCCTGAGAGGACACCCTGGCGAGCTAGGTACTTAACTGCCGAGCTAGCCGCATCTACATACCGACCATACCAATGTCAACTCGGACTTTAACTCAATCATGCAAATTCTGACCTTTCGGAGGCTTTGTCTCCAACTCAAAACTTATTGTTTTTGCCCAAGACCAGCCTAGCCTACGGTCGTTCTTTCCCCAATAAATATCCCCCGCTCTGAGAGCTCTTCAGAACTCTCACCGGATTGCTTGGATTTCATTCTGCCTTGCTGCCACTCGGTTCAGCAAATTCCCCTCGGCTGCCACACCGGGTTTCCTTTTCTACAATTGGCTTCCCCAGGACTACAGGACAGGTGGCATATCACCCATTCCCCTCGAACTCTATTTTCGTTTTCTAGTTAGGAGTGTGTTTGTGCTTTTCTTTAATAACTGTTTAATAAATCTAATCGTTATTTGAACTATTTGCCTCCTCACGGACATGACGCTGTAGACATAGGGTAAAAGATCCTGCTGCATTACCCTGCCTCTCGTTAGCCAAGAGAGTGCTCCAGCTAATTTTCCCCATCTTGCTAGGTTTGTTTGGTTATTTGGGCACCCCTCCTGGGACCCTCAATTCACAGGGTAACAATGGAGCCCAAGAAGGCTTCCAAAAGGTTAAAAAACATCAAAGGCATGTAAATAGTTAAAACATTAAAAGATATATGAAATTATAAAACTTCTGCATTCCACAGGGTGTGTCAAGGTCAGAGACCTAGGCAGTGAGCCAGTCCAGAGAAGGGAGTGTGAAAACCAGCAAAGTCCAGCCAGGAGGAGACAAGCAAGCACTTTACACAAGGGAGTTCATTTACCAGAGCATCAAGCGAAAGCTGTAGTCAGAGTTCCAAAAGCCAAGGGTCAAGAAATCAATTCAAGGTAGCAGAAACCGGGTGCTGGGAGCAAGGAACAAGCAAGAGGAAAGCTTGAAAGAAGTTTACCACAAGCAAAGGAAAGCTTCCAGGCAGGCAGTTATATAGCCTAAGACACAGGTGTGGCTAGTCACTCTTCTTGAACTTAATCAAGGAAGCCTCCCTTTGCTCAGCTCTCTTGAGTCTCTGCCTTGTTTGTGGGCTGATTGGCACAGGCTCCAAACCATCTTCAGAATCAGATCCCTGTTGCCCTAAAGGAGCAGGCAGAGGAGTGTCCAAGCCTGCTTGGTCCATGGCAGCAGGAGGAGCTCTTGAGCTTCAGGACTCATCTCCAGCCAGAGCCACAAAGAGCAACAGCTGCTGCTCGTCATCTCCACCCTGAGCAACAGGGATCAGCAGCAGCTCTGACAGGGGCTTCAGTTATCACAGGGTGGGAGCAGCCACTGAGAAGGCTGTCTCCTGTGCCCTCATGAGGCAAGTCTGAGATGGTCGTGGGACCAACAGAAAACCTTCTCCTGGGGATCTTAGGGCTCTAGCAGATTCATATTGGGAGATATGGCTTTTCAAATAGTCCTCACCTAAGCTGTATAGGACTTTATAGGTCATGACCAGCACTTAGAATTGTGCCTGGAAACAAACAGGTAGCCAGTGGAGCTGTTTTAACAAGGGAGTTATGTGCTCCCTGTAACTGGCCCCAGTCAGCATTCTAGCTGCCGTGTTTTGAACCTGCTGAAGTTTCCAAAGGCAGCTCCATGTTAAGTGCATAACAATAGTCCAATTGAGATGTAATCAAGGCGTGTGTCACTGTAGTCAGATCTGACATCTCAAGGAATGGGTGCAGCTGGCATACAAGTTTTAACTGTGCAAATACACTCCTGGCTACTAGTGAAAGCTGGGCATCCAGGCTCAGAGCTGAGTCCAGGAAAATACCATGGCTGCGAGCCGAGATTTCAGGGAGATTATAGCCCCATTCAGCACAGGCCAAATCCCTATTTTCTGATCAGCCTTTCAACTGACCAGGAGCACCTCTGTCTTGTCTGGATTAAGCTTCAATTTGTTTGCTCTCATCTAGTCCATTACTTACAATAGACATTGGTTCAGCACTGAGATGGCTTCCTTGTAATCAAATGGAAAGGAGAGGTAGAGTTGGGTGTCATCAGCATATTGGTGACACCAGACCCCAAAACTCTGGATGACCTCTCCCACAGATTTCACATAGATGTTAAACAGCATGGGGGACAAAACAGAACCCTGAGGGACCCTCCAAGCCAATGGCCAGGGAGTTGAACAAGAGCCCCCAGCACCACCTTCTCCTCTCCAAGAATGACTGGAAACACTGCATAACAGTGCCCCCTAGTCCCATCCCAGAGAATCATCCCAGAAGGATACCACAGTCAATGATATCAAAAGCCACTAAGAGGTCCAGCAGAACCAACAGGGACACACTCCCTCTTTCAAGTTGCTGGTGTAGGTCATTCACCAAGGTGACCAAAGCCATCACTGTCCCATTACCAGGCCTGAAGCCAGATTGAAATGGATCGAGATACTCCAATTCATCCAGAAATCCTTGGACCTGGGAGGCTACCACATGTTCCAGAACCTTACTCAAAAATGGAATGTTGGAGAATATTGGCTGACAATTATTCAAAATGGTGGGGTCCAGGGAGGGCTTTTTTTTAGTAGTGGCCTCACCACAGCCTCTTTTAGGCATGCTGGAAGCTTTCCTTGCTGCAGTGTGTAATTCACCACTCCCCTTACTCATTTTAGCCAGTGACTCGCCAGGAACATTACCAATAGTCTAGCAGAGTGACAATTCACAGAGTCAAAGTTCTGGAACTTTATGATTAACAGGAACCATGATATTATCTACTACTCCCCGCAATCTTCAGAGTAGTGTGGGATGGGTAGGTGGATGAATTGTCCTAGCAATATATATTAGCCAGGCTCCTACATACATATAATATAGTGTAAATAGCCGGTGGCACACTGACACTGCATCCCATAGTTGTGCTACCAATTGTATAATGACTGATGCAGCCTTGCGTTCACTCATATTTTAGTGGCACAATTAAAAAGTAAACCATTTCCGCACTAGACTGTTATAGTGCTATTATTTCACTTTCAATATCCTGTGGAATCCTGGGGTTTGCAGTTTAGGAAGGGGCTTTTGAGGCCCCTCGCTAAACTGAAAACCCCAAGATTCCATAGGATGTTGAAAATGGAATAATGGCACTATAACAGTCTAGTGCAAAAATGGCCCAAGTCAAAAGGGAGAGAAAAGCTTTTATAAGTGTGGGTATGTTTGTTTGCAAAATGATTGGCCACATTGGGACTGCATTGGTGTAATTTCTGCTCAAATGCAATTAAAAGGGGGAGGGGAACCCCATATAATGCTAATTTTAGTGCCCCTACAGGAGTTCAGACATTCTTATGAGCTATCTTTTTATTATTATAATTATGCAAAATAATATTATTGGGTGAGAGATAACTTTTCTTGATTGGGCAATTAGGTCTCATTTCAGAATGTGGTATTAAGCCGTTGGGTGCAAGAGGCAAACCCTATTCAGTTAGTGAAAGATCAGGATCTCTACTGTGTTTTTCATACTTTCTCACAGATTCCATGCGCCAGAAATGAAAATGAGAACAACTGGGATCGAAGCAGGCAATTAAACAATTCTGGCAGCCCAGTGGCTGAAGGATGAAAGCACAACTTTTTCTATTCCTTGCCATTAAGAATAAAGAAAGAGATAAAGGGCAGCTAAATGAAAAGCAGTGCATGTGAGACCACAAGGAAAGTTGGCAGATTAAATGAAAATCCATCTCAGTGAGGAAAAATTGGTCCGTTCCATTTTCAAAGAGTACATTTTTGATTCGATACTTCCCATGCCCAGGGCCAAAGTACAAATCTCCCTGTTTTGGTAGTGTGAAAGAACCAAGAAAATGAAGCCACTGAGCCAGATACAACCTAGACAAAGGTATCAGGCATCAGGCCATATATTAATAGTTATGAACGTGCCATTTTTTTTCCAATATGCACATATTTCCAGATGACAGCAGAAAACCCAGAAATCAGCTTGCCTTCAGACTTAGGCCATTTCTGCACTACAGTGTTAAACTGCTGCTATTCCACTTTCAACGCACTGTGGAATTCTGGGGTTTGTAGTTTACTGAGACCAAAGAGCTCTTTGGCTGAGAATTCGAAGTTCCCTTCCCTAAACTACAAACCCCAGAATTCCATAGGAGGTTGATAGTGGAATAGCAGCACTTTAACACTGTAGTGCGAAAATGGTCTTACAGTACAATCCAGCTTTCTGATTTGCTGATGGGGTGATATTGGTGCACAGGACAGTGTGGGGTGCCTCTCTGTTGGTGGACAGGAGGGGTATCCAATCTGGAGGCCACAATTGCACCTGTGGAAAATGGAGTAATTTGTTCAAACCATGGCATCCTAAGGTATAGGCTTGGGTGGTTTTTCTGGATCCAAAGATCCTCTGTTCCAGCTAGCAGTCACTCTTTCTCATCCTAACCTACCTGACTGGAGTGGTGTACTGAGGTGAGGAACCACCAATATGACCTTCTTGGGATAAAGGGTGAGATAAACCCAGAGAAGCAATTCATTTGAAATCTGATGCTGGGGAGGAGTTCAGTGGATACTAGGGACTGTCAAAAAGACAAATCATAGAATCACAGAGTTGGAAGAGACCCCAGGGGCCATCCAGTCCAACTCCATGCTATGCAGGAGCACACATCAAAGCACTCCCAACAGATGGCCATCCAGCCGCTGCTTAAAACCGCCAAAGAAACAGACTCCACCACACTCCAAGGCAGCATATTCCATTGCTGTGCAGCTTTGACAGCCAGGAAGTTCTTCCTGAGGTTCAGGTGGAATCTCCTTTCCTGCAGCTTGAATCCATTGCTCCTTGGCCTAGTCTCTGGAGCAGCGGAAAACAAGTCCGCTCCCTCCTCGACATGACATCCCTTCAAATATTTAAACATGGCTATCATGTTCTCTGTCAACCTACTGTTCTGAAGACTAATCATACCCAGCTCCCTAAGCCGCTTCTCTTAGGGCGTGGCTTCCAGACCCTTCACCATTTTGGTCGCCCTCCTCTGGACACGTTCCAGGTTGTCAATAAATGGGACCAAGAGCAAATCAAGCCTGAACTCTCTCTAGAGGCCAAGATGACTAACCTGAGGCTCTCACTGTTGTCATTGATGTGTGCCTTCAAGTTATATGGTCACAGTAAGGCAAACCTATCATGGGGTTTTCTAGGGGTTGAGAGTGTGTGATGTGCCCAAGCTCACCCAGTTAGCTTCCACGGCTGATTGGGAATCAGACCTTGGTCTCTACAGTTCTAGTCCAATGCTCAAACCACTACATCATGCTGGCTATAAAGGACATCATACTTTGGACATTCCGTGAGATGGCATGACTCATTAGAAAAGACTATAATGTTTGGTAAAGTGGGAGACAGTAGGAAAAGAGGAAGACTGTGCTAGAGTTGGATAGACTCGGGCCCTTTCTGCACCTTACCTTCTTCTGGCACTGAGGTGCGGGGATCGTGCGAGCAGCCTCTGGTGAGAGGCTCTTGCATCTGGGGTCCTTTGGCTCCTCACGAGCTGCCTGCTCACGTGAGAGCCCCGCCTCTTCCTTCTGCAGTGCAGCCTGGGACTTTCCCAGGCTGCGCTGGCAGGAAGCGCGACCGGTGCAGCTCTGGAGGCTCCACACGCCAGGTAAGTAAGCGTGGGGCCCAGGAGCAATGTGTGATCGCGCATCATTTTTGACTTCTAGCTGAAAATGAAAAGGTGTGCGATTAGTGCCTGCAGGCCCCTGGAGCATCGCGTGATTTGAGTGTGTTGTGCAAATCGCTCCTCACAATCACGCGACACTCCAGGTGCCCTTTCGCATGGAAAATGCCATGCGGAAAGGGCCTCAATTAAGGAAACCACAACCTGCCAGGAGGTTATTTGATAATAAGAGTTTCTTGATGGTCTCTCATTGATAGGGTCGCCATAAGTTGAAGCCAACTTGACAGCAATTAAGAACAAAAACTCAGAGCTTAGAAAATTCATCTCTTTGGACTACATTTTCCAGAATTTTCCTTTTGGATTTCTAGTCCCTTCCCTCACCAAAAAATAATGTTTCCAAGTTATTGATGAACTATATTTGACTTCAGAGACAGAGAGAGGGGGACCTAGAGAGAATAGGGAAGGAAAGGTCCCCTGTTTTTTTTAATTACATGGGGACAGGTTTTGTTATTGCTGGCACTCACTCCATATTAACATAAAATGCGCTTTGTTTTATTACCTATATCAAATCAGAGATTGCATTGGAGCATAGTAATGGTGGATGTGGGGAGCCATACTAACCGTCGCAACTGCACTGAATGCAATGCAATTGAGTATAATTAGTAAAAAAGAAAAAAAAATACAGAGAGGAGGCTGTATTGCTTGCAGTAATTAAATAATGAAGACCATGATGGGCAAGTTCCACAGAAGATGATTTTTACCATAAAATGGTGACTGGGGCTCTAGAACAAAGTGAACGGAAAGAAAGTCTCCTTGAGGTCAGATGCAAATGACAGGGAACAAATGGTTGCAAATGTTGGCAGCTCACTTCAGAGCAATTACAGCAATAAATTAAGCAGCTGTCAACATTCATATCAGTGAACTGAGAAAAACTGGAGCACCTGCAGATAAAAACAAAGACAGTAATGTCCATGTTCATGAGTTTCATCCTCTCTCTAAAAACATGTAAAATGTCAGGAAATATTCTTTGTCCCCCAAAGCTGCATTTTCTATTTCAATTTTTATAACTTTGATAAATCAAGGTTGGTGTGTGTGTGGTGTGCTTTCTGGTTACCACTCTGTTATGGCAACTTCACAAGCATCATGTGATTTTCTTAGACAAGGAACACTCAAAGGTCATTGGATTCAAAATATGCCTAATTAGGACTGAAGTCAGAATGAGGTGTTATATGTGGCTGTTACTAAAAGCAGCAAGTAGTTTCTCCTCTATAAAATCAGGAACAGCCTTTCCTTAGTGCCCTTCATCACCCCACAGTTAGAGTAGCTGACTTTTTCTTGGTAGAAGAAAAATTGGGCAAGGCTAATCTAGGAATATAATCTATATATGATCTAAAATAATAATCTAAAAATACAAATATGTCATGTGACAATATCACATGACATATTTGCAAATTTCCCAGCCCTTGCTCACTTGTTTTGGCTGCCACATGTAGATTTGAGGAAACTCATAGTCATGGTGTCACAGCCTGTGTTCTAAGTATTGCTAGATGTTTCCAGAGAGGACAGAAGAAAGAGGAGATACAGGGCTGCCCTGTTAATTTTGGCACCTGGAAATGAATTGTGGCCATATTGACACTGTGATTATATCCACATTGGTCAACTAAAGGATTATCTGTTCTTAAATCCGCTGGTTCTCCCTTTAAGGCATGAGCAACTGTGAACCTGCAGATGATGTGGGACTGCACCTTTCATCAGCCCTAGCCCACCATATCCAATGGTGAGAAATGCTGAGAGATGCTTCAATAACATCTGAAGACTCACAGTTGCCCACTCTTGCTCAAAGGTCAGCCAAGGAAGCATTGTTCCATGTCCATCCACTATGTGTACATATGTAGAGAGCAGAGATTCAGATTTCTACTTAGGCCTAATATGGTCTGGGCCACTCATTCAAGCTGTCCCATCTCAAAGGCTTCTTGTGAAAACAAAATGGCATAGGGGAGTAGAAGCATGAATTCTGTTTTGTCCTTCTTGGAGGAAATGCAGAATATTAATCTTGTAAAGCAAAACAAATAAAAGAGCTATACAAAAGTATGTCCTGTTAAATTCAATGCGGCTTGCTCCAAGAAAACTGGGTATACTATTTTATGGCTTAAGATAGGAACTACTGAAGCTGCAATATTGGCCCTTTCCGCAGCGGGCTATTAAAACGGTGCAGAGCGACCTCTGACGGAGGTCTTCTGCACCGTGGAGTGGACTGGGGCGGACTACTTTTTGTAGTTCCGCACCTCAGTCCGCTTTGGAGCGACCGGAACTTAGTCACACAGCATGCTTTTTAAAAACCTCTTTTAAGAGGTTTTTAAAAAGCACGGAGTGCGCAATTCCATGTCGCTCTGTCACTGCGCTCCGGTCCAGATTTGCAGGCGCGCACTAGTGCGTGCCTGCAGATCTGCCAGGGGCAGGCTTTAGGCTGGTGAGCTTCTCTGGTTGGTGGAAAGCCTCCACCAACTGGAGGCTGCCATTTTGGACACCGGAGCAGTGTGGAGCGATGAGCTCGCGCTGCTCCTCGTCCCGACGGACTCACCCAGATGCTGAAGAAATCCGGTGAGTCCCGTTTTTGCAAGATTTCTTTCCCACATGCGGAAAACGCCATTATATCCAGTGACCTGAGAGTAATCCTCACAGAATTCAGTAGGACTTAAGCCATTTTCACAGTAGTCTGTTACAGTGGTATTATTCCACTTTCAACATCCTATGGAATCCTGGGGTTTGCAGTTTAGGGAGGAGCCTCAAAGACCTCTCCCTAAACTGCAAACTCAGGATTCTATAGGATGTTGAAAGTGGAATAATACCACTATAATAGGCTACTGCAAAAATGGCCTTAGTTCTGAGCAACTTTTCATGGGATTGCACTATTAGGCTACTTGTGATTTCTCCAAGAAAAAGTGCAGCTGATAAACCAGAACTGGCAACTACCACTTTCACTAGCTGTTCAATAGCACTTACTCTGCAGTAAGTGTGGATGAGGTTGTAGCCAAAACTGGAAATGGATCTAAAGTCCTGCACCACACCTGACAGCATGAACAGTGGGAGTACAGGATAGATTGTGTTGAGCATGGAGTTTTGTCTTGCAGGTACAAATAGTCAGGGGACTCAGGAGGAACAGGTAAGGGCTGCCAATGCTTCTCCCAGCATCTGCCACCTAAGGCAGTTTCCTCACTCTGCCTTATAGCAGAGCTGGCCCTGATTGTAGAATAATATGGCAGCAGTTGGCTTCAGTGCCTTGACTTCAGAAGTGCTACACTATTTCTGGCTCAAAACCTTAACTATGCTACTATCTCCAAGTCTATATTGCTCAATGTACTGGAAAACACCTCCTCCCGCAATGCCTTGAATGCTCATCCCTTGAATGTATATTTAAATAAAATGAAACTATGGCCAAACAGAGATCCCAATAAATTCTGACAGGCTCTGGTAATTCTGTGAAATGCAGACAGTGGCCTATGACAATTTAAGAGGCTGTTGCTTTATTAAAAACACGTTGCATGGATGAGTGGATTGGTTTTACTTGGCATAATCAGGTCATGGCAATAATGTGCAAGGAAAATGACTGTGAGTTTGGAGTGATTAGCTGTGATGATCCCTTTTAGCTGTTGCCATTCTCCCTGCACCTTCCTTTTAAAAAAAAATACATAAGACTTAGAAAAGATACTTTCTTGAACTACAACTCCCAGAATCCCGCAGCCCTATATTTAGTAATTTAGGCCATTTTCGCAATAGACTGTTATAGTGCTATAGGCCCCTCCGTAAACTGCAAACCCCAGGATTCCATAGGATGTTGAAAGTGCAATAATAGCACTATAACAGTCTAGTGCAGAAATGGCCTTACTAAGCAATTCATTTAATAAGTATGTTGGTTAGTAATACCAGGCCTGTGTAGGGAACTGAATTTAGCAACCATCTTCCTTTGTACCCCAATCACTAGCTAAATAGACCTCCTTCACTATATCTGGCTGCTGGCTGTTAAGGTGGACTGGAGCGGCGTTTATGTAGTTTTAGAGTAAGACTACATAGTCCTACTGGATGCAGAGCAGTTACAGATTCATAATTCTAGATTACAAATCCATAACTGAAATGCGGGCCAGTATTCTTAAAACAAATATTTTTAAAAATCATTTACAGCACGGCTAGCAACACGTGAATTTTGTACTGGTGACCATGTATACTTTACACCATCTTAGTGTGATGAACCCTGGGGGAACATAGCAACAGAGCCACCCTAGCAACCAAGAGAATTTAAATTGATTGGTTGTTGACTATGGAACCCAGGCTAGCCAGAGGGAAGGACTAGGTGGAGGGAGTGAGCCTCACAGAAATTTAGCTGAAACAGGAGTTTTAGAGAGAGAGAGAGAGAGAGAGAGAGAGAGAGAGATCCATCTGAGAGAGTTTGAAGAGAGAAGGGGGAGAGTGTGAAAGAGAGTGAAATTGCTGGGGAAGTGTTTGCTGGGTTAGAGCTGCCAATGTTTTCTGTTTGCTGATCTTTAATTTGCAAACTACCTTTTCCAAGTTTGTTATATTTTTGTAAAGAGCAGTCTCCATATAGTGCCTCTTTGATTTGTATCAGTTACAAATGCTACCACCAGTCATTGGGATACACTCAGACATGCTTTGCCCTATATTTACAAGGGTGTAGATTTACGGAAAGCCGTAAAGAGATCTAAATGTGGAGAGGGAGCCAGTGGGTGGCAAAAATATAGAAGGGTGCTGCTTCTCTAGGAAGGGAGAATTCAAAGCAAACAGATTGTTAATGCCCTGGCTTGGCCCAGATCTCTGACGCTTAGCAAGACTTGACAAATAATAAGCCCATCTGCTTCAGTCATTCTCTACATTGGTAACATGATGAAGGAAGTCTTGGGAGTTATTTGTGGGGCACATCAGCTGAATTAATGTGCTTCTTACCTGAGTCCTGAGTTTGTCATAGGAAACCAAATGCAACATTATGCACCAAAGCCTAGCATGTGGATACATATCTATATTTGTCTCTGTTTGTCTGAATAGCTGTCTGTCTATCTTAATTGTTACATAAAAGACTTGACAATCTGTGGGAAATAAATAAACAGCAAGTTCAGACTGATAAACCAAACATGGTGATCCTGTTTCCTTGATCAAATTCTAGATTAATAAGATGGGATCTGTATGTGCTTCTTGCAGCAGCGTTTACCCTGTTTGCTGTTGCCTTGCCCTTCTCCTTGCACAAACAAACAAAAAGCTAAGAGACACAACTGATACAGCTTCCAGAGGTGAGCAAAGTAAGAAAAGCTAATGGCTTTTAAACAAGCCAGGATTCAGATGATTACATCCATACCCTCCCCCTATCCTGATTTGGCTGTGAAATTAATTCTCTGTCACCACACTTTTTCAATTGCTTATCAAATGTCTTAGTTTCTCTCTCCTCATTTCCTTCTCAGTTTACTTCAGTTGCTGCAAAGTGAGTTTTCAAAGTGCAAAAGTATGTTGTGCTCAGCTCAACAGGAGGCAGAAGACAGGGCAAAATCCTGCCCTTCTCTCTAGGCTCAAGCAAAAGCGAACAGTGGCAGTCTCTCCCTGCTTGTGTCTTCTTCCTTGTTAATAATGTTTGCCGTTTTGACCACATTCTAATGTTGCATGGTCACGTGTATCCTGGTTTTCATCTATGAAATGCTAAAGGGTATGTACACATTGGCTTCGAAGTCCTCTAGAAGCACTGAATCACAATTTCTAATTCATATGGTTAAGGAAAAGTGATATAGAAGCAGTGTGTGTGTGTGGGGGAGGGGATTGATTAATCCAGTGTTTGATCAAGTGAGCATGGCTGTTTTCAGACTGTTTTTCTCCAACTCTTAGTAAACATTAAAAGGGTTGTGACAGCTTTAGATAAACCTGATGTGGGCAGTTTCCTGTGGTCAGGCCACCTAGAACCCACTAGAAGATGTACCACGGCCTGGTTACCTGCTGAAGATAAAATATGGATGCAGCTAAATTTGCTGCTGCTGCAGCCACTGTTAATAGTAATAATTTTTTGTGGCTCTCTCTGCTGTAGGAGCATACAATGTATAGACTTCAAGTCTGCATTGCTTCCAGAAGCTACAGGAAGGAAAGAATTGACAGGAAGATAGAATTAGGAAGAAAACTGTTGCAATTTTGCTGGCAAGTCCTTTGAAAGCAACAACCAAATAATAGTAGTGTGGTTGTCGCATGTGTCTAGTCGTCCACGTATTGTGCACTCCTGAGGTTTAACATGTTGAAAAGGTAGGTTAGGATTTAAAGAAAGATCTGGAAACTGGTGTAGAAATGGTTGAAATTAATGAATGAAAAAAAAATCTGAATTTAAGTATGCTGAGAGATGCACTTACTAAACTTTCTCTCAGCCTTCTGAAGTCCTTACAGATGGGCTGCTTCAGCTCTGTCAGCTGTTGTCAAAGATAGTTCTCTTCTTCAGTAGAGTCATGCTACAATGGCTCCAGCAGCTGAGGCTGGTCAAACAAGCAACATAATGTATTTCCCTCTTGGGTTCTCTGGGACGAGTTATCCATGAATATTGCAAATGCAATCACAATGACTTGAACAACCTGCAAGTTTAAACCCCTTGTGGAAACAACTACGCATCATATTCTGTAATAAACTGAACACATATCCAGTTCTATGAATCCATTGAGATGCCACTGTAAAATGTGCTTGTAGAACTCTTCTACATAAGTAACTTAGCAATATGCAGCCTTGGATGCAACTTTAAAACCCTAAATAAAAATACAAATACATAA
Organism: Iguana delicatissima; assembly: GCA_948472985.1. Taxonomy (NCBI): domain Eukaryota; kingdom Metazoa; phylum Chordata; class Lepidosauria; order Squamata; family Iguanidae; genus Iguana; species Iguana delicatissima. The sequence continues at coordinate 32,615 of CAOKZL010002555.1, read as the reverse complement.
TAGAAATCTCACTGTAAGGAATTTATGCTTTTATCTCCCCTTGCAAACATATTCTACTACCTAGTTCAAGTTGACAGAAGCCACCAAGAATGCGCTCTCTTGTGTTCCCACCAAATGTAACTGTGAGGTTGAAGGGACAGAAAAAAGAACCTTCCCAGAAGATCTCAAAAAAAAAAAAAAAAAAAAGCAGGATCCTATGGGAAAATATGGTCCTTCAGATAAGCTGGATCTAGTCAGAAACATTGTTTCTTGGAGATGTTGTTGTTGTTGTCGTTGTTGTGTGCCTTCAGTGTTTCCACTTGAAGGCTATCTTATCATAGAATTTCCTGGGGCTGAATGTGTGTTATGTACCCAAGGTCACCCACTCGGTTTCCATGGCTGAGTGGGGAATCAAACCCTGGTCTCCAGGGTTGTACCCCAACTCCCAAACCACTAGACCACACTGGCTTTCTAAAAGCTGTAATTGGGGAACTATTCTGCATGAAAGTTGCAAGTGGGTGATTTGAATAGGAAACAGCATTTTCTGCTTCAAAAACTATGTAGTTTTTGAAGACTTTCTCACAGCGGGAGGAAAATTGCTTAAATTACTCATTGCTCCCTTGGAAAAGAAACTTAGTGAAGATTATTACATCCCTATTTATGGCTCATGACCAGCACTGTGAATTTTGCCTGGAAACAGACTGGCAGCCAGAGAAGCGGTTGCAACAAGGGGGCTGTGTATAAGTCTTTTTACAACAATGGAAACACACAAGATCAAGCAACGCTGACTGTCAGTTACACTCAACAGTTTCAAAGAACGTGCCTCTATGGTTGCCAAAATTTTTCAGTTCTAAAATTAATACAGTGTAACACATCCAACCAAGAAGCAGTAACCACAGAACCTGCCTACGTTGTATGCCACAAGGAAACATCTGCATAAACTTTCCAATATTTAGTTGAAGCAGACAGTTTCTTTCTTTTAAAAAAGGCATAATTGTACCCAAGACACCTGCAACATCAGCTTTTGATGAGCCAAACGTAGTTTTAAGACTAAAGAAATGTTAGTTATTGCAGCTCAGGTTGTTTTCCATTGGTTAATTTGTACAAGCCACCCTAACTTTCATTGCATTCAGCTCTTGACTTTGCTAACATCAAAGTCAATGCTTTCCTGCAGGCATTTTTAAACTAGACTTATTGCTCTTAATTTCTCTGAGGATATGTTTAATGTTTGCAATGGCTGAGGCACTTTGATGTGACAGTCTATGTGTAAACACCAAAAGGTCTTGCAGTTGTACATATTGCCACAGTGTACTTGTGGTTAACTGATAAGATGACTTCAGTATTGACAGTGATAAAATTACCAAAAAAAAAAAGAATCTTGATTTGGGCTGATTAATTGATGCAAGCTGATTAAAGTAGGCTAGGAAGAGTTACAACTGTGACAATAACATCAGAATCATGACTAGGTAGTAAACATGAATACAAAACTGTTATGGAAAAGTAAATCTAAGCAACTGTCCCATATTCATAGTTGCTACTTAGACATGATTTTGACACTGTTGCCACAATCATAACTCCCCCTCAACCTGCTTTACTGGGCATCAGCTGCATGGGGAGAAGGAGGTCCATGTTGCTGGTGATTGGGTATGGTTGAATGATGTTCCCATCAGGTTTGTGTGTTTATGGAAATAGGATAGATTGCAGTTACAAACTTGGATGAAAAATAGACTGATCAATCTGTCCCTGATACAACATCATTTGTGACTTGAAACAGAGTACTTATATATCTTAAGAATGTAAATTGTCCAATAGAGAGTTACATGACCTATTTTTCAAAGCAAACTTTCCTTGCTCAAGAAGAGCTTGATTCACTTTCAGATACTTTGACTCATTCCAAGTCAAATTCCTCAATGCCTTTGAAGATGAGGATGAAATTGAGTCCAGATTCAAAAAAGGGAAAACATTTAACCAGTTTTTAAAAAGCATTTCTTTCTTCCTTGAAAAGAGTCTCTCTTCATTCTGCTTACACTTCAAGATATATGTGTCTGGCATTTGTGAAACCAAAGATGGACCTAACATTTAACTGAATCAGAGCTTGACTATAACTTCCAGCACCCCCTTTGCAGCCAGAGATAATTTTTAGGATCTGGGTGTTATAGTTCAAAAAGTAACTTCTCCAAGTTTTGAATTGGAAAAATAACTTTTGCAAGCATTGTATGCAGCTTGCTGGGATTGATGCATTTCTGCATTTACCATATATATGTGTGTTCCTGTCTGTACATTTCCCCCAGTGTACATAATTTGTATACATTATTCTTGAACTGAAAACTGCATTCATAGAATTCAAAGTAGAGTGCAGTCCTAAATATTATGGCTTTCTAATCTACATGTTAGTCTGGAGAGTGCAAATTAGGCTGAGATTCACTTACCAATGCAGACCAAATGAAATTCTCTCCATTTCCTAGTTTCAAATAAAACTTGCAGAGGAGTACCCATATCTTTTAAAGTACAGCAACAGAAGTAGAAGTGTATTTCCATTTTCTGCATACACTAAATTCTTTCTAGGACTGTGCAGAATGATTGCTTTTTTCAGTGTGTGTGTGTTTGTGCAGGGAAAGTAATCAAAGTGAGATTATTGTCCTCTTTGCTGCCATTGCCTCTGTGATTCTGCTGATTTGGTACTAGGAGACTCGAAGAAGCAAAATTTTTATTTTGCGCATTGCTTTGTTTCTTCTGATTTAGTTAGTATGGAATGATAACATTTATAGGATGATTAGGGAGGCAAAAATTCTCATTTGGTTCACTAGATTTGCCTGCCCTGGGGTGCTTACATCTTAAAAAGTCTGTCTTGGAATTCCTTTGCAACTCAAAATTTATGATGATGAATTTTTGTTGTTGTTATATGCCTTCAACTCATTTCTGACTTATGGCAAACCTAAGGCAAATCTATGACATGGTTTTCTGGGGCCTGAGAATGTCCAAAGTGCCCAAGGTCACTCTGTGGGTTTCCATGGCCAAGCAGGTCTTCAGAGTCATAGTTTGATGCTCAAACCACTACACCACAGTGGCTGTGAGGCTGAATTACCACCTCTTTTTCAAATATGGGTTCTTCATCTGCTGACTTCTGTGAAGATCCCAACCTACTGTAGAGATACAGAAATGATCTGTGTTCAAAGTCTGCAGAATCAAGTGTTTCCTACCCAAATATCCAGAAATTGGGGGTGGGGGAAGCTGGCATAAAATTGGAGCCAACCTACGGCACAACCAGAGTATATAAGTTCTCCTTTGTTACATCATGGTTTCCCAAAAAACTGAATGGGACATTTTCTTTTGTCTGGACATGATACCTTGCCTCAGGCAAAGAAAATAACTTGTTGCAAAGACCTTTTTCATCCCAGCTGTTATTTGGTTGTTAATGTGGGTAGGGAATGTACATGGAAAGTGGTTGAAATTTATCAGCATTATACTTTGGATATATTGTAAGACTCTGTACTTTGGATATATCATGAGGTAACGTGACTTGTTGGAAAAGACAATAATGCTTGTTAAAGAGGAAGGCGATAGGAACAGAGGGAGACCTCAGTATGGGTGGATTGAGTCAATCAAAGCCATGCCCCTGGGCTTGCAAGACCTGATGACCAGGTTTTCTCATTCATTGTTGTTGCTATGTGCCTTCCAGTCGTTCCCAACTTATGTCAACTCTAAGGCAAACCTATCTTAGAGTTTCCTGGGGCTGAAAGGGTGCAATTTGCTCAAGGTCACCCAGTAGATTTCCATGGCTGAGTGGGGAACTGAACCTTGGTTTCCAGGGTTGTAGTCCAATGCTCAAACCACTATACCATGCAGATTCTCTCTCTCATTCACAGGAGCACCGTAATTCAAAGTCAGCTTGATGGCAAATAACAAAAACAACAAAACTGCAAATCTTACAATTCCATAGGAGGGAAGTAGGGTAGTTAAAGTGGAACCATAATGCTGCATTTGTGTAGTAAGCAAGCCCTCCAAGTCTACTCCTGCATGAAAAAAACTGCATCTGGGGGACTGATATGTAAGGAACTGTAACAGAAGAGGGTTAAAATATTCCTGTTGTCCAGATGCTGCAGCTGTAGCAGCATTGTCAGAATAACAATTGAAATAAAATTTCTGTTCATTTTGTAGCAATGACAGAGGTGACATTACATTGCTTTTGGAGTGAACAAGATAAAAGATTTCCTTTTTGCATACCATCCAGTACAATAGTTCTCCTCCTTTGAAGATAGGGTCTTTGCTATCTTGCAAATAAGAACCATTAAATCAGTCTGAAACAGTGAATGCTCATATCTAGGAATTTCAGGGAATTGTGTAAAACCCAGTGGGTCCTTTTGAAGTTCACAGAAATGTAGCCAATGTTGCATAGAATACAAAATTATATGGAGGAGACACTGCTTGAACAATGATAACATAACAGTGCTCTGTGTGTGTGGACTTTAGATACCTATTAATATCTGAAACTACTCACACCCCCATATATTCTAAATATATGTACACTGGCTCCTTCTTTCAACAGGGATAATGAGATTCTACAGAGAAGGAGGATGTAAGTGATGAGAAAACTAAAGCAAAAGAAAAACTGCAGCAAAGCCTGGAATATGTGGGACGACTTACCCAGTGAAGAAAAAGAGGCTGTTAGGTTTTTAAAAGAAATTTGTTTCTCTCAAAACACCACTATTGTCTATTGTTTAAAAGAAAAGACTTTGGACCTGACCTTACAGATCATTCTTCCTCATGCTAGTGCCCCTGTCAGATGTGTTGGACTACAGCTCAGCTGCATCCCACCATCCGTCTGTCAAGGGATAACGGGGGTCATAGTCCAACACTTAAGGCAGAAGCATCAGGTTGGGGAAAGCTATATTCTTTTGTTCTCAGCAGCGTTGCCAGGTTTTCAAAATAGCAATAAAGGACGGTCAACATTTATGATACACAGGATTGACAATCAGAAAGAAGCTATTAGCAAAGTTGTGTTCTGTTTAAATACCAAATGCAAGTCTTGATTTAAATTAACTTAGTCATGTGTTTTCCTGTAAAATTTACATATTGTCTACATTAAAAATTACATTGTGCACAAATTTTTGTCACTATGAAGGGCCCACACCTGAAGATATAGGATTTTCTTTTGACATCTTGTTCAACCTGTACAAAATAAAAAACACTCAAATAGGGGACATACCTTATAACAAGGGACATTGTCAGTCCAAAAATGGGCAAACTTTCTGGCCCTCAAATAAGTGGACACGTGGCAGTCCTATAGAACTCTCTTATGCCTGGTTGTTCCTCATTTTTGTATGTCTTCACATATGAAGTATGTGTGTATGTGTAGGTGTCTGAAATCTGAGGGGTCTGTTTTTCCACATGAGTTTGAACATTTGTGCGAATCTTCCCTCTGACAATTCCTCATCTGTGGATGGGTTCACCTGAGGTTCTAACATGTCTAGGAATATGATGAACTGCGGCAGGAAGATGAGGCCCAGAAGCTGCAGAGTGCAAGCAGGGACACAGAAACATGTTGGAACCATCCCACATCTATCAACAGCAGTTGGTGGCTCCCATATTACTAGGATGATGAGTCTGCTCCAGGGTTTAGTCTGAACTTTAAAGGAGCTATCCAAGGTGCAGAACTGGTTTGGGCGTTACAGTCAGTGGCAGAGCTTGGAGTGTGTGGGGGGGCAGAAGGGGGCGGGGCTATGGCACGAGGGATATGGTTACTGTGCGGGATGTGTGGCTGTGGTGTGTGGGGGCATAGCCAGGGTGCATGGGGGCATGGCTACAGGCTGGGATGCCCCAGAAACATTGCCGCCCAGGGCGAATCGCCCCCACATTCCTACATGACTGGTTATGGTTCAGCACCTTGAATAGCTCCTCAAAATTTGGATTAAATACTGGTGCAGATTCACTACCTCATTGACCTGGGAAACACTAGCTGCCACTATATGCAAGATTTTTCCTGGTTCCCATGAAACCAGGAAGAGTAAAGGACCAGTAAGATGCTGAGTAGCATAGCTATAAGCATGATTGTCATTCATTTGTCCAAGATCTTAACATTTGTTCAGACCATCACTAATGAATATTGATAGTAGGGAGCCCAGATAAACCTGCCTGAGCATTATGCTCTTCAGGGAGAGGTTTCTCCCTATCTTGCCACCCTCCCTGTCTCATCTGGTGATGGCACGGGAGAGACCCTTCTTGATGGCTGCTCCTAGTCAATGGAACTCCCTCCTGAGAACAGTTCCACTTTCTCTGCTGTCTTTTCAACAGCAGGTAAAGACTTTCCCCTTTAAAGAAGTCTTCGGTCTTAACTGATCAGGGTAGAGGGACATGCAATTATGTGTGCTCTTTTAATGTAATATGTATTTCATGATTTTTTAAAAATTTGGCTAGGGTACGTAATAGCCTCTAGAAAACGCTCTATTTTTGGCTGCTAATTCACCAAAAATGGAACCAGAAATGTTGCTTCTGGTTCACTGCTGACATGCTGGTCCAACTTGCAAGGAGAGGAAGGGGTTACATTTGCCACCCTCCTCTTATACCGTTGCCCACTCCTATTTTATGGTTAAACGATCAATTTGTTCTGAACTTAATATATCCTTGAAAGAAGCAAGAGTAGCTTAAAATCCAGGCTTTAATTAACATCTGTTCTACTGAAGCAAGTTGGATTGCCCAAAACTGAGATGTTAGGAATTTTATGTACACTTTTAAGAAAAAAATGGCATTCCTCTTGCAGCAAACCAGAGCTTTGAATAGCTAGTTTTGTGGCCTACAGCTCGTAGAATTTCCCAGGCATCCTGGCAGTTCCAATCTAGAAAATGAGTAATTTTTCTAGACCCTTCTGAAAACTAGCTTGTCATCATAGGCATCATTTTAGTTGTCACTTTCAAATACGTAATTGGTAGACAGGTTAAGTCTAAGCCTGCAGTAATTTTTTTTTCCTGGAAAAGGTACTCCGAAATATGGATGATATGAGCCAGATTTTCAAAACATTGATATATGGACTTAGAAATAATTTGGGAAGGACCATAACTCAATGGCTGAGCAACACTTTGCATACAGAATATCTCACGTTCAGTCTTCAGTTAGAAGAATCAGGTAGGAAGTGATGACACTCTCTCTCTCTCTCTCTCAGATGCACACTTTAACATGGTGAGGAGGTTTAATTGTGTCACGAGAGGCTGAAAGTAATACCACCAGGAGACCAGATTCTAACAAGAGTCCAGACTCCAAGAAAGGTGACCCAAGGCAGTATACTTGGGAGAGACCTTTGTCTATTGTGGCACCTCACTTGTGGAATAAACTCCCTTTGGAAGTCTCCTGGGTTCCCTACATTTTTATGGTTTCTTTTCAGCACCAGGTCAAGAAGTCTTTGGGTGCCTAACTCCCTTTTAAGCAGGCAGGTAGTTTTTAAACTCTTTTAACCTACAGGGTAACTTTGGGTGCATCACAAATCTCAACTCCAGAAAACTCCATGATAGGATTGCTTGAGGGTCACCATAATCAAAAATGACTTGAAGTCACACAACAACAACAACAAATCATTTAAACAACATAAAAACATATTAAACAGCTCAAACAAGGTTGAGATTTGTGATGCATCCAAGGTCACCCAGTGGGTTTCCATAGCCAAGCAGGGAATTGAACCCTGGTCTCCAGAGTCCTAGTCCAGTGCTCAAACCATTACAAATTATATACTGATTCCAATTTGAAATTTGTAAAATTTTAAAAATTGTTCTCTCTTTTGCTACCCTGAGATCTCATGATAAAAGGGTGTAATTTAAAATAAATAAGTAAATGAAATAAAATGAAATGAAATGTTCAAAGTGGGAACACCAGCCTTAGACCACATCCATTCCCTTTAGGGAGTAAGAGCCCCATCAACGGAGAAGAACTGACACTTCCAATAGTGAAGGGAGCAGAAATCTCCAGAATGGAACCATCTGGGTGGCAGCAATAGTGAGGAGTGATGCTGGCAGCAGATCTCATAGAGGCAACAGCAGTGGCACTTTAGCTCACTCTTGTTAGTTAGAAGAAGGCAGTGTTAAACCCTATGATGACACAATTCAAAATGAAGCAAGAAACTGGAAGAGGAGGCCTTTCCCCTCTGCCTCAGGTTGGAAGGCACTTAACCAGCTACTAGTGAAGAGCCAAGGGCAAGTATGAATCTGTTTAACTTAAGTGCAGAACATATGATATGGAAAGCTGGATTAGACTTAGAGAAAGTACATGTGAAAACTGGAAGCAGGCGTACCAGCAATCTAAGAGAGTGGTTCTTAACCTGGGGCCCGTGGAGCCCTCACAGGGGGTCTTCGTAGGGTTGCCATTCATCCCAGAAAACAAAGAAAATCTCTAATTTAAGGCACTACTTTGAGGGAGAAAAAGGGTAAAAGAAATGCTGTTTCTTCCAAAGGAGCATGAAAAGAGTGGAGAACATTTCTTTTGCACTTTCCCCCAAAAGCAGCACTGTTACCTTTACTTTTTGGGCAAAAGGCAAAAATAATTATTCTTTAGGCCTACCTCCCATTCATAACCTTCCTTTAGGAAATTCCAGTTTATTCTACTCTCTTGGTACTTGAACGATCTCAGCATGCTACTCCACAGACCATTAACAAGCCTCCTTCCTTTTACATTGTCTATTGGGAGAATAAGGTATAAGGGTGAGCAAGTGATAAGCAGCATTAAATAAATATTTGAATATTTAAATCTAAATTTAACTATTTAAATCTTGAGTTAAGTCTTGGGGGTCCCAGGCAACAAACTATATTTATTAGGGATCCTGTTAAAGAAAAAGTTAAGAACCACTGACCTAAGATATGCAGATGACACCATATTACATGTAGAAAATAGCAAAGACTTGGAACAACTACTGATGACAGTTAAGGGAGAAAGAAGGTTACAGTTGAATAGTAAGACAAAAATAATGATCACAGATGAATTACATAACTTCAAATTGGGTCACAAGTACATCAAAATAGTTAAGACTGATTACACCTTGGCTCAGTCTTTAATGAAAACAGAGACTGCAGTCAAGAATTCAGAAAACAACTAGGCCTTGGAAAGGAAGCCATGAAGAGATTAGATACTATCCTTAAGAACAAACATATACTTGAATATGAAAGTCTGTATCACCCATGCCTTTGTATTCCCCATTTCTAGATATGGGTGTGAAAGCTGGACAATGAAGAAAGCTGACAGGAAGGGGATACTCTCATTTGAAATCTGGGGCTGGAGGAGAGTTCTGTGGCTTCCATGGACTGCCAAAAAGACAAATAAATGGTTCCTAGACCAAATCAAGCATGAACTCTCCCTACAAGCCAAAATAACCAAACTGAGGCTGTCATACTTTGGCCATATCATCAGAAGACATGACGCATTAGAAAAGATAGCAAAAGTGGAAGACTGCATTGCAGGTGGATAGAGTCAATCAAAGAAGCTACAGCTCTGAGTTTGCAAGATTTGAGTGGGGTGGTTTGGACCATGTTGTTGACCCTGGAAATCTCTCATTTTTAGGGTCACCATAAGTTGAAGCCAATGCGATGTCAGTTAACAGCAGCAGCAGCAAATTATATTATAAGCTTGCATCTATACCTGTAAAATAGCTCAGGTAATTTTTACGCAGATCTGGTTTTGGGTGATGCATTTCTTCCTTATTTTCAGTGAGGTATTTCCTGGCTTTTTGTAAAGCATTAAGCACTCACCCTCTTGGGCCAGTTCTCTGACCACCAAGGAGCTGCTTCCATAATTTCCTGTGAGCCCCTCCTCATTTGTCATTGATCCATCCCAAACAAAATGCAACCAGGTGGAATCCTTTTACAAGTGTACGAAAAGGGGTTATTATCACTGTGTAGGCAGCCACAAATTGTGGTGACCTTTGCCTTTGCCTTACTGAATAGCAATCTAAAAAATTACTTGCTGTCCTCCATTTAAAAATTATGTCAGCTTCTACGCCCTTAAGAAGGACAGCTTTTTTGAGAAACAGGCAAATGACCAGACGTTTCTTGGTTCAGAGGCTAGAGGCCAGATTCATTAAAAAAAGTATACAAAACAGCTGCAGTTGGGTGCCGAGGCTCGGGACGAAGGCCAGAGACTTGGCAAATACTTTTTATCCAGGTAAACAGCATACACACCCACTGCAGCATTTTTCCACCCATCACAGACCACCCGCCCCATATTTGGCAATGTCCAGAAACTTCCATCCATATAAGGAAATGTCCAGAGGGGCAGGCGATATGAGGTTTCTTCCAATCACAAACTGCCTTCCAAATAAGGCAATGTCCAGAGAGAGATGCTTCAGGTGAGGTAAAAGGTCATGAGTCAGCAGACGGGAGGGGCTAGAGCTCCTGTGTATGTGACCATCTCCTAGCTTGTAATGGAGCTTGTCTTTTCTTCACTCACAATTGTTCTTAAGAATTATTGCATCCCATGATCCTCTTCTTTGTGAATCTTTTGGATTAACACTCACCGGTGCACTGTGCTGGCTTTTGATTATCTTTTTAAAGTTATATTTGCTCCATACTCTTTGTTTCTGTTTTCCTTTCCCTGCCTTTGCCATCATTTCTGTACTCTTCCATTTTAATACAGCTCTGATATTCTTTAATGTATAATTTAAAGTTTTAAAGCTATTCATAAAGCTATTGTTATGTAGCTTTGCAGTCTTCTCCAGCAAGTCAGCCAGGCAGCTAATTCCTCAGAGGTAGCACAGTGACCCAATTTATGAGAACAGCACATGTTTTAAATGTTTTAAACAGCACATTTTAAAATCATGAGTGACAATTTACTAACCATTCTCTCTGTCTTTCTCTTATTGCTAGTCTTGTTTTCTACAGAAGAGAGAGGGCCTTTACAGTCGTGGCACCCTGCTTGTGGAATGCTTCCCCAGAGAGATTTTGCAGTGTCTACACCACAGTCTTTTTGATGCCAGGTGAAGATCTTTTGCTTCTCCAGTATTTTAGTCCTGCTCTGAAAACATGTACACTTGTGCATACCTTACAACATTTCACAGATGAAAAGTGGGACACATCTGGCCAAGCTGTATCAGAGTGTGGTCAAAAGGGTGTTGCCAGGCAAAAAAAAGAGCAAATGTTATTACTGGAGAAGAATGCACAGAGCTACTCGTTTAAGCAGAGAAATTCTAGAGTTTATGAACTGTTAGGAAAGGCCAAGAAGCAGGAAAAATGGGAGATATCTAAAGAATCTGGGATGGATGTCTAAAGAATTATCAACTGAGCTAAGATTTAACAGGAACACATACAAGAAATGGAAAAGGGGAAATCACCAAATAAGAATTCAAACAAATATCCAGCAAGTGTAGGGAGAAGGTCAGAAAAGCTAAAGCACAGAACAAGCTTAAGCTCGCTAGAGAGGTTAAAAAGAATAAAAAGGGTGTGGTTTTTTTTGTGTGGTTATTGTCGTGTCTGTAGCAAAAGGAAGAACAAGGAAATAGTGGAGAAAATGATAGCAGGGGACAGAGAAAAGGTAGAGCTACTGAACACCTTCTTTGCTTTGGTCTTCTTACAAAAGGAAAACAGTACTTAACCTGGAGGAAATGGAGCAGATTATGGCCATTTCTTCACTTGGCTTTTATAGTGCTATTATTCCACTTTCAACATCCTAGTCCTAGTCTCTCAACTCTAGTGTGGAAATGGCCTGCGTGGCAGGGGAAATGCAGCCTAGTATAGGTAAAGAGTAATACCTGGCTAGTCTCAATGAATTCAAGTCCCCAAGGCCATATGAACTACATCGAAGGATATTAAAAGAACTGGCAGAAGTAATCTCAGACTGGCTGGCAATAATATTTGAGAATTTCTGGAGAATGGGAGAAGTCCCAGTAGACTGGAAGAGGGCAAATATTGTCCCCATCTTCAAACGGGGAAAAGAGGAGCCAAGCTTTAACAAGGTCCCCATTATATTCTTGCAAACAAGCTAGTAAAGGATCTAGTAGTCTTAGTAGACAACAAGCTGAACATGTCAGCAGTGTGATGCAGCAGCTAATAAAGGCAATGTGATTCTAGCAATAGGGGTATGATGTCTAGGTCATGGGAAGGAATAGTACCACTGTATTCTGCTTTGATTAGACCCCATCTGGAAGCTGCTTTGAGTCTAACCTGGGAAAAATATAAGAAAGAAAGAAAGAAAGAAAGGAAGAAAGGAAGAAAGAAAGAAAGAAAGAAAGAAAGAAAGAAAGAAAGAAAGAAAGAAAGAAAGAAAGAAAGAAAGAGAGGTAGGTAGGTAGGTAGGTAGGTATAAATAAAGATACTACTAATACTAATATTGTATTGTATGGTCCAGGCACCGTAATTCAGGAAGGTTATTGAGGGCAACCAAAATGGTAAAAGACCTAGAAATCATCTCCTTTGAGGAGTGGCTTTGAGAGATGGGCAAGTTTAGTCTGGAGAATAGAAGGTTAGGAGATGACATGATACCTATGTTTAACTATTTAAAGGCTTTCGTATGGAGGATGGAACAACCTTATTTTCTGCCACTCCAGAGACTAGGACACAGGGTCTTGAAACTTCAGGAAAAGAGATCCCACCTAAACATTAGGAAGAATATCTTGACAGGGCAATTCTACAGTGGAATCTGTTGCTTTGGAGTGTGGTGGGGTCTCCTCCTTTGGAGGTTTTGAAAGAGAGACTGGATAGCCAGCTGTTGGGAATGCTTCAGTTGTGTCTTCCTGCATGGCATTGGGTTGGATTTGATGGCCCTTGTCTCTTCCAGCATTATGATTCTATGAAAAAAAGAGAAAAAAAACCCCCTAATGAGCCTTTTGGGAAGGACGAGACTCTATCCCTCTTGTTGAGTTACTACTTTTGCACTTTGAACTCTGTTTGCAGCAATTGAAGTAACCTGAGTATGAATGAGGAAGAGGGTGAAGGAGAGAGAGAAACTAGGACATTTTAAAAGAGAGCTGAAAAAATGGGATGCCAGAAGATTAACTGGGTCTGTCCATTCCAAAGTGGGACAGTTGGAGTTATACCCTTAGGGCCCCCAAGAACAGCTCTTCATGCTCTGAGCACCCTAAAGGAAAGGCGGAAGCAAAATGTCTTGGATGAGCCTCACTGGTTTTCCGTAGCTGGCCTACTTTTGTTTCTGCTGCTGGTTTTACATTGGGCTTATTCTCTAGCTGTTTTAATTGGTTTTAGATTTAACGTTATGTTTATGTTTCTTATAATTTATGGTTTGTGTATCTATTTTGGAAATTGCTCAGATTGCTTTAGTTACTGGGTGGCATAGAACTGCAGTCAGCAGTAAACAACTAAGCAAATAAATAGTCTTTGGAATAATCCCTCCTGCACATAGCACTTAGGCTTCTGGAATTCTCTGTGGCTTCAATAAAAACAGAAAGAATGTAGGGAACCTTTCTGTCATGCTTTTAAATAAACAAGCAGGCATGTTGTCATTGTCAGCATACAGCACCTTTTAGCAGCAGTGGGGATCCCCTTCGTTTCTAAAGGCCCACCAGTGATGTCCTCCCTGATCTTTCCCCTTTTAAAATGAGTATGGATTAGGTCCAGCCTATTTGACAGACTGTGTCTTTGGCTATAAGTCAACCAGGACCCTGAGATCTGCAAGACAGGCCTTGTTTCAACCCCATCACTTTCACTGGTATAATTGGTGAGGATACAAAATAGGGCTTTCTTGTTGGATACCCTGAGACTCTGAAATTCTCTCGCTAGGGAGGCTAGCATGGTTTCCTCCTTTCTATACTTCCGCTGGCTGGTTTTGTTTTGTTTAAATTCTAACAGGCTTGTAGAACTGAAGGTTTTTAAGGAAAAGGGCTGTAAGAAGTTGCCGTATTGTTTTAAACGGCATGGTTTTAACTATTTTTAAAGTGTATGTTTTAAATTGTTTTAATATGGTTAATAGTTTGGTTCTGTTTTAATGTTGACTTTTTGTATGTTTTTAATTGTAATCATTTTAACTTGTAAGCTGCTTTGTCCCTCCATCTTGGGGGAAAGATAAGATATAAAGAAAGCTAATAAACAAACATCCCACACTACAGTTCATTCCATTGTGGCATGGCTGCAAATGGACATTTTAATTAATTGCAGTATTCTGGAGTGATTCCATGGCCTGGGGCATTGTGGGAAATCAATGTTGTTATTGTGTGCCTTCAGCTTGTTTCTGACTTGTGGCAACCCTAAGGTGATCTTATCATGGGATTTTCTGGGGCTTGAACTAAAGGGATCTTGCTAGAGGCAGATCTGTGACCAGGAGCCAAGGAAGGACCTGTACAGTGAAGCAGGAAGAGGTAGCCGAAGGGTCTCCCAAGAGTCTGTCGCTGCCATTTTTTCATTTTGCCTGCAGCAGTTTGGAAGAGATGGGAGGGATTACCCCTCTCTCCATACACCTGGCCACCAAATTTCTTCTGGCCTAGATATAGATATAGATATAGATATAGATATAGATATAGATATAGATATAGATATAGATATAGATATTCATTCATTCATTCATTCATTCATTCATTCATTCATTCATTCATTCATTCTGTGATAGAGCTGGAAGACCTGTGTTGGGCTTAAGGCAATAAGACCTTCTAGTTTGGATTTTGAATTCACTTTCTACAGAGGACCTCTGTGAGTCCAGGAAGATTTCCTCCTCTTCCCTCATGATTCTTCAGAATGGTCCCTTTGTTGTTCAGAGGAGGACGAAGAGAAGAAGAAAAAGCAGCAGCTGCCACCACTGCCCAGCCCAGCCCAACCCTGCCCAGCCCAGCCCAGCCCAGCCCAGTATTTAACAACTATCATACGACAGATAAACTAAACTCAATCTTGCTGCTTTCCCTGCCGGACTGAAGTTTTTGTTTTTGTTTGGGTTTTTTGTGCCTAATTTCTGGTGATTCCCTCTTTGTTTGCTAAGACACAGCTGAAGACAGTCCTTCATTTCTTTTTTGCTTCTGCTCTAAACTCAAAATGAACTAACAGCCCAGAAGTACTTAGTTTAAATTTTCAGTGAGATCCATTTTGCAAAACTGATTCCCCCCCTTTTTTTGAATTTTGGAGACACCACGTGTGTAAAAATTGATGACATGAAAGACTCTCCCAATCTATGTAGATTTGACTCCTTGAGACACTGTGTGTTGTTGATTTATCCTTTGCTCCCCCCGTTTTTTCCAACTTTAGTGTAATTCACCTGTCATCTTCGCCCATATTTGTTGGAGGGTATTGTATGTGAGCTCTATGACTGCAACTGTTACTACTCTAGACATTTGATGGCCATATCTGTTTACCCTCCAAAACCAACTGCAACACAAAGAGAAAAGAACAACTTAGTGAGAAGATGTGAGAGGAACTGTGAGAAAACGATGGTAAAGAAGAAAGAGACAACAAGAGAGGGAGAAGAGGGGAGAGTGGAGAGAAGTCTGGAAGGGACAGTGAAAGATAACAAACTTGTTTACTGAACCTGCTTAATGAAATTATTTGATGAATTTATGTAATGAATCTATTGAATCAATTTCTGTATAGATTGGGAAGCCAAAAGTCATTGTATGAATTCTGTAACACCCACACTGCAGAAATACTAAATGTATTATTAGGATAGATATTTTGAATGAATTGACACAGTGGCTAATGAACAAACTGATATTTTGATTTATCTTTATAGTACCTGCCTAATGAACTAAGGTGTCTGTAAATATCAGAATACGAATCAATTGGTATTTTGATTTATCTCTGCAATATCTACTTTATGATTTAAGTTGCTTGTAAATAATAATTTTGTTATAATTAAACAAGTGCAATTCATATTAATAAAATGGAACTTTTATGATCATTATTTTATAGATGTTTGTATCCTTTTTTAAAAAAATTCATGTTAGTGGTCTGCAGGATTCAAAATGGTGAGTTTAGTGGTCTGTGAGGTCCGAAAGGTTGGTAACTGCTGTGCTAGATCAAGTAGAAAGTGTAATTCCCAGCAGTATTGGGAGAAGAGGTGAGGCTGAATCACAGGGATAAGGAAGGTCATCCATATGCAGACTATCTGAGCTAGGGTTGCCAAATATTCCTTTTTATAATGATTGCCACTCTTTTGGGGGCCATAAAACTTGTCCCTCGTGGGGTGGTAGATGCCCCTTATGCAGTCTATTGATGGCTAAATCCTGCTAGCTAATTCTGCTGTCTTTGCTGTAGTATCTGTGATGTATGTTTGTTGCTTGTGCAGACTAACTCTGTGTATGTGTGTGAATGCACACAGTTGATAGACATACACAATACAGGCAGACACAAGGCAATGTGTAAAGACAAAGTCAGGGGGAAAAAAGCAAGGCATCATTTTAGGAGGCATTCTGCTAGAACAAAGAGGTCAAGCACAGCTGCAGTGAAAGACATAGTTAAAGGCCAGAGATAATGCTCAAAAGTAAAGTAAAGTAATGCATTCAGTGGCTGTGTGCTGGGTGGGTAAGCAGGCAGGCTGAAATCTGTTCCTTCATCTAGAAAAAGCACACAAACATACAGGAGAGAATTTAATACAGACATTCATTGACCTAACACCAAATCCACTCCTCCTTACCAAGTGGTTTCGCAGGAGAATCTTGGAAAGATACTTATCACTTCATGATGGTGTTATCTTTCTGTGATGGAGCTGGAGCGGCTTTGTTTGGTTTCTCCCCTTCTCTGGATTGGTTGGAATTGGTCTTAACCAGCCATTCTCAGTGGGGGCTTGGAACATCCGAAGGAGGCTACAGACTAAAAAGCTGTGAGAAAAGGAATCCGAAGTATTTATGGGTCCTTGGTAACTGAACCAATGAAATACCCAAGCAGCAACCTGAACTAGAGTCAGTGGCTTCCCTCCTATTTGTAATATCCTTCCAACACACTGTTTGACAATTTTCTTGATTGTAATTGTCTAATTGTCTTTGGAACCTGATATGAAGCTTGCAGAAAAGCACAATGTGCCTGAAAAGATTATTAATTTCATATAGTTTTCTTAAAAGTTTTGTTCAGTATGTTGAAATGTTCAAGTTTTCTTCATATTCAGTAATAAATGATTGTCTGTCTATCTGAGGACATGAAAAGAGCTCCTCTGGGGCCCATGGCCAAAAAAACCCAGTTGAGAATGGCTCGTCTAAATTGTTTTTTAAAAGAAGCAACAAAAACTGAAGAGAACTTGGTAAGAATCCATAGGTAAAAAAACAAAGCAAAAAACAACAGAGGTCTCTAGTTGCTCAGTGGATGGCTGTTTTATTTTGGAAAAAGCCCAGCACATTTCAGTCTATGTGTATGTGTGTGTATATTTCAGTGGCTTTTTTCACATCCTGCATCAAAACATAAACATAAGTGTACATTGCCCATAGGGGATATCATGTCTAAGAGATCTGGAGTGGGAGCTAACAGATCTTAAATAAGTGTTGACATCTGCAGGTTTTCTATATAGAAAGGTTGATTTTTTAATTTTTAAATCCAAGAAGTGGACTTCTGAATTATTGTATTCTATGGCCAATTGTATATTGGTGTTCCGAGAGTTTATCCACTTATGAAATTCCATGAGATCAATTGCACACTCTCTCCAAATGTAATGGAATTCATCTAAAAATCTGACCTGAAATATCAGTTTTTCTATGAACCCACTTCAAGGACAGGTGATCTCTCTTTCAAACCTCTCCACGCCTAAATTGGCCATCTCTGAAGCTATAGGACATACCATGGCCACTCCTTGTATCTGGCAATAAAAATTGTTCTCAAGCCGGGGTAATTTTTTTGATTTTATTTTTTGTCAAGGCTATTTCAGTCAGAGAGGTTAGGAAGTGAGACAAAGGATGCCTCACTTCTTTCCTGTCTGAAGTTTGTTTTATGAAGGTCAAAGCTTCCTCTTGTGGTATGGTGGTATAAAGAGATCTCACATCCACAGTAACCAGCAAATCTCTTTTCTCTAACTTCAGAGATGTTATTGTAGTATTAAAGTCTGAAGAGTCTCATACATAAAACAGAATTTTTAGTCCAAACATTTTTAAAAATAGTCCACAACTTGAGCAAGTGACTCCAAGAATGAGCTGCACTCTGATGCTATTGGGTAGCCTGGAGGGGGAATTTGCCTTTTAGGTAAAACATAAAATAGAGCTGTTCTAGGGAGAAAATGTTGTTCTCCTTCTGATATGTAGCCCATCCACAATGGTTTTAATAATTTTGATAATGGCGACTGTGGGATTATCCTTACATAGGTTGTACACTGACCTGTCTGAAAGCTGCCTAAGCATCTCATTTTTAAAATTCCACACTGTCTTGAACTACAATGGACCCTCCTTTATGTGTTTCCTTGATAACAATGGAAGACTCTAGAGCACATGTGTCAAACACAAGCTCTGCAGGCTGAATCTGGCCCACTAGGCTATTTCATATGGCCCTTGAAGCTCTCCTTCAGCTGTAGCATTCCTCCTGCCTGTGATAACTGAAGCCCTGTCAGAGCTGCTGATGACGAGCAGCAGCTGTTGGTCCCTGTTGCTCAGGGTGGAGATGAGTCCTGCAGCTCAAGAGCTCCTCCTGCTGCCATGGACCAAGCAGGCTCGGACGTTCCTCTGCCTGCTCCTTTAGGGCAACAGGGATTCAGCTGTGATCCTGGGGATGCCCTGGAGTCTGCATCAATCAGCCCACAAACAAGGCAGAGACTCAAGAGAGCTGAGCAATGGGGGGCTTCCTTGATTAAGTTCAAAAAGCAGTGACTGGCCACACCTGTGCCTGGGCTATATAACTGCCTGCCTGGAAGCTTTCCTTTGCTTGTGGCAAACTTTCTTCAAGTGCTCTTCTTGCCTGTTCCTTGCTTCCAGCACCTGGTTCATAATACCTTGGATTGATCTCTTGGCTTCTGACCCCTGGATTTTGGACTCTGACTATGGCTTTCGCTTGTCATTCAGGCTTAGGTAAATGGACTCCCTAAGAGTAATTGCTTGCTCTGACTCCTCCTGGTGGGACTCTGCTAGCTCTCCCACTCCCTTCTCTGGGTGGGCTTGCCACCTGGGTCTCTGACCCCACCTGGCAAGCCAGATCCCCACATTGCAGGCCCCTGGTACTCTAAAGAGGGGTCCAGCAGCCAGCACTCACAATCTACTTCTACTCCTGACTGCTCTTCTGTCCAAGTCTCTTCATCAGAGTGTTGCCATGGGTTACCATGACAACACTCTACACACCTTGTGAGAGTTGGACAGAGGAGCAGTCAGAAGTAAAAATAATATCATGAGTGCTGGCTGCTGGGCGCCTCTTCAGAATACTGGCAGCCGGGGGGCCACAATGTGGGCATCGGGCTTACCAGGTACAGAGAGGGGCAGAAAGAGCCACTGGGTGGGAGCAGAAAGAGGCACAGAGAGGGTCTGAGGGGCAGAAAGAAATACAATTACAAATACAACTGGCCCTTTAAGGGCACCCATAATGCTGATGAGGCCCAAGATTAAAATGAATTTGACACCCCTGCTCTAGAGATAGTTTCCATAAAGCTTGTTCCCTATAATTCATGTTGTTCTGGGGATGTGAGTCTGTATTTTCTAACTCTTCTAATTCCTGAAAGGCCAAACTGTCAAAAACTGTCATAGCTGGATCTGTGGGAGGAGGGGGCATAAATCAGGAAGGTGTTCTAAAATTCAGTTTTAAATCTAAAAACATAGACTCGGTTCCTCCAAAATAATGATGTAATTTGATATTCATGGAAAAAGTGCAATCTCACTTGAACACGATCATGAGGAGGTGGTCCTGCTTGATAGATTAACAACTACGTTCTTCTTCAGGAGTGTCAGAAAGGAGGGAGTATTTTACATTCTCTTTCTTGTGTCTGAGGGTTGTAATCTTCTCCTGGGGTTATCTCTGTCTCCCAAGAAAGACAAAGACTGCTGTGACGGTTAAGTCCAAGTTGTTACTGTGAGCTGTGGAAAGTTCCCAGTGTCTTTCTCATTCCACAGTGCTTTCATGCCAAGAAAAGGACACTTTTTTGGATTTTATGTGCAACCAAGGGTAGACTCTATTGGAAACATACTCTGACTCATCTCTAAGAAACTTTTTATATTGGAATGTCCTTAGTTCACTATGGAATTAAAAAAAACCTGTCTCTAAAGAAGTAAGCTTCTCATCCATATGTTTAATATTTTGATTTTTCAATATATCTAACTGTTCTTCTAAAGATGATTTTAGTTGAGAATTTATCTTGGATGAAGTTTCTATTATTAAGATGATAAGGTCTTGTGAACACTTGTTGAGAACAGCAACCATTTGTTCATAAACCTCATTTTCCTTAAACATGCCTGTTTCCTTCAACATTCTACAACCCCTGGTGATCCTTTGACTTCAACAATATTCCAATAAAATAGAGGCCTGTAGTTCGCTCCTTGTCATCTCTTTGTCCTCTCTTAACAGTTGATCCCATTCCATCTGAGTTTCTTCTTCTTTTATTCAAAATGATAGAAGGTTGTATTAACAGCTTGTCCAAGAATTCCTTGGGGATTCTTCACATGAGGCAGGGAATCACACTTACAGCTAGATAATAGCATCTTTGGCAGGGACTTATTGCATGATATATTTGTTCTGTTGTTCTCCTGTGGGAGGCTGTTTGGAAAGTATTTCTTTTTATTAACGCCAAAAATCTGTTAATGACCTCCTTTCATGCTTCTGTTGTGCTATGACGTCTGTGAAAGTTCAATTGTGTTTTTATGCTGATTTTGCTCACTGTCCCTCCACTCTGCCTCTTTTTCCAGTCCTCTTCTGGACATATTCTCTCTCTCTCTCTCTCTCTCTCATTCTCTCTCACCCACACACCCCTATACACATATACTCATATAGGCCATTTCCACATTACAGTGTTATAGTGCTATTATTCCATTTTCAACATCCTGTGGAATTCTGGGGTTTGTAGTTTATTGAAGCCAAAGAGCTCTCTGGCTGGGAATTCTTAATGCTCCTCCCTAAACTGCAACCCCCAGGATTCCATAGGAGGTTGAAAGTGGAATAATAGCACTGTAACAGTGTAGTGTGGAAGTGGCCATGCTCATGGTTTAAGAAAGCATTTATTTTATTAATCC
This sequence comes from Iguana delicatissima, assembly GCA_948472985.1. Classification (NCBI taxonomy): domain Eukaryota; kingdom Metazoa; phylum Chordata; class Lepidosauria; order Squamata; family Iguanidae; genus Iguana; species Iguana delicatissima. Next base: position 11,617 of record CAOKZL010002555.1, on the reverse strand, counting down.
ATTAATTCTTGCTTTCTACTTTCAGACTTACCTAATTGCTAGCAGGTGAAGGCTGGCATTGATGATACAGATAGATAAGTAGCTGCCAGCTTTCATCTGCCAGTGATTAGTTAAGTCCAATATTTTCTCCTGGTTTCCTGATCAGGAAGCCTCTCCACAGAATAAAAGATTTTTTAAAAAATGTAAGACTGTTTTCATTTATATTTGGGGGGGGGGTGTCTCTGCATATTTGGGACAACCTAGGAAAAGGAGCAGAGATAATATTTTGGATGACATGGGAAGGGAAGAACCAAATACCATATCTGATAAACTTTTAGAACAAACAAATGCTATGATCCCAGAAAGGCTGTGAAGGTGTGAGATCAAACAGATCAATCCCGATTCAATAGTAATTTTACAACACTATTTTAGTGGGAGAAGAGCCTGCTGTGATAAAGCCCTTACAGTAACTGAGTGTCATCTCATGTCATCATGTCCACTAAATGAGCCAGAAATGCCAGAAACTGCAGAGCACCCAGTAGAATCCACAGGGGAAAAAAGGGACATGTCTCTAAGTGCTCAATGGATTATTGTTTTATTTTGGAAAAAGCCCAGTGAATTTCAGCCTATGTATATTTTTATGGCCTTCCTCAGGGGCTACATAAAAAAACCCACATAAAAATAAGTATAAATTTAAAATTAAAAGGACAACACATAATCATATAAGATATACAGAATATATTATGATAGATATTTGAAACTTTGTACAGTGCTTAAAGCCTGTACATACTGATATGAAATCTAACAGCAGAAATTTTTGAAGCTAAGAATGCCATTTCATTTGCTGGACAGAAAAACATGTAAATGGGGCTCAAGGGTTGTTTTGCTTTGTTTGGGGGTTTTTTTGAGTGTGTGTGAGCAGATGGTATGGAAAAAATGGATGCCCTTTCCCCAGTAGTTTGGGATAGAGTACAAAGTTTTCCCTGTTCTGTTTCCACAAAAACCCTGTGAGGTCAATCAGAGAGAGGATGAGCCAGGGAGTTCCATGGTTTCCTTGATGGATGTTAGATACTTTGCACAGAACACTACATTACATTTTAATGTTATGCGAATGAGCGGGTACAAACTATCTATTTCCCCCTCCCCTTCTGATGGACAGATGTGGCTATGAGGAAAAGAGTGGAAGCATCCATCTTCTGTTCTATGTGTTCACTGTGGTTAGGGATGGAAAAGTAATTCACATTAACTGAGATCTTAGAAAGAATTCATTCAGTTTGTGGTCTGTGAGGCTATTAAAAAGTGTGCATATCTTTCAGTAAACTTCAATCAAATTCTTTTCCTTTTGAAATTATACACAAATAAACACAGACAATCAAAAATAAACACTAACACTATTTATTCAGTGGGGAAAAGGCATTATAATTGCATAGTTCAGGAAAGTGCATGCCCATTTATACATAAATTTCTATGTGAGGAGAAAAATATGTATTGCAAACTCAAAATGGAAGTTGAAGTAGATGAGAGTGCTCCTTGGATTCTGAGGAATGCAATGAAAAAGAAACAGATTTTCACATCCCTTCCTAACAATGGCTCATTGCTAATATTTGAGAAGGACAAACTATGGATAACTTAAACTACAGCTGGAATCATAAGCCATCATTTGATCCAGGTTTGTTCCAGTGAATCACAATTTAAGCTAACTTTTTTCCAGAGTAATGATGCATCGTGACCCAGAGAAATACACAAAGTTACTGTAATTATATATGTAAAATATATATTTAATCTAATGCAGGATATAGGTATGATTCTGGCACCAGAACAAAGAGTAGAAGAAGATTCTCATGCATGGATTGCTGTGGTTGACACAACATTTGCAGTGGTCCACATGATATATTCTACATGATCTACATGACTTGTATTCTACAGGCTTTATTCTACATCTCCGTTTCCTAGAAATGTCTGCATATGTGTACCTAAGTGCCTGGTCTGAAAACCTTTGCATTTCTACCAATATGTAAATGCAGTACAGCAGGAGATGTCAGATGCAAAACTGTTATATCCTGGTAGATCTCTAGGTCATCTGCAATAGATTTGCAAGTTTTTCTGACTCTGAACTGTTATACAGAAGCAACAATAAAAAGACACTGCAGGCAACCCAAGACAAAATGCAAACCTCATTTCAGATACTGGGGTACTTGAACTGTAGTTCAAGACTGGTGATGGTATGGTGTCCTCCAATTCACCAGAGGGCAGCAGGTTAGAAAAGGTTTTGCACCACACATAACCCTGTACTTCACAAGAAGGGTGAAGCAGGAATGGCTGGGGGACTGCCCCTCCTATCCCTCTCCCATTTGCCACCCGAGACATTTTCTCAGTCTGAATCTGAGGCAAATTTTGAGCTATGTATAGGGAAGAGTACCGTAGGGAATACAAAGCTGGCTTGGGTCTAAAATTCACAGATTGGCTTGTCCTCAGTGAGAAAGGGTATCTTAACAACTCATCAAAACATTGGTAAGTGCTGGAAATATTTCTCATCCTCCGAGTGAGAGTAGAAAGATGAGCAGTCATTGTATCATGGTCTCTGCAAAGTATGCCTTAAGGCTCTGCACAAAACTTTCTCTCCTCTGTTAAGTAAAGTGTGCATGTAACTCCTATGGTTTGGTCCAGTAGATGAGGAAACCCTAAAGGACGGGCTGTTATTAGTAGATCAATTTAGAAAGAGGAAGAGCTGGAGAGCAGAGGAACTTCAACCGGCAAGGATAAGGATTAAGCCTTTTTCACTTTGAATGGAAGAGCAGGAGTTTCAATCATGTATTTAGGAGGGGACAAAAGAGTAAATTCCTTATAGCAGGATTTCTATTATGCATTTGTATCTATTTTGTACCCACCTTGGAACTGTCTTTTCATGGTGCTGGGACTGTGTGTTCCAGTGAGGCAAGAGACTATGCTGATGGTAGCATTGCTTCTGGTTGGGTCTTCCACATTTTGCTGTGGAGCCAGATAAAATATGCCAAACAACTGCTGTGGAGCAGCAGTGTGTGTGTGAGAGTGAGAGAGAAAGAGAATGACAGAGCATCTCTCAGAGACAACAACAGTGGTACTTTAGCTACCTCTTGTTAGCGTTGTGCAGAATGAGGCACCACATGTCTTTTACCATGAAAAGCCTATGATAAGACAATCCAAAATGATAAGCGATAGTGCCAGAAGATGAGACTTCCAAGTCAGAAAGCACTCAATCAGCTACTGGGGAAGAGTCAAGGACAAGTATGAGTATCTCTATGTCTAATGTTCCTACTAAACTCAAGCTAAAAGGATGTTCAGCTGCTAACGTGTGCAGAAGTGAAAGAAAAGTCTGCAGCTGCACGTGTGTGTAGTAGGAACATGGAATGTGAGAAACATGATCAGGGAAAGCTAGAAATCATAAAAAAGTAGATAGAGCCATACTTGGCGTGAATGAGCTAAAGTGGACAGGAATGGGATATTTTCAATCAGACAATTACATAGTGGTTTTTTTGTTTTTTGGTGGAGAGAATAACAAAGAAGAAACAGAGTGACAACATTAATAGTGTGGAAAGATGTAGCAAAGCTGTCAGGGTATAAGTGTGAAGTCTGATCAAATAATATCAATAGAAATCCATGGAAAGTCTATAAATATAGCTGTAATCCAGGTTTATGTTTCCACCACAGAAGCAGATGAGGAAGAAAGGGAAAGATTCTACATGGCAGTCCAAGAGGAAATTGATTACACACTGAAACTGTGTTACCCTGTGAATTGGGGGTCCTGGGAGGGACGCCCAAACAACAAACCAAACCTAAGCAAAGATGGAGAAATTAGATGGAGCACTCTCTTGGCTAACGAGAGGCAGGGCAACGCAGCAGGATCTTTTACCCTATGTCTACAGCGTCAGGTCAGTGAAGAGGCAAATGGTTCAAACAACAATTAAGATTTGTTAAACAGTTATTAAAGAAAAGCACAAACACACTCCTAACTAGAAAAGGAAATAGAATTTCAAGGGGAATGAGTGATATACCACCTTTCCTGCAGTCCTGGGGAAGCCAACTGTAGAAGAGGAAACCTGGCGTGGCGGCCGAGGGGAATCTGCTGAACCAAGCGGCAGCAAGGCAGAGTAGAAGTCCAGAGCAATCCGGCAAGAGTTCCGAAGATCTCTCAGAGCGGGGGATTTTTATAGGGGAAAGAACGACCGCAGGCTAGACTGGTCTCAGGTGAAAACAATAAGTTTTGGGTTGGAAACAAAGCCTCTGAAAGGTCAGAATTTGCATGATTGAGTTAAAGTCCGAATTGACAATGGTATGGCCGGTATGTAGATGAGGCTAGCTCGGCAGTTAAGTACCTAGCTCGCCAGGGTGTCCTCTCAGGGCAGAGGATCTCTTTGTGGTAACGTGCATTTGTAATGAAGGTGTTTGTTTCGGGAGGTCCCCTAAAGCAGATCTGGCAATATCTGGCTTGGTTTGGTGAGAGCAGCAAGTAGTAACCATGCCTAGCTTCGCGGTTGTTCGGCGGGCCTCACAGACACTTGGCTGGTGGCAGAGCAGGATATCTTTGGTTTACCAAAGGCCAGGCCAGAACACAGTGGTAATAGCAGGATATGTTGAAATCATAGGTGACGGGAATGCAAAAGTAGGAAACAGAGTAGAATAGACATTGTAGGGAAATTTGGCCTAGGATCAAGCAGGAGAGCAACTGATTGAATTTTGTGAGGCCAGTGGTTTCTTGATTCAAATGCATTCTTAAGACAACCAAAGAGATGACTGTATAAGTGATTGTGTAAGTAGATATCACCAGGCGGCCAATATAGAAATCTAATAGACTGTATAACTGGAAGAAGATGTAGAGGCTCCATTCTCTCTGCAAAAACAAGAACAGGAGCAGATTGCAGCACAGACCATGCACTGCTAATATTAAAAATTAGAGTAAAGGCTAAAACTAAACTAAATCCATCATTGTGTCAAAATATAATCACAAGAACATCCCTATAGAATCTAAAGACAATGTACTACTGCATTACCCAGTGGGTTTCCATGGCTAAGCAATGAATTGAACTCTGGTCTCCAGAGTTGTAGTCCCATGCTCAAACTACTACACCAAGTTGGCTCTTCTGGCATTGTTTTTCCAATTTTTGTGTATGGTTGTGAAAGCTGGAAGGTAAAAAAAGCTGACAGGAAGAGAATGCTTAAAATTTGGTGATAGAAAAAAGCTCTGTGGATACTGTGGACTGCCAAAAAAAGACAAATGCCTGGGTCTTAGAGCAAATCAAGCCTGAACTCTCACCAGAAGCCAAGATGATGAAACTGCTGCTGTTGTACTTTGGACATATCATGATATTACATGATTCATTGAAAAAGATAATGATGCTTGGTAAAGTGGAAGGTATCAGGAAAAGAGGGAGGCTGCATTTCAGAGGGATTGACCCAATCAAGGAAGCCACAATCCTGAGTTTGCAAGACCTGATAACACAAGGACATGGAAGTCTTTCATTCATAGGGTCACCATAAGTCAAAGTAAATTTGATGCAATTAGCAACAAACCTGTATCTTTTATTTAGGCTTTAAGGTTTTCATCCAAGGCTGCAAGACTCCCAAGCAGCAAATGCTGAAGAGTTCTTCAGTCAAGTCCTGCACCTCACTAGATGTATGAAACTCTTAGGGCGGTAGATAAGTATTCATTCTAGCATAATTTGCTGTATTGTATTGTAATTTGTTATATTATTAGGAATTTTTTTTGGGGGGCTTGCATTGTCATTATGTTTGCAATATTCATTATAATAGGTTCCATAGGACCCACAAAATGGCACACACACCCTTCGTAAGAAGAAAATTAATGCTTAAAAAGACATAGTCATCCCACCCAGTGTTTCTGCACTTAAAAAGTCCATGAAACAAAGCAGCAGCAAGAAGGGTTTCTGTTAAAAAAAAAATTGGATAGTTTTGGGGAAAAAAGTCTTGTAATTGTACCAAAATGAAACCAACCTCCTCTCTGAAAAATAAACAAAAATTCCCTTCATCTAACCTAGTGTGAAGAGCAATTTTTGAAAACATTCATTTTAAAAATGTTGCATGCAAGAACCAAAAAAACAAAGATCTGCATGCCTATTTCATCCTATTTTAGAACTATATCCACTCCTCTGAGCTACTGTTTTCAACCTGGGGCAATAGATTTTGAGATTCTGCTAAAAAAAACATCCTGAAAGCCTGAAGTTTACCCACCCCTGCTCTACAAATAATGATAACCTGAGACTAGACTTCTGTATTGTTAAACTTTGTAAATATATTGTTTTTCGTTTTTTTAAAAAAAGGATCTGCTAGAAATTCAGAGAGCAATCTTTGACATCCAGGTTTCTTCCCTTTCTGCTGCTGCTTGCTGTTGCTGCTGCCGTTTCCTTTCCTTTTTAATCCGATTAATGGCATCTTGGTGTGGGTTTCCTACAGAGTAAAATGCCAGAGATTTGATCAGGGATAATAAGAGAACAGATTAGCTTCAGAGAGTCAGTCCACGTGCATTAAGGGAAAGTCATGCTTAGCAAACTTGATTAATTTCTCTGAGGAGAAAGACACCAAATGTGAGGAAAGGGTGAAACTGCAGACATAATTCACTTGGCCTTTCAAGGAGCTTTCAATAGACCATCCTCCAACAGACTGATGGAGCTGTTAAACAAGGAGGAGTGTTGATAGGGGAATTCTTAGCTCAGTTTTGTAAAACGTTTGATAAAGGACACATTAATGAAGCAGCAAAGAAAGACAATGATGAAATCATAGAACTGGAGAGCTGGAAGGGACGCAGTCTGGTCCAAACCACTGCCAGAGGAGAAAATCCACAGCTAAACCTTCCATGACAGATGGCCATTCAGCTTTAGTTTGAATTGCTTCAGCAAAGGAGAGTTCACCACCAACTCCACCTCCAAGGAAACTGGTTCCACTGTTGATCACTTCTTACTATCCTTCTAAGTGTATAGTGAGAATCTCCTTTCCTATGGTTTGAATCTATAGCTTTGAGTCCCCCTTTTTGGAGTAGCAGAAAACAACTTTGCTTCATCTTCTCCATCTTCCATAATGTCTTAGGCATCCTATTAGCAAAGCAATGAGATCTCTATGCCATGGGTGGGCTTAGCGTGGCCCGTGGGCTGCATGCAGCCCTTGGACCTCCCTTTTGTGGCCCTTCAAACCTTCCACAAGTCCACCAAAGCCCTCCAGCCTCCATTTTTTTAAAAAAAGGGTACAATTTGGGGGCAATTTTTGATCCCTAAATCACACAGAAAGTCCTCCAAGTGCAAGAAAACTATAAAAATGTTCCCTCTCATTCCCCACAAGTATCCCTGAACACTGTGCTACCCTCAGATACCATTTTTTTTCTATAGTCCATCTCAAAAGGGCACAAGAAGTGACACACAGTTCCTTCCTGTTGCTATTTTGAGCAGTCATGTAGGAATGGAGGGGATGAGATGGTTCGCCCTCAGCGGCAATGTTTTTGAGGCATCCCAGCTTGCAGCCATGCCCCCACACACCACACCTTGCCCCCACACACTGTGGCCCCACCCCTGCACTGTAGCCCTGCACTGTCCTGCCCCCCCTCCATGCACTCCAAGCTCCCCTGCTGATTTTGAGAGGAACTGAAGAGGAAAATGGAGGTGCTTGGGCTTGTTGTGAGGTGTTTGTGTGTTCCCTATGAGGAGGATCTGATGGAGAAAAATGTGCTCCTGGCCCCAATGCCATTGCCCACCCCTGCCATAGGTACTCCAGGATGTGTGGGAAGCTGCCTGCTGAACATATGACAAAATGGAAGTAGCAAAAGATAGGGTCCCACACATATCTAAAGTAAGCACTAATGAGTAATGGGCAATAATTATCACTTGCTGCAATCCCCACCTTGTAATTTTTGGGTGCTGTTTTATGAAGATAAAAAATTAATATTGTTGCCCCTTGTTACTTGAAAAATCAACAAGTATGATATGTGAAATTAATTTTAAAAATGTATTTTAAAGAACACCAAAAAGTCACAGTTAACATTTTTTAAATGCTACCTCCAAGCTGCCATGGCACCTATTTGAAGACATCCTGTGTAGGAACTTGATTTTCTTGTTTATGGTTGCTAAAAATGAGGGGAAGCATCACCCAAAGAAGAGCACAGCAGAGGACACTGATCTGCTTAGTATTTGCATATGCCAATTTACTTCTACAGAGGTAAACTTAGATATAATGGCTGAGATCTCACATCATGCTTTCATAGTTTAAAGTACACTCTTGTAGTTAAGTAGTGGCTGTGCTACACTGTTCTTTCACTGAATACCGACGTAGTGCAACCAGCTGCATGTCTGCCAATGGGCTTGTTTTTTGTCCCATTGTGCAATGAGGAAAACACAGTGGTTGATTCTGCAATCCCAAGAATAAAGTGGCACATTGGAGGCACCAACTAACAGTTATGCACTATCCAAGAACATGCAACTGCATATTCAGTGTTTACACTTGAGGAGCTCTGCTTCTGCAACTCTGAACTGAATACAAACATTAAGCAATGACCAACAGAGTATAACCATCTGCATAAAGGAATTTACATCTGTGTAAAACACTAACTAGATGCCAGCCAAAGACTATACTGGTATACTTCAGTTAACAAAGTCAATGAGTTCCTTCAAATGATTTCTTTAACAGAACATCTGGTACCAGAGGCAGAAATAACATAGAATAGGGATAGGTTCTGCACCACAAAAAAATGAAGAGCAGTTTAACAAGTTTCATATGAAATGAAACAACCAGGTGACGTGAGTCCGGCATAAGTAAATAAAAACATTTTGAACCTTATAGAGACCACTTGAAAGCTTCTTCTGAAATGCATCTGAAGATGATTTTTCCATCCAACAGTTTCAGTTTCCTTATGATTTCCATTTTGCTGGCCGGATTTATAGACCTATGCTTCTTTTACATGTTGGAGGCAGCTGCTGTTTACTTTGCTTGTTGTGGGCAGGCTCACATAGCTTCAACAGGTTCAGCTACAGTGAAATCCTGCTCATTCCCAGATCAAGCTTTATTGTAGAGTTTACTGCAGACAAACTGCAGCAACCTGACATCAAAAGTCTGTGTTTCTTCAGTCCTCCTTCTCCATCCTCCCACTGCTACAAATCTTCCAGCTACACAAAAGACAAGGAGGAAAAAGGGACTGGTGGGTGTAAAAAGATTTTGTAACAAGGAACTTCTTGGTCAGAGGCTTTGTTAACTGAAGTATGCAGGAAGACTGTGAGTAGGTGACCTGGGTTGGAGCATGGATAACTATTCAGGTGCTAACTGTTGGAAAATTCTGGCATTCTCTCCCCCTCTCTTGTTCTAGGGCATATGGGGCTTAGCTAGCTTAGTTTCTTTTCCTTTTGCATGTCAGAGCCTTTTACTTTCTCAGCTAAAGTCTCAGTATTGCTCTTTGTGTTATTTGAATGCATGGCTATGGTATCTGGATGACCAGGCCATGTGACCCAGGATAGACTCTGGGGTAATTGGCCTTACATAAAAGACCACACTTCTCTCTCTTTGTTCTCTTTGCCATTTTTGCTTCTACAACCTTCTCTATGATCATGCTTTGCCTCTCCACCAAGAAGATAATGAGTTAAGAATGAAGCTACTTTCTTACCTAATTTTTTTGTTAGCTAGTTAGGATCTAGGTTCTCCAATACATATGTGATTGTAAAGTTTATTAGTAAACTTTTTTTTAACCTGAAACTGCCTGCCTTGTTTTGCTTTCCAAGTCAGTCTAAGTTCAGGGAAGCCACACAGAGATTGGGACATGCCTTTTCTACAACTCTGCTAAAAGAAGGCTGATTCCTAACAGTTTTAGCTTTCATAGAATTTTCCTCAAAGGGCTAACACCCTGGGAAACTCTAACTCCCATCACTAATAATGACTAGTAGTCTAAAACAACTGGAGAGCCAAATGTTTCCCCCATCTAAGCTGTACAGAGCCACCAAGAAATTTTACAGGAATTTACTGGAGATCTTGCAGGTGACAGTGATGGATAATGATGCAGTAATGATGATGTGATGAAATTTTCAAAGTAGGATTAATAATACATGGAAATACTACCATGTTCCTCTTATATTGGAAGCAATAGTACAGTACTGTGTCACCACATAGAATCTTAGGTAGGTTTCTTGTTAAGATTTTATCAGTCCTTAGAAGAATCCAGATGCATGACAGAAGGAAAAAAACAAGCTACAAATCCTGAGTCAATTGCACTGGACATTTTATTGCATTGATGTATACTTTTCATTTTAAATATGGCTGCTGTTGATCCACAGCAAAACTGTGTTAAGAATGCTCTTCGGGTTGTCATGATATGAATCTGGAATGATGCACTCAATGTTTCCTTCTGAGATGAATACATTAAGCCTGCTACTTTTTCTGACTTCTGCTCCTGCCATCACACCTTGACATTTTTCTACTACCTTGTGTTCCTTTTAGCACAATAGTAATTGGTACTGTATTTCCCTCCCTGTAGTAATGGGAGCCACATGCTCAGCGATACATTCCAGCATGTAACAAGGGCAAAATAGATATATTTTCTGTTCATAAGTGTCCCAGTCCAAAAGGTAAGATCTACTCTACTCAGCAGGGCCTGCCTATTTAGTTGAGGGCCAAAAGCTGAAAGCAGGAGGTGAGCCCTGCCCTGTGTGATGTCAACTCCTTTGTATAACAACTCCCAAATTGTGTGTCGATGTTTATGTGCATCATCAAGTGAAATACACAATGGAGATTTCTTGCACTGTTTCCTAAACAAACATTATCTGGGACCCTATCTTGGGTTTGTGTAATGTATGTAAATCTGCACGCATGTAGTTATGTGGTGGTTGTGCAGTGTTGCTTTCTGCTGAATAACAACATTGTGCATCCAGTTGCGTATCTAGAAATGTGCTTGCTGTCCCTGAAATTCCAGTGAGTTAAGTGGTACACCAAAGGTACAAATGAGTACAAAAAGTACAAGATGAGTACAAATGAGTACAAAAAGCACCATCCCAGAATAAGCTGCAGCATGTGTAACAGTTACACTTGTGGAACTTTGCTAATGTGTGAATGGAATATAGACATTATGCTGTGCAAAAAAAAGAAAAAAGAGTGCAACTGTGCATATAAGGGAGTTCACATGTGCATAAGACACTAACAGAATTCCAGCCATTACACACAACTGAAAGATGGTGAGAACGCTGATACTATTAATATTTCTTCTCATTAATTTGAGTGTGCCCAAACAGTTGTGCATCAGATACATGGTCATTTCCAAGATGTTGTCACCTGGAGACAGTTAAATTACAAATTTGAAATCCACCCAGTTTAACTGGTAGTGCATTTCTTCAGTTATGTTGTAAATAAATTTGACATAGCATAAATAGTTAATTGACACCAAAATGTCAGAATTCCAGCTGTGTATGAAAAAGCCTAATTCGGTATTTCTGTACAGGTATGGATTGTCAGATGCCAGATTTTAGATATCATTTCCCCTAAAACAGAGCCTTGATAACAAGTTATAAAAATGTAATCATAATTGTTAGTGTTCATAAGTTGGTATACAAAATAACTCTGAGGAAGACCCTCCCTTCTCTTCTGAATAAAATAAAAATAAAATAAAAATAAAATAAAAATCAAA
>CAOKZL010002554.1:0-180455 GCA_948472985.1 Iguana delicatissima | reverse complement strand
ATGTACAAAAAAGAGAATAATTGGTGTTGGAAGTACAAACATCATGAAGGCTCCTTTTATAACATGTGGTGGCAATGCCAGAAAGTAAAGAAATTTGGCTAATATTTTGTAAATATATGCAAAAGATTTTAAAGATTGAAATTGTATTCAGGCCAGAACTCTTCCTTCTCAATATGATAGATAGGACAGAAAATAAGGAAAAATATCATGGAAATTTGATAAGGTATATGGTAACGGTAGCTAGAATTATATATGCAAAATACTGGAAATGCAAGGGAATTCCGAGAGTGAGTGAATGGCTAAACAAATTAATAGAATTTGCAGAAATGGATAAATTAACAATACTATTGAGGAAGAACTTGATTGAACCTTTTTTAAAGAATATGGAAACCTTTCATAGATTATGTAAGAAATAAAAAGGGAGACTTAATGGTTAGTGGTTTTGATATATAAAATGTGAAGTTTGATCAGATTAGATAGTAAGGGGAGTTAAAAGTAGCTATAGTAACTGTGTTTAAATACTGGTATTTATGTATAACCCATATCTGTATTAGGATGAGGTGTGGAATTAAAACTGGACTTATAACCAACCGACAAAGAAGCCAGGAAGGAACTTAAATGTTATTTGTTAGTACTTTGTAAATATTCTTCTAAGTGCCTTTTTCTTCTTTTCTTCTTTATAACTTTAGTATGTCCCAAATGACATTACAAATATACAACTATGATTGGGACTTTAGATAAGTATGTTTTCCTCTTTCACATAAGTATATGCTAATGTTATTGTTCTTATTGTTGTTGTTATTGTAAATGTTGTTGTTGTGTGGATGGGTGTGTAGGTGGGTGGAGCTTTGGCATTTTTTTGTCTTCTGTTTCTTTTCTCTCTCTCTCTTTTTTATTGTCTTTTTCTTTTAAGAGTGTGTTTTCTCTTTTTTCCTTTTTTTGTATTCATTAAACCAATAAAGATTATTTTTTTTAAAAAAAGAAATTTTTAAATATTAAGAGATGAGACACTTAAACACATACTCTTCTTGGAAATGTTAGAAAAAGATAGCACCTGGTACCATGTTGCTCTTGTGGCATGAGAACCATCCCGTCCTATTATAAGGAAAAATTATATGGTTACCAAACTACATGAAACATACATCTGGTACAACAATGATACTTTTTTATTTACTTTGCATTCATGCCATACTTTCAAACTGGTGTTATGTAATGAGGAAGAAGTTGATGCACAAGGTAGTGCTGGATATTTCCTTCTACTAAGACTGTGAAGGACTGTGTGTTGTCGTAACAGGTGGTTACACCAGCGTATGTCACCTGCAGGACTCCAATGAATAAATATTACCATCTTTGACTTCTTTGCTTGCTGTTTCACCAACTGAGCCAGGGCCACTTCCTTCATTATAGAGGCCATTGGAACCAACTGCCTTTGAGGAAGAGAGGCCTCCTGCAAGAGCATTTTCTGTAGGTCAGGTATCTTTTTTTGCTGTGTCCATTAAACTGTAGACATGAGGACACATAATGTCTTCCTAGTAACCTTCTCAGGTCACTCTGGGAGCCTTTTTGACTGAAAAAGTAAGGTAAAAATGGGTAAAAATGCTAGAGAAAGGAAGGAAGGAAGGAAGGAAGGAAGGAAGGAAGGAAGGAAGGAAGGAAGGAAGGAAGGAGGCAGGCAGGCAGGCAGGCAGGCAGGCAGGCAGGCAGGCAGGCAGGCAGGCAGGCAGGCAGGCAGGCAGGCCAGCCATTTCTGCATACACTGGCCATTTCTGCACTATACTCTTATAGTGCGATTATTCCACTTTCAACATTCTCTGGAACCCTGGGATTTGCAGTTTACGGAGGGGCATTTAGAGTTATCAGCCAGAGAGCTCCTTGGCCTCAGTAGACTACCAACCTTAGAATTCCACAGGATGTTGAAAGTGGAAATAATAGTGCTATAACAGTGTAGAGCGGAAAAACCCACAGAAAGGTATTTACAAGACTGTGAGATACTATCTAAATAATAGCTACCCATAGGTGACTGCATCGTGTTCTGTGCTGAACTTTTAAGTTTTACTTTCAAGCATCTTAAATCTTCCAGCTAGTCATTTCTTCCACTTTCTATTTCAATACATTATTTATAATATAACTGTTTGGTAAAACAGAAGATAACAAAATAATAATGCTAGTGGTTTGCATTCCCTTTTGTTCTCTCATTTTAGCGGAATAATCTGAATACCTATAACAGTTTTTAAAGAAACCACACAATAATTTCATTGCAAATTTGACCTGGTGTGGACAGGCCTGCACAAAATTGTTCTTCTGTATCCAGAAATCATTATTGTGAACTCCGTTATCCCCAGCCATCTTTCTAAGTAGGACATACAAATGCTACTTATAAAGAATGGCCTCTTCTATTTTAAACACTATGGGAAAAGTTCTGACATAGCTGGCAATAATACCTCCATTGGAACGAGATGCAGCTAAACATTGAGAGATAATTTGTTTGCTGTTTTCTTCAGCCTTTGAAAAATTGTTTTGGCTGCAGCTTCTGATAAATCTGCCAAATAATCTGAAAAACAGAATCTAAAAGACAAAACAACCAAAATTTAACATCCTTTTGAAAATCAGTAGGACTTACAGATTATCTTTCCATCTATATGCAATAAATATGCTACTATAGTGCCATGTAGTCAAACATACAGGACCCAGCATGGTGTAGTGAATGGAACATCAGACTATGACCCTGGAGCCCAGGGTTTGATTCCCCGCTCCGCTATGGAAATCCACTTTGGGCTCATCACATACTCTCAGCCCCAGAAAACCCCATGATAGGTTCACCTTAGGGTTACCATGAGTCAGAAATGACTTGAAGGCACACAACAACAACAATTAACCATGCAATATAAATATTATGAGTGCTTAGATTGACTTACAAATAAATGAATAATGAATTGTGAATTACTTGGACAGAATTATTTAATGCAAATTCAAGATAGAATATTTGTCACACGTTGTAAACATAGAGGCTCCAGTCACATAGGGACGGGGGAGTGATGGGATATTTTGCCCCTGGTGGCAATGTTTTTGAGTCGTCCTGGCTCACAGCCATGCCCCCATGCACCACGGCCGTGCCCTCATGCCCCGTGGCCATGCCCCTGTGCACCGTGGCCACTCCCCCATGCACTGTGGCTACGCCCCCACATGCCTGTGGCCACACCCCTGTGCTATAGCCATGCCCCTCCCACCTCCCCTCCATGCACTCCAAGCTCTGCTGCTGAGTGACTTCTCATTATGCCCACCTCTGTCATCTTCATGACTCTATAATCTAACTAGGTATTCATCTGTTTGTGCAACCCCACACCCAGGGAAGCTGACAGCTTTACTCAAACATTCTCTTCATGTGAAGAAAAAATACACAGGGAACGTTACTAGTAATGGAGGCTCTTTGGAAATTTGATGTTCCAGCATTTCATTTCACATGGTGTATCTCCAAAGGCAGAGGAAGAAAAAGTATTGTGAAAAGTCAGGGGTGGCTAGGGTGACCATGTTTAGGGGAACCACTGAAAGAGACAAATCATCAAAAAAGAGGTGAAAAGATGGTATCAAGTTGCATAAAATTACATATGTTACTTTACTTGTAAATATGCAAAGCTAGATTTTTTTTTTAATTTAAACATAATTGCAATACATCGCCCCTAAGTATGGAAGACTAACCTGGAGCACATTCACACTACACAATTATAGTGCTATTATTCCACTTTAACTGCCATGATTCCATCCTATGGAATCCTGGGGCATATAGTTCAGTGAAGGCCTAGAGGAGTTCTCTGGCTAAGAATTCTAAAGGGTGCCCCTCTACCCTGCAAATCCTAGCATTCCATGGCATGTTGCCATAGATGCTAGAAGATGAAAACAAGACCTATCTGGAAAAGTATTTTTAAGTATCTCTTGTCTGGCATTAGGCCACATTTATCAGTCATAGTGATTCTGTTTATAGTATCTCTATTCTTTTAACAATAATTAAAGAATTGTCTCATTTTATAATTTTTGGAAAAGGTAGGTGTTGTATTGGATCATTAGCAAATAGTATATGCAATTTTAAAGACAATAGATGTACCACTGGTTCAATTTCTTTGGCTCAGTTTGAAAAGAATCTATCCCACTACTTCCTTCTCACAAACTTCAAGTGTGCTGCCAAATATTGCCCTTCATTTTGGCAGCAAAACAGAGCCATCCACAATAGGCAGTGGTTTCTGCTTACTCAAGAGGCTCCTCAATTTATTTTTTTAATGAAAAGGATAAAGGAAACAAAAAAATAGCCCAGTAAAGACTCAGCAAGGCAGGGGGATTCCAGAAATACAATCATTACTAAAAGAGACCAGTCCGTCCCTGAGCCCTGACAGATTTGGGAGATGGGCCTTCTTAACTAAAGTTATCTCACATAATTAAATAGAAGATGCCATCTTTTGTTATGGGAGCCAGCTGAGAAAAATACAGATCTCTGTTTTTAAAGGTTAAGTGATATCTGCTTCAGCTTTTAGAGCAAAAGAAATCCCTGGGTCCTAAGTATAAAAAGTTTGGAAAACAGTGCTTGGACTAGTAATGTCCAATGAACAGGAGCCTGTTGTATTGACTAGCCCGTAAGAGAGATGTAGCCATGGTAGCTGCTTGCTTTTTTAAAATTTTGTGCACAAGGGAGATCTGATTGTTGCTTCTTCATTCTCTTACTCTCTGTTTTCAAGAGAAAATCCTTCCCGATGCCTAGTTCTTCCAAATAATTGTGTTTGAGATTTGTTAAATTCTTTTCAGTACTCAGTGCTAGTTTTAGCTTTGATTGAGTGCCAAGTATTTGCTAAAGCTGAAGGAAAATTGGACTAGAGAGAATGGAAAAAAAAATCTGAGATCGTCAAGCAAGAGAAGTTTACAAGAATAGTTTAGCTTCCAAAAAGGGGGAAAAAATCTCCTGAACTTTCCAGACCAGAATCATTCTGTTTCCTAGATCAATTAGATTTCTTCTTGTGTTACACACTGGCATTTCCCATCCCCACAAGTTTCTGAATTCTGGACATAATTCTGAATACAGTCTTTAAAAACCATTTGTTGGAGAATGCTTGTTTTTGCAATCATCAGCTGAAAAAATTAGACTGGCTCTAATTTTTATTTTATTACTGAACGCTAATGGCTGAGAGATTTGTGGTTTTGATGGCTGCTGGTTGTAATACCCCTTCTTGGTTAGGAGCTAGAGAGAAGTAAGGCTCCAGGTGGGCAAATTTGTCAGGAGATTCCTGGAGATTGTAGTATTTTTTTCTGTAGGGTTTTTTTAAAAAAAAAAAAAAATACCCAAACAATGTGCAGTTCAAACAATGCTGACAGCAGCAAATCTTGTTAACTATGTGTTTTCCGGAAATTCCTGGTAACAACTCCGAATTTTTATTTCAATCCTCATTTTTTTAAGAAACCAAAGATATACTGGAACAAAAACGGGCTGAAGGGCTCGTGTACATCTAGTTGTGGCTTATATCAGGTTTTGGGGGCACTTCCCCTAAGGAATGTTTCTGGTGATGTGTTGTTACCCTGATTTCTGGGATCCCTTGGGGGACACCTCAATGTGCTCCATGTGATGGGGAATGGAAACTAGCCAGAGCACGAGCTAAAGCAATGCAAGAGGCAGGGTAACCTAGCGAGGTCTTTTTACCCAATTTTTACTGGATCAGGCCAAGCCAAAAACCAAACAAAAATGTCCAATAAATGATTTTATTAAATGAAAGTCTCACGCACCAATACAATCACTCACACACTCACTCAAAACCTATTAAGAAGCAAAAGAGAGGAAACGGGATAGGGGAATATTGAAAGGGTTGTAGCTGGGGTAATACTGCACCTTTTCCTGAAGTCCTGGGTCCAGGAAGGCAGCGGAGAAGTGGGGCTCAGCACGGAGAGGGCTGAGGGGATTACTCAACGGATGGAGAAACAGTCTGCTGGGATGACTGGGAGCAATCCAAAGAACTGCTCAAAGACCGGGACTATCTGTAGGGGAAAAGTACCTGCAGGACTAATCTTTTCCCGGGGAGAACAATGGGTGTTGGAGCGATAACGAAGCTCCACAATGGTAATTTCCTCTGCGTGATGGGATTGCAAAGTTTGGCCAAAGTCTCAGGATCTTCAGATGTGTTTGTTTGTGGTGTGACTTCATGTAAATCAGTGGTTCTCAACCTGGGGGTCCCCAGATGTTCGTGGACTTCAGCTCCCAGAAGCCCTGAGCATTGACCATAGTGGCTGAGGCTTCTGGGAGCTGAAGTCCACGAACATCTGGGGACCCACAGGTTGAGAACCACTGATGTAAATGGTCCTCACTTGATGGGATATTTGCTCAACTTGGGGCACACATGCTAATCCCCTCAAGTCGGTTTCTCAGGGGCTGAGGACCCTTTGTTTATTGTGGGTTTGCACAGCTTGAGTCTCCTGGGGCTACGTGACTGGAGATTTTACTGGCCTGACCTGGTTTTTGATTGTTTGACCATTGCTGCCTACGTGCCTATCCGGGTGACCTCTCAGGCACATTGAATCATATTTTAATATCAAAATTGTACACCCCGGGATAGGGTTTTTCCAGTGGAATAACAGTGTGCGTTGGTGTTTGTGTGTACACTTCCCTTTCCTGATTCTCCTTTAATCCTCTTCTCTTTCTCTTGTCTTGCTTTGGTTTTGTTTTAAAGATATGGCCCCGTAACACATCAGTATATTAGTAAAATGACATTTTTGCACTATATCATTATAACACTAAGGATTTTTTTAAAAAAAAAACAGGCAGGGGAACATTTGCCCTTCAGATCATAGGAACAGGCCTCAACCACATCAAACTACACCCCCGCTTTAAAAAAATATGTTTGGAAGAGCCCTAAACATCAACAAACATCCCCTAAAGAAAAGGAACTCAGTAACACAGAATGAGTGGATGTAGAGGTAAGAACAACCAGCAAAAGGAACTATATCACAAGAGCTCCTGCTTCTTTAGATAAATCTGGAAGAGCATATAGTTAGGATTTGGAATGTGAACACTGAAGAAGTCTCTTGCTCCCTGACTTCTTCTTTCTTCTCTTGCAAATATCTGGCCGTTTCAAGGCACATTGTCTAGTTTAAGAGAAGTTACACTTTTACAGACCACTATTGTCTACTAGCATGATTATCTGTTCCACTCTGCTCAGATGCGTGTTTGGTGGCAGCAGTAGTAATAATAACAATGTTTAATTTCTGTATCACGCTTTCAAAGGACTTCACATACTTTATCTAGTTACTTTATCTAGTAATCCTTACAACAACCCTCTGAAGTAAATCAGTATTATTTCCCCTATTGCGATAGGGTGACTGAAACTGAAAGAAAGTTTCTCTCAGAGGTTAAATTTAAATCAAGGTCTTGTTAATTCACAGATCAATCTCTTTGACACTCAGTACTTCATAACTCTATTGTAAAAGTTAATGAACTGCTACACTTTAAAAAAAAATGTTTGTTCTTTATTTTTCTTGAATAATGGTTGCCATCAGTAATGCACTATTAAAAGTGTTCTTTTAACTACATTTTTTAAAAAAAATACAAAAAATGACATTCAATACCTTGAAATGAGCCTGGAAATGATATTTTGAAATAATGAGTAAACGTTACTTGATGCACATAAATTCGCACTTCATTACATTGTTTGTCAAAGTATCATTGTTCAGCCTTTTTCCGCTTCTCTCAAAATACATCACAGGTGACATTACTTGTAATGTGTTTCTTCTAATCTCTGTTGTCACTCAGCTATACCAGCCCTTGTATAAGGTAAACAATTAGATATTATTTGTGTATGTGGCTTCAAGTCACCTCCTGACTTATGGTAACCCCACTACCCCACAAAATAAAAAATTACAAAAAAATACTGCAAGCCCTCATTCCTTTCTTTTTCCAATGAAGCAAGCCCAGTAAAAAGCTGTTATGGACGTTCTTATTAGTGTTAGGTGCCTTTAAATAATTTCGATTTATGGAGATCCTATGATGAACCTATCATGTGGTTTTCTTGAAAAGATTTTTTCAGAATAGGTTTGCCTTTGCCTTCCTCTGAGGCTAAGAGAATGAGATTTGCCCAAGATCATCCAATGAGTTTCCACGGCTGGGCAGGGCTTCAAACCCTGTTCTCCAGAGACTTTGTTCGACATTCAAACCACTACACCATACTGGCTCTTGTGGACTGTCTTACCACCCAGAAAGATGGAGAGCCACCCGAAAACGTGGATTGATACTAGCTGAGTAAGATTTTATTAGGAGAGAAAGAAATACTAAGGATCAACTGGGCAAGTGTTTTGGTTTAGGGGGGAAAATTTGATCTGTTACATTGTAACCAAATCCTATCAAAGGCTTTAAAACAGAATTTCTGGCTTCTGGCAAAAGACCAAGTTTCTCTCAAGGGATTAGCACTGAGTGACAATCTGGCTTACTAAATTCTAGTTAGTATATTTGCATGTCAGTACATAGCTCCCAACAGCATGTTGGGCCCTTATCTGGGTTGAGAAAAAATATACGTGACTTCTAAAATTTCATTCCTAGTCAGGACAGACAGTCAGAAATAGTCTTACTAGGCAATTAAACAAAATACAGACATTGTATATACAAAATCAGATATAGATCTTTTAGCTGATGGTTTTCCCTGTTAGGCTTGTAGGACAATCTTGTGCATGTTTCCTCAGAAGTAGCTACCATTCTGCTCAGCGAATCTTGCTCCTAGGAGAAGAAGATTGTAGGAGACTGCTTTCTTATATGACTTTGTTGAAACTCAAACTTTATTTTGCTTGGCAAGGAAATGATATGGTAAAACAATTTTCCATCAAAAAGGTGCAATAGGTGATACACTGCTCTTGCTGATGGAATGGAATATAGGTAGACTTTTAAAATAACCAAGCATCTCAAGAAAGCATAACAATGACTGTTCAAAGTTCACCCCAAAACTCTTATTTTACATAGATAAACAATTTGTTAGACTCTGCTCAACAGGGTGAATTGTAGATAAACATTTCAACTGATGCTGTCAAATTCTACAAATTTAAAAATATCTTTTCAAATCAGCCAGACTACAAAATATCTCACTGAAATACAGAATTGGGGAAATTGTAGGTCCCTCACCAACAGGAAGAACTATGCAAAAGGAAAGGCTTGCTCAGTTCGGAAAGCAAACAAATAAATGATTCTGCCACCTTGTAAATAAACCAAAACTAATACCTAAACCACTCAAATGTGTGAACCTTTCTTACACATTTTGGTAAAGGGATCTGTGATGCTCTGGAGAGATGCTGAAACATGTCACAACATGGATTAAAAAGAACAATTGGATGAAGAGAAACATGGTGGATAAACAATTGTGTGTTGATGAGTGGTGGCTGGTTGTCATTGGAGATTCTTATACAGAGACTGAATGCTCACCTTTTAGGAAAGCACTTGCTCTGGACTTTAGGGTTTGACTATGTCAGGTGTGGGCAACTGCATGGTGGGCAGGGGCCATTTTTCCCCCATGGACCCCTGCAGGCTGCACCTCCCAGAGCAAGCCCAAACATCTTCATTTCCTTCTGCAGTCCTTAACAAAATGGCAGAAGGGAGTGACCTTGCATCACTTTCTGTCACCATTTTGAGAGGGACTGCAGAGGAAAACAAAAGTATTTGAAAGTACTGAGATCTTTTGGGGTGCTTGTGAGAAAGGGATGAGGTTTCTTTTACATGTTGTCATGTATGGTAGGGATCCTGTGTGGCTTGGGGACTAAAAAAACCTCCAAAATCATACCTTTTTTAAAAAAATGAGAGTTTGGGCAGCTTGGGAGAACTGTAGGGAACCTGAAGAGCCACAAAAGTAAGATCCAAGTACAGGTGAGATCCAAGTATGCAGTCCACAGGTGACCCTGGGGCTGCCTCTGGGCTAGATGGCCCTTGACGTCCATTCTGTGAGTCTGGGGGTAATGATTACACAAAACCGAGAAATTCCATCCAAAAGTAATTCATAACTTCAGTTAAAAAAATGTAAAAAGAAAAAAGTGAAACAAAAGACCAAGCCTTGAAACTAGTCACATACACCTAGAATACTGTTGAATGTTAAAGCATAAGGAGCTAACCAAACAAAATAAGCACAGCTATGTTTGATCTAGTTGCCCAGTGGCCAGGATAATTACTCTTGTGGCTTGCAAATGGCTGATGTTGAGTCATTAAATTAGGGTATTTCTTTCTGGATTATGTGTTTGCTGCTGCTAGTTGCGGTTGCCTTTTCAAATGACAGTTCTTCAACTGTCCCCAACCCCACTTCTCTTTAGCTGATTAACTTCTATGGTTTCTTTGTAAATTAGTATACATTCAGCTGAGGGCCAGCATGGCGTAGTGGTTGGAGGCATAGGGTTCAATTCCATGCTAGGTTGTAGAAACCCATTAGATGAACTTGGGCGCATCACACACTCTCAGACACCAAAAACCTCATGATAGATTCACTTTAGGGTCACCATAAGTCAGAAATTACTTAAAGACACTGTCATACTGGAATGGGGATTCCAGCGTTAAACTGGGGTTCATACCAGCCCCCCAAGGTTGACTCTCATCCTTGGCAAAGGCTGGCAATTCCCTCAGCGTTATTAATTCTTGCTGCCACCACTCACTGAATTATGAATCACTGAACAGCACAGTGAGACCCTGTCCAGAATTAACAATCTCTAAGCTTAAGGATCTTTCCACCTCCCCCCTTCTGAGTGAGAGTAGTCTTATCTAGCGTGTGCCAAAGACTGACGTGGGAATGGAGAGAAACAGAGGTTTTACAGAAAGTATTTAATCAGGCATGCAAATAAACAAGACAATATCACACTTGAGAGGCTCCCCCCTCCCAGGCACGCTTAAGTTACAAGTAGTTACAACAACCAGTTACAGATATAAAAGCACAGATACATTCTTAAGGTCAGCCAGTCTCCAAAATAATAAACAGCCCTAACACGGCTAACTACTTTATTCTAGTACTCACAGATATTCTTAGAAGAAAGAAGCCAGGAGGCAAGGCATGCCTGCCTGCCTACGACTGGCACAGATCTCATCTCTCGGATGTATCCCTTTGTTCTCTCTCTCGTTCTTCTCTGGCCACATGGCCTCCCAGAAGTTTTATATTTCCTCATTGGAAGTATCTCGAAGCATCTCCAAGATGCCCACCTCTTTCCTTTGTGGTTGGTCAGTTCTCACCCTGTGACCTATGATGCTGACCCACCTAAAATGTAATCTAATCCCAAGACCTCATTAACCCTTGGTTTACCAGGAGAGGGAAGTATCTCCCTTTGCTAAGCCTAGATAATGGAAAGCCCCATTATCACAGACACATGCAACAATACATTTAGTTGCTATGCTTTGCACCATTACAGTACCCTCTGGACAGAGAGAACAGCTAAGAAATCCACTGAAGTGTTACTCAAAGTTGCAGGGGGGGTTTGTTCTGTAACCCCTGCTGGCAGACCTAGTCCAAGAGGAGTGTAATATTTAATATCCAAAGTTATTAAGCCAGAGGTTCACTAGACAGGAACATAGACATCCAGGTCTAAAACCGAAGCACAGCAAGGTCAGACCAACGCTCCCCAGTCATGTCTCCAAGAGGGAAACCTTGAAAGGCATGCATATACACACAATGGACCATCAACAACAATGACACCTCAAGGAGACTACATGTCCTCCTGATGAGATTAACTCTTGTGACAGTGAGAAATACAAAAACGAAGTCCATCTGCACGATTCAGCCATTGTTCTTTTCCGGGAAAGGGTCTGCCCCTGAGGCATATTTTGCCCTATAATTGAGTCTCCTTTTGGGAATCTCTTCAGAGAACTCCCATGCTTGACTAGTGCCCCGGCATTCTGCTAGTCAAGAGCTCCCCTCAGCGTTCTTCCTCCATTGAGCCACTTTTGCCTTGCTTCTTTCCAAACTTAAGACTACAGGATCTGGTGCAGTATGAACTGCTCTCTTTCCCTCCGCTTTTTCCCGATCTTCATATCTTTCCAACTCATTAATCCTTGTGCACTTGTATGAGTGACTGCTTCGTTGTGTGCATCTGTGTGGATATTTTGCCAATTTGGCTAAATAAACTACTGACAATTGGACATTTGGCTAGGCTCTCGTGTGGTCTGACTCCGTAGACATAGGGTTCAAGATCTTACTGTGTTGCCCTCCACTCCGCTTTGCTAAGCAGTGCTCTGCTAATTTCCCCAGTTTTTGAATTTTTTTGAGCAAATCCAGGTGTCTCCCAGGGACCCCCAGAAGTCAGGGTAACAGTACTCTTCCTTTATGTCTATTTGACTGTAAATCTGTGGGCAAGGGACTGTTTCTGTCTTTTTTAAAATCTTTGTACCGTACTTAGGAAATGGTAAATGCTAATAAGTCAGCAAATGATAAATAAAATTCTAAAACCTCTATCTGCAGATCTCCTTGTGTGGAATTCCATCTCTTCTTGGAACTCCCTAGGCAAAAGGGCATCTAAATGATAACTATTCTATTGCACTCTTTTTCAAGCCATGTTTGGTTTAGCTTTCTAGCTGCCAAAGAAGGGATAAGACGCCTGGTGCAGATTAATTGCTTTCTTGCAATAAGCCTAGACGGGGAAAGCAATCTCCATTGTTTATCTGGATTTTCTTCCTCTGACACCTGCTTAAATTACACTAAGACACATTCAAGTCAAAGGCCTTTTACTATTTGGGAGATAAATTGTTGGCAGTTTTTTTTTTAAAGGGAAAAATAGGTTGTGAGGTAAGAAGCATCTCAATAGATCTTCTCCTGTGGCTGTTTTGCTTTAATAGAAGCCCATAACAAATCATCATCCTGGCATTGTGGGCACTTGATGAATAACCGGAGATGAACTCCCAGTGGATTAGCCAGGCAGTCTCTCTTTGCTGAAGAACTTTAATCAAAGGAAGTGATCCAAAATTAAAGGATGCATGTATTCTCCTAGCCTTATTATTTACTGTAATTTTTCAAACACACTCCCTCTCCCCACAAATGTTTAACATTCATGAGGCCACAGGCAGTGGGTTCAACACATGAGGGTGAGTTGGCAAGCCACTATGGGCTGGATATTTGTAGGCAAAGAAGACACAGCCTGCATAGCTCCCATTGTCTGTCAGATGTCTTTTTTTGTGCTGTTTGAAATCAGAGCCCAGCAGTCCTCTAAATGCCTTTAAATCAGCAAAAGTCCCCTATGTACCTTTAAAAATCTGAACACATCAAAGAAAGAATTTCAGGAATGGCTTCAGGGTGGGCCATCCTGAATGTTAAGAAGATTTAGGAAGAAATGGGGTGTTATGAAACAGAGGCAAATTGTTAATTGTTGCCATTTTATTTTTACTGCTGGTGATGGGAATATTGGGGGTGTTGCTGGAATTTTCTGCCTCATACTCCAAAATAATTTGGCTGGTTTTGGGTGCTCTATACTTTGGCTTCAGTTAGCTGAGAGCGGGCACACTCTGCTGCTGTTCTTCAGGCAGCAAAATATCTTGGGTCAGCTCTGATAACTGAGGCCAGGATGCCATAGTTTTAATGACAAAGTTTTCAATGTTCAGACGAATTCCGGATGTAAAGATAATGGGAGAGAAAGCCTACAGCCTAGATAATAAATTGAGCCTCCATCCTGGAAAAAGGAAGAGGCAAATGACAGGAAGAGAGATTCTATCTGTGTAATTCTTACTTATTGTCTGTTTTGAAACAGGAAAGAGCAGTCTGTTTAACACTGATGTAGGGTTAACAAGGACTGGGAAAGCTTGCAGGATGACCAGTTTAACTTAAAGTCTTTTTCATTCTCAAAGAAAGAAAGCCTGCATAATGTAATAGTTAGAGCACTGGACTAAGGCCATTTCTGCGCTAGACCGCACTAGACTGTTATAGTGCTATTATGCCACTTTCAACATCCTATGGAATCCTGGGGTTTGCAGTTTAGGGAGGGGCCCTTAAGGGAGTCTAGTGCTTTGACAGGCTAGGGTTTGAATCTCCACTGAGCCATGAAAGCCCCTTGGGGAAATCATACTCAACCTCAAAAGAACAAAATGACAAGCCTCCTTTGAAGAAATCTTACAAGAGAAGTTAGGGTCACTGTATGTTGGAGCTGTCACAAAGGTACATACCAACAAATTGCCTTCAGCAGCACCATTAGACAGAAGTACTTATTATGGGAGCAACAGTTCTCTCTTTACTGCTAACCAAATGCAATAGCTGTCTGATTGAGGTTGTGGTAAAATATGAATGAACTTGCATTACCCTAATAGTAATACAAAGCCTTATGTTTTCATTCAAATAATCATTTCTCTTGATGAAGTACTTTCAGATGCCTGGGACTGTTTTTAAAGTGTGGGGGGCCCTCAACATTAGCAAACAGGTTGTTATTTTGCCCCCTTTCAGGTATGTTTTTAGAGAACAATACAAACACAGAATGTGTTGCATTAAAATAATGAAAATAACAACCAAGTGAAGAAGGAGACAATCTGACTGCTGTGAAAGTAATACCAAAATAATAAATGATATATTACAAAACTGAGTAACTAAAAAATATAATTAGCATATCAAGCTAAGGGGAAAACTATGTAAGAGCTTATTAAGTGAATGCAAAGATGCCTGTAATGGCTTCTAACACATCTGTCTCTCCACTAAACAACTTTAAAAGCAACAGCTGTGTTAGAAGATACAGGACCACACATGAAATGCTCTCAAAAGAAAATACAAACTATGCATATGTAAAAAGCTTGCGGTGTAGAGAATATTCCAATTCCAGGCCTGTATGTATAATGAGGTGGTCACATTTGCTGATGACAGTACATTATTTAGAGAATAGTGCTAAGAACCAAAAGAGATTGTAAAAAGTTCCAAAAGAATCAGTCTCTTTCCCTCTCTCTCCCTCTCTTTCAATCTGTCTCTCTCTGAGATAATGGACTTTAAAATGGTAGATGAAAACTTGCTGAAAACGATTATAAAATGTTGTATATTGCAGCAAAAAAAACCTCAGATTCATATACACACTCATGACATGTGTGCTGGCATAAACTGACTAAAATTCTGGAGGTCATAGCTGTGATCTCTATGAAAATGTCAACTCAATATGCATGGCTGTAAAGGCAAGGCAAATTCCAAGCTGGGTATAACCAGAAAAGGAATCAGAAATAACCCTGCCAATACCACTCCATTCTTATATAAATAGATTGTGTGATTACATCAGGAATACTGCGTACCTGAAAAGGATATTGAAGAGATGGAAAAGATCCTGAAAAGGGTGACCAAAGTGAGCAAAGGACTGGAGCAACTCACCTATGAGGATGGATTGCAATGTTTAATAATTTTCTTCATCTCTCTTATGTCTTCCCTTCACTTTTCCTTAGCTATACAACTCTTTCCTCAGAGATGCACAAAATTGTGAATCTCTCATAACCTTGGAACCCTGGGTCATCTACTGAAACAATGATTTCAAGGCAGATAAAAGCATAATTGAACAGAGCACAGTTAAAGTGTAGAATTTATTGTCACAAGATGTAGTAATGCCAACTTGGATGGCTTTGAAAGGATGCTGGATAATTCATGGAGGATGGGCCTGTCAATGGCTGCCAGTCAAATCACTATATATTACCTCCTTTAACAGAGGCAGTATGCTTCTGTGTATAAGTTGCTGGGGTGTGCAAGGGTGCAGTTCTACTCATGTTCTGTTAGTGGACTTTCTATGGACAACTAAGGCCATTTCCACACTAGCCTGTTAGAATCCTGTGGTTTGCAGTTTAGGGAGGGGCCTCAAAGGCCCTACCTAAACTGCAAATCTCAGGATTCCACAGGATGTTGAAAGTGGAATAATAGCACTATAACGGGCTAGTGCAGAAATGGCATAAGTGGCCACTATGTGAACAGATCATTGGACTAAATGGTTCCTCCATATAATCCAGCATGGCTGTTCTTAAATGCTTCTTAAATCAATCCCAAAGTTGAAGAATGAAGAAAAATTATATGAAATTATAAATTTTAGAATGTAAAACAACTAACTAGACTAAAGCAACTCTTTCAAATCCAGGAAAAAAATAGCATGTAGAAACTTGAGGAAAATTGAGATTCTCTTCCTGGTCATGGCAATAAACAGCAAAATATGATTTGCTCTTCTTTTAGGGAAAAGTCCCACACATTATAACTAAAAGAAAAAACAAAAATGTGCAAGCAAGCTGAAAAGGAGTAGGAAAAGGCACAGTTTGTTTGGGTTCCCTCCTTTTTAATATAAAGCCTCCACATCATTTAAATTTTTCCTGCATTCCCTCTCTTACTGATGCTGTTAGGAATTTTTTTCCATTCATAAATGGCTTCTGTATTGATTGCTCAGGCTTTCACTATGCTTACAGAACCAAAAATGAATCTGAGATTTTAGAAAGACTAAAGGCTTACGTGGAAGCATATTAATGGACAATATAGTCTTCTTTTGCCTGTTATATGGTTAGAAAAGTCACTTGGAGGATTGCCGAGGAAGCTGATAGATTCTCCTTCATTGGAGATATCTAAGCAGACACTGGAGGGCTACCTCTTAGGGTAGTTCTATTGGGGGTTCCAGCCCTGGCAGGAGATTGGATTTGTGTACCTTCTAACTGTCTGATTCTGTGATTCATTTGTGAACTATCAGTATTCCAAAGTCCTGAAGTACTGAGAGGAACTAGCTGCAGAGCGTATGCAAACTACAAAGAAAAATTACTAACAAACAAACAAACACCCCTCCATACTATATAGATGCTACTCATTCAGGATGACTCTGAGTATAGTAAGTATAGTTAGTATAGTAAGCCCTTTTCTTCAAAATTTTTTTCTCTAGCATACAAAATTAAAATGGCTGCTGCAAGCTCCTTTGCATCATTCTCTTAAGAAGGTAAGCCCATTCCAGGGTCACTGAAACAACTAAAAGAGCACAGATGTTTCCAAGAATCATTGAGAGTAGGACAAGTCCACCTCCTGCTGTGACTAAGACCATTTCTGTATCTTACCCGTCTCACTGAACACTCCCCACCACACCCAGCCAGCTGTTTGTGGGAAAGCAGCGTGAGTAACACGTGCCTTCCTTCCGCAGTGCAGCCAGCCACTCCCCATGCTGCACTGGGGGAGGAAGCACCTAAATCACACTGCCTCTCTTTCTGTATGGCTGCTGGCGATAGGAGCATTGCGCGATCCACGCCTATTACTGGATTTTTTCCCATGATCTCAAGGGGTGGGGACATGTTGGCAGCAGGACTGTGATGATTTCATGTGAAAGCACTACTTGCAGATGGGCAGTAATGCATCCCCGCCATAGGACAGTGATATTGTGTGGAAATGGCCTAAGAATTTTCAGTCCCACTATCACAGTAGCTATCATAGGGCCTGAGAGGGCACAGTCAGGGAGGACAAATTATTTCTCCCATCTGTGATCATTAACTCATCCTTAAATATGAAGACTTATAAGTCTCCTCTGTGTGTTCAGTGTTGCCTGCTCCCAATGAAATTGCATAGGATATATGGCATGCAACATTTGTGTGTGTTGTCAGAGAGAGAGAGAGAGAGAGAGCTTACATTAAAGACTTGCCTGATCATTTCAACAGTCCTGAGCCCCATAGTCCAAGTTTGGGGAGGATGCAAACATTCCATTCCCCTGTTTTGGGGTCCATGAGCACTGTGCCATACAGGCAGGTTGGTGATTAGGACAGGCTTTGATTTTCTAGGATTTGAATATACTGAATAAGCTCATACAATGCATGTGTCTTATTGTCATCAAGTTGACTCCGACTTATGGCAACGCTATCATAAGTCTTTCTTGATAAGATTTATTCAGAGGAGGTTTGTACTTTCCATTCAGGCTAAGAGAGTATAAGATGCCCAAGGCCATCCTGTGGGTTATCATTGTGCTCTGTGGGAATGTGTTCTCTCAGAGTCCTAGCCAAACATGCAGACTACTGTGCCATGCTGGTTCTCTAATTCATAGAAGGCCACACAAATGACACAACAAATCAAGGACTGGTAAAATCCCATTGCTAAGATTGGAGAGGGAAGCTAAACCTGGTGTGTGTGTGTGCATATGTACACCAGACAGCCTGACACAGAATGTCTTACAACACATACATGTCCAGCCTGAAGAAATGCAACCAGCACTGGATCTGTAGCAGACATAGGACTAACTCTTTGGAATCACTATTTCTGCAGTCAGAAAAGGAAGATTCTGTTCTGTCGTATTTAGTTCTGACTTGAAATACTTACAATTTCCTCCTACAAAATCCAACAGTTCCATAATCAAGAAAGGAGAGAACTGACACAAAAACCTTCAAGATTTTGATTTAAACTCTGTGATTCTCAACACTAACAGTAGTATTTTATGTTCTGTTTTCTTTTGCTTAATAAGAAACAGCGTTTTGCCCTTTAAGGCAAACTAACCCACTACATTTTTCTTAACTTAGTATGTAAGTTTCAGCTGTGTAGGCATGGCAGTCTCTTTCAGCAAAAGGAAACAGGGTCTTGTGGTACTGTAAAGAATAATGGCTACAGTCCTCATCTTTTCTGTATGTAAGCAAGCTCAGCTATCCTTTACTAAATGCTCATATGACACAATGACTGAATTAGCTGTAGCTCACAGCAATTCCCATAGCCACAGCAGCACTTTTTCCAGCTGCTGCCTACATGGAAACACCTACAAACTATATTTCTCAGCTCATGCTTGACATTTCTCCATTCATGTGCATTGTCTTCGAGACTGCTTGTGTTGACAGAAAAAACACTGTGCTGTATCAACCAGTGCTGAAGCTGACTTCACACAGTAGATGTCACACTTGTTTGCAGACCCTTTATTGCCAAAGCATTCGTATTTGTGGTGAAGACAAGAGAGGATTGTGGTAAGCCATGCAGCTCTCAAGAAGTCAAAACTCAACAATAAATTTAGGGCTCTTGGTTCTCCTTGCAGTTTTTGGGCATCTGTTAAAGACAGATTACAGTGGCATCCCTTCCACAGAACCAGTTTCATTGATTTTGCACCATGAACAAAAAAAAATGTTGGACTAAAATAGGGCTGTGCTTTCCCCACCCTGACTTATACCAAATACTAATCTAGGTTTGCAGCCAGAATGCTGTTGTATGGGACTGGGTGGTAATTTCCAGGCAGAGAAACTGTTATTCTGGGGCTCACTCTTGGGCAGACATGCACAGAATGTCCCTAGCCCCACTCATTACTGGAATTGTGGCTTCTAGGCCTTTGTAAAATTGGAAATGGCCCTGAGCGAAAAAGATTCTCCAGTCCTGGTTTAAAACATCCTGGGCAGTGGAAGTGATGGTGTGGAGATGAAGAAGAAAAAATCAGTTTCCAGAGAGTAGGAAGACCCATTCCATAACCACTTTCCCCGTATAAGAACATTCTGCCCCAGAATAAGAACTGTGCAGCCTTCAGATGTTGCCAAACTGCAATTCTCAACAGCCCTCACCAGTAATGGCCAATGGTGAGGAATGCTAGGAGTTGCAGTCCAACAACTGCTGGAGGGTAGCATTGTTCCCACTGCTGCTCTAAACAAAGGAGCTCCTACAAGATGTTAAGCTGAAATCCTAAGCATGCTGTCCAAAAAACAAGTCCTAAAAAACACAGCAGGGCTGACTTCTAAGTAGGCATGCTCTGGATTGTACAGTAACTAAGTTAGTGTGGTTTCTAAAGTATGATTTCTAATTAAATTGTGTTCTAAAAGAAAATACAGTTGGCTGGAATCCATTAGCTCTGTGGGAATACGCCAGCTTGGGTGGAATTTTCAGTCACATTCAGACATCTTACTTTGCTTAAAAACTTTCCCATGATCACTTTGGATTCTCTAGTCCCAAGAGTCTTTTATGCAGGAAGTCTTTTGTGAGCAGTGCATAGTTATATAAATGTGGCATCCCATTCTCAACAGAACATTCTTCATTTAAAACCTTTTTTTTCAGCTATCTCTTTAAAATTCTCCTCTCAAAACAGTCTGCTAAAGTTTGGTTTGAGTATTCTTCTGCACCAGCTATACAAAGGATTTCCATTGACATCACATTTCCCCCTGGAGGCAGGAAATGAATGACATGAGAAATAAGCTTGAAAAATGCTAAATATAAAAATGTGCCTCTCTTTCTAGAAGTGGTGGATGGGTCTGCTTAGCGTTCCAGTGACTTGAACTAAAACCAGAAGTGCTATATTTAATCTTTGGTTCCCAGAATATTGCTGATCTGGGCTATTAATTTCACTTACTTCTAGAGCTGTTCTGGATAAATTTAGGTAAGCAGTTAGAGAGGTAGACACTGCAACAGTATTCATGGTCCTTTAGCTTGAGGAATGTTCCAGAATTGCAAATTCCTTTCCAATTTCTAGGCAATTAATTTAAAGGGCAGTTTTGCACTTTATGTGGAAACTCCAAAATGAAATAGTAGGGTTGCACTGGTTCCTGTTTCTACACTTTCTGAGTAATGTGAAAGGAGAATGAAAGGGTGGATGAGGTGAATAGCACAAAATACTCTTCCTATCTGATGGCTTTTTCCTAATGTACGAAACTAAAGACAAAGGCAACTGGTAGCTTCCATGTCAATGGCATAGTGAATTCACTCTGGGCTTTAATCCAAATTTTAGAGGAGCTATTAATATGTTGAACCTATTTGGGAGATAGGACATCAGCACCTTGGATTGCTGCTTTAAAGTTAAGATTAAAACTTGGAGCATGTTTGCCACTTGACTGACATGTAAGCTACTTTGGCTGAAAGTGAAGATTTGATGATGGCAATGAAGCTAAATAATAACAAATGCCAACTGAAGTACGCTAAATGTGGATCCCCATACAATTCTGCAGTGTTGCTTGTTCCCCATGACAGCAAAGGTGGGGCATTTGGGTAAGTTATAAGAATGGTGTGAGGGGGGTCAGAGGCCTAAAGATGATGGAAAAGGGAGATGTCAGGATCTGATTCTTGGGTATATATCCAAGAGGAACCCCTCTCTTTGTCCTCACAGAAGAGGAATCCAATATTTCCTACAGGCCCTAGGACACTTGATTGCACTATGTAGTTCTGCAGATAAAAAAAGATTGTGTCTGAAACACCAGCAAAGACTTTTAAGATGTTCGCAAATAATGAGGATATGTCTGGTTTTCTTTTTAAATGTAGTGTCTCTGGCTACTTATTAATTAGCAGAAAATTCATAAAGATGCACACTGTGCATGATTGAACTGTAACGAAACAAGAGAGGGTTAACTGCATATCAGTTGGTCATGTCACCTTTGTAATAAATATTTGAGAAAATTCCCACAGAAGACCAATGACAGATACAAAACTAAAAGAATAGCATGAAGGACACTTCAGAATCATGAAGAACCCTACAGGCCAGTGACCATGACATTAAGCAAGAGTTTTCCTGTACCACCTTCTGAACCCAAACCTCAAAGGAAGGCAAGAACCATTGTAGAAACAGTGGTGACTGATGGCTTCAATGATCTTAGGGTGATGAATTGGCTCTGAGGTTTGGAGACACACTTCAAAGGAGTTACATAATGTTCTAAACCCATCCCTCAAAAAGATTTAGGACTTCAGAGACATAATCTGAAATTTAGACTAAAATCTAGAGAGGATTCATTGCCCCAGTGACATGGGAGCCACCAACTACCACTGTGAAAAACAATGTCCCAGCTCCCATCCTAGAGAAACACTGCAGAGGGATACCTTAGTTGGGAGTAATGAGAAACACCAAGAGGTCCAGCAGAACCAACAGGGACACACTCAGCCTGCTCTGTTCCCAACATAGGTGGCCCCAACAAGGCAACCAAAACTGTTTCCATTCCATAACCAGAAGCCTAACTGAAATGGATATAGCTAGTCTGACTCATTCAGAAATCCTGGGAATTGAGATATCACCACACTCCAGCATCTTGACCAAGAAGGAAGGATTGGAGGTTGGTCACAGAAAGTAGTTTTCATTACCTTTAAATGCCTGTAACCAGTGGGGAGTCACTGTCTATAACAAGTAAACACATTCTTGGTCTCATCTCATGTCACTGCTATGTTCTGTTACCAAATTTTGTTTCTGAAATGAGTAGACGTTTGTAATTCTGTATCTTTAAGAAAGAAACACAAAAGAATGCTTAAGTATTTTTTCGCTTTCCAAAGTAATTTTTCTTTACAGACTGGGAAAGGATTTTTTAATAAAAAAAGTGGTCTTAATTTCTGAAGTACCATTTTCACCACTGTCATCATGATTTAATCAACAATTCTGAATTATTTTTCTTCTCTCTCTGTTTTTTACTATTGGGGGATGCAACTGAATAGGAAAAGAAAGAAAGAAATCAAGCAGAAGCAGAAATGGAGAGAGATTTGCCAGTCTCTGACAATGGCCTTTTAACAGGTAAGATGCATTAAATATCTTTTTACATTCATTTTATGACAACAGTGTTCCACACAAATTATGATCTATCTTTATCTGTGTAGAGTAGTGGCCTCTGAGTTCTTGACAATAGTGTTGTTTTCCTGTAAGACTTCAAGCAACTGATTCTGAAACTGGCTTGTGCAAGCCAGGTGGCTCCATGAATGAGAAGCAGGGTTCTGCTGCAACATCTAAGTGTGAAAGCAAAACAAAACAAAACCATGGAGTTTTTAATTTGTGGCATTTCTGTTTTATTGTTGAGAACTGTGTCTGAAAAAGAGAATGTCTGATTAAAGAAATCAGCAAACGTGTACATCTGATAGAAGTGATCTGCTCCAACATCTGTGAAAATTCTACCTTGTGGATTTACCAAGTGCAATGTAATAGTGTGATTGGGGTCCTCTCTTCAGGCTACTGCTGTGATAGGAACATTTGGCCCTCCAGATGTTTCAACTTACAGCTGTCATCAGTCCAATCCAG
The DNA here is from genome assembly GCA_948472985.1 of Iguana delicatissima. Taxonomy (NCBI): domain Eukaryota; kingdom Metazoa; phylum Chordata; class Lepidosauria; order Squamata; family Iguanidae; genus Iguana; species Iguana delicatissima. Next base: position 157,598 of record CAOKZL010002554.1, on the reverse strand, counting down.
CATGACCAGGCAAGTACCTTGGTTGTCCAAAACACCTGGAAGACCAAAACTACCCACCCAAATGGGCTACTGTGACTGAGAGCAGAAGACTTCCAGGGTGTAAAAGACAGAAATGGCCTCTGCCTTCTATGTCAGTGTGGCATTGAATTGACTCTGTATTTTAGTTTAAACATTAAAGGACCTATCCCAGCTACTGAATCTATTTTGGAGATACTAGTTCCTTTAAAGTTTGTACTAAATCCTAGAGTGGAGTCACCACCAAACTGCATGGAGGCCTCCAGGTGCCAGTGGCAAAGGATAATGTAGGGAAGATGGTCATTCTAGGTTGGCAAATGCTCGAGCTTGTTGTTATTCAGATACTGATACTTCTGACGCTAACAAGTCATACAAACTAAGCTACATGACATTTGCATTTGTTTTGTGGTGGTTATTTTACTGGCTGCTTTGTATTTTTATATTTTATATCCCTGATGGCATCTGCAAATTGGGTGGTGTATAAATGTAGGCACTTTGGTTTGGAAAGAGGATTTGAGGAAAGCCTTTTGATTATCAAGATATTCCTTTCTATTCATTTGCTTCTTTGAAGAGGTTCCTGATTCTAGCAGTCCTACTTTTTAAGAAAGACGGCTTAATGTACCCCTAATATACTTAAGCTGTAGTTGTAAGTGCAATAAGAAAGGGTATACATAATCTGACCTATCTTTTGACTTAATTATTGAATAGATCCTTGATTACTTTTAGGTGAAAATGTGAACTTGCCTCTTTTGGCAATTATTGCGTTTGAGCTGGCAGTATACAACATGAAAACTCTGCCTATAATTAAACTGTGATGGCTCGCTGAAGTAGGCAAACCATCACTAAATGACAGTCAATGAGGAATTGACATGATTCCTCTATGAACAAGTCTTCAAAAGTCCAGGGAGCTAATGCAGAGATTTCTAAGCAACAGTGTTTGGAATCCTTATGGAGAATTACTAGTTTCTTGTGGGCTGGGTTGTGATCTGAATGCATAGGGAAGCAACTTGATGCTGAGGATTTAACATTGTCCCTCAAACTGTAAAACTTTGTCATCTTTAAAATGGTTGTGTGACTAAGGCCCTTTCCGCACGCAGCGAGGGAAACGCTCCCTGCTGCTACTCACTGGCTTTTTGGTGGGTCCGTTTTGGTCCATCCTGATGAGGAGCAGTGCAAGCTCGTCGCTCCGCACTGCTCCGGCATCCAAAATGGCGGCTTCCGGTTGGTGGAGGCTCCCTACCAACCGCTGAAGCTCGCCAGCCTAAAGCCCGCCCCCGGCAGATCTGCAGGCTTGCACTGGTGCGTACTTGCAAATCTGCACTGGAGCGCAGGAACGGAGTGGCGCACTCCATCCTTTTGAAAAACCTGTAAAAACAGGTTTTTAAAAAGCACACTGCGCGACCACTTTGAGTCACTCTGGAGCGGACTGAGGTGCGGAACTGTGACAAGTAGTCCAACCCAGTCCGCTCCCAAGGTGTGGACGATCTCCGTCAGAGGTCGCACCATGCTGTTCTACTTACCCCGTGCGGAAAGGGCCTCAGTCACAGTTAGTTTCTCAAATTTAGAAGATGCCTAACAGCATGAGTACTATATCCTTTGAGACTAATGCTTCCTGTGAGATAAAGGTAGGCTGCAGCTTTCTAATAAGTGTAGTTTATATATTTACATTCTCCCCTAGTTTGTTTTGCTGAGAAATCCTGACCTGAATGCTATGCAAAAGCTGATATGTATATGAAGTGTCTGTGCTGCTTGTTGTTCATTTCTGTGCGCCTACGTTTCTGTGCGCTTGACCTTTTGAAGACTAGTCATTAAACATGGCAGTCATTGCTCTTTCACTTCATGTGAAGGGTGTGGGTTGCTAGACATGCAAATAGGGATAACATTAGGGTACAAATTAGTAGTAATGGTTGCTATTTCCTTGGATTTAAATTACTCTTCTGTAAAGCCACTCTAAAGGTTGTTTTGGTGGGGTTGGGATGTACATACGTGAGCTACCAGCAGCAGCAGTGGAAGTGGGGTTGGAATATAAGGTCATGGGGAATAAATTATATGGGATTACTAATTAATGAGGAAAAACTGAGTGGTCCTGATAACAGATTTCCTACAACACACATAGGACATTTCCACACTACACTGTTATAGTGCTATCATTCCATTTTCAACATGCTGTGGAATTCTGGGGTGTGTAGGCCAAAGAGCTCTCTGGTTGAGAATTCTAAATGCCCCTCTCTAAACTGCAAACCCCAGGATTCCACAGGATGTTGGAAGTGCAATAATAGCACTATAACAGTGTAGTGCGGAAATGGCCATAGTTTGATTTAGTGTGAAATGTGCTAAAGATCATCCAGGGGCTCCTTTTCTTGTTTTCAAAATATTTCACCATTTTTTTAAAAAAAAAATTACATTGATTTTAAATAAATAACAAGTCATCCACATTAAAATGCATTTTAAAAGCAGTTTATTAAATGTATGGCAGTAGAATTAAATGTATTCAACCACATTCATTCTTGGTTGTAAAAGTTTAATACTACCTGATGTGGGCCTGAGCATGGTGTAGTGATTTAAGCATAAGACTAGGGCTCTGGAGACTAGGGTTTGATTCCCCATTCGGCCATGGAAACTCACTGGGTGACCTTGGGCGCATCACACTCAGCCCCAGATAGGCTCACCTTAGGGCTGCCGTAAGCTGGAAACGAAGGCACACAACAACAAAAATGTGGGTCTAAGTATCCTAAAAGCACCAGATCCCATTTGATCTTGGAAGCTAAGCAGGGTCAGCACTGATTAGTACTTGGATGGAGACTGCCAATGCACACAAAGTGTTGTAGGCTATATATCAGAGGAAGGAACTGGCAAAATCACTTCTGAGTATTTGTTGCCTAAGCAAACCCAATGAAATTTAGAGAGTTGTCATAGGTCAACAGGTGACTTGAAGTAACATACACACCTAGTGTGAGGATTAGTTAACTGCATAAAGGTTATTGTGGCTCTGTCTTATTTTATACATGATATAAAGGGATACCACGTTGTTTCACTTGTTGATTAATGCAGTGGGGCTGCAATCTGATATGGCTGAGCATAGTGTAGTAGTTCTGCATGTGGACCTATGCTAAACTGAGCCATATCTCGCCCTCTCTGATTTATTCTGAAACCCCTCCACCATGGCCATTCCATGCCTCATGGGGAATGGGCAACATCAGAGAAGCATCTGACTATTTCCCCCATTACATCAGTGCTGAGATCTACCAGCGTCCTCCAAAACTCTTAGAGCTGTTCTAATTATTTCACATCTGACTACAGGGACATAGCCAGAAGCTTCTCCAGTTCTGCCCATTCCCCATGAGGCACCCAATGGTGGGGGAAGCTTCTGAGACTGTGCAGTAACAATCATTGGAACAAGCATTGGAACAATGCAGACAGACAAAGGGAATACTCACCTCCACAGTACCAAAAAAGGACATACATAGGTGTAAGGGAAACTTATGCACATGTGTGCAACAGGATGCCATCTATAAACAATATCAAAACTGGCGAAGACATTGTTAAGTGATTTTAAAAAAAGACATAAGCCTGCAGCTATTCATAGAAACTCCCATTTGAGGATGTACTTTCTTGTGCTCTTATTTTAGCAAAATCACCCTAGTACTGAACCAGGGTATTAATTTTCCAGTTAGCCTTTTTCAAATTTAGTAATATTTAAAATAAAGTGCCTGCTACCATACACATGCCTATGTAAGCTTTTTTAAAAAAGAATAGATTAGGCTGTTTAAAATCTCTGCTAGGAAATCTGGGTATTTGGAGCTGCTGAGTTATTTGAGACTTAAAGCTGAAGTCTCAGGACTTTTAAACTCCAAATGAAACAAGTTTTGTTCAGTTTCTTTGTTTTAGCCATTGACTATTGACAAACACATATCTGATAAGACAATAGATAAATCATTCTTTTGATAAACATAGGCTATAACTTGCATAATAATCATAACAACTGCACTCCTGTTGAAATACCAGTCAGCTGCCATTGTTTTCAGTTGCCTTGTACAATGGGTAGCCCAAACCATTTTTGTGGTTACTTTATAGCTCCCAGAACAACAACAACAAAAAAACCATCTTAACCTGGCTGGTGAAATGAAAGTCCTGTTTTCTGACTAGTACTCTAAATATTCCAATAACGTTAAAGTCTTTCCTGTACATTCTCTAAAACATTGCAGTGCACCATGTCACTACAAACATCTTGAACAGTGTATTCTCCACAAAAGCGACACCTTCTGGTTTTCTGCATTTCAGGGTCCCTTTCACATGACATATTTATAGCACTATACCATAGCTATATTCTATGGAACCTTGGTATTTGTAGCCCAGTCAGGCACTAGAGTTCCCTGGGTAGGAATTCTACACATCCCCTCCCTAAACCAAGAATCTCCATATTCCATAGGATGGAACCATGAAAGTTAAAGTGGAACCATGATGCTCTAATTCTATAATGTGAAAAGGCCTACATTACGTCACCTTAAACATTTTTGGAGGAAGGGATAAATATGATAAATAGATTGGAGCATTAAGAAGAAAACTTTGCCAGTTCAAAACTGATCTCAACAACTGGCCCTTACTATCTAGTATTAACTGGGCCTAGTAATTCAAAAGAATTAAACCTAACATTATGCAGTGCATTCAGCAGTCATGTCAGAAGACAGGTACCAGATAAAGCTAGTTATTATCATATTTGATGCTCAATCCATTTCCTTCAAAGTATCTATCTGTATAACTGAAAGTCTTGGCATAGTTGCACTGAAATGACTTTCCACTAATTGCAGCTGAGGAGCTGTCTGCCTCTTGTCTGAAATGGATTTGTCTGTAAACATGTTGAATTTTGCAAAGTAAGTGGAAGCTTGAGCCCCAAACATATCAAGGGCCAAAATCTACCCACACCTATCTTAGATGAATGTTCTTTTTTCCCACTTGGATCTCTGTCCTAGTTTTGTTGTTGTGTGTCTTCAAGTCATTTTTGACATATGGTGACGCTAAGGTGAACCAATCATGGGATTTTCTGAGGCTGAGAGTGTGTGACTTGCCCAAGGTCACTCAGTGGGTTTCCATGGCCAAGTATGGAGCCCTGATCTCCAGGTTGTAGTACAACACTCAAACCACTATACCACTACTGGGTCTCCTAGATCCACCCCAAAACTTTGAGGTACATCACTTACTCCGCACAGTGTCCAGTGGTTCTTTTCCAGATCTTATACAGTAACAGTACAGACACACACATGCCTACTGGCAAACATAAGAAGAAACCCTACTATAAAATCACCACCTTTTTGTTTCTTAGTTGCAGATTACAATATATTGGTGTTTCCTTCAGCCATTCCTTTCTCTTCCCTGCACCAAGTAGAACAGAATCTGCATTGCAGATTTTAGATGACTTCTATATCAGTTTTACTACTGGGGCTTAACCCAAATAATTTTGGAAATCATAGTTTGGTGCCGTTGTTGAAAAGTGTTAAAGAACCCTACCTCTCCATCGCAGAACTACAGTTCCTTGGTTTCCTGGGGAGAGAAAATGGCTGTGAAACGTGTTTTTATTCCTGGTGTAGATGCACAGAACAAAAGTGAGAAATCTATGACCAAATCATAGGATACCATAATCAATTTTAGAACTATGTATTTATTTATATCCCACTTTGATCCCAGTATAGGACCCTAAGTAGCTTACAATGTAAGTTGAAACAAAACATGGCAAAAATCATATACAATACAAAAGTTTAAAAAACTCACACTAGTATCTGCAGCATTGTCTCAATTAAAAGAGTTCTAATTACAGAAGAATATCTGTGAGCATATTAAGGGAATATATGTATAAATGAACTGAATGAATATTTGCATGAAAACAATGAAACGGTAAAAATAATAATGCTTCTGTGCTCAAATGCAATTATTTAATTAAATCAATGTAAATTTAATATTAAATTCAATATAAGTTTTAAAAGAGGAATAATAAATCAGGAAACCAAAACATAAAACTTTAGAAATCCTAAATTGTTCTTTTTCTAGAACAATTTGTGAAATGGGATGCTTGCTTTAGATAGGAGAGTACAGAAACTATTGCTGAAATGGAAGGATTCCCTTTAGGGCAATCTTCTCTAACATGCTGCCCTCTTATATATTGGACTACAGCATCCATCATGCTCACCCAATATGGCTAATGGGAGTATTAATCCAACATATCTGGAAGGCAACAAGCTAAGGAAGGGTATTCTTGCCTTTAAAGTGCTGTTTGTTTAATAATTTCTACAATGTATATTATTCAGCACTTACTATTTTATCTTTTATATTTTGACTTTGAACAAAGCAAGAAATATCACACAAACTAGGATCTTGAATTTTAAACCTCTTGAAGCAGTTGTCTTGTAGATCGTTCTGTTTTCCAGTGATCAGTTCCCAAACTGCTTGTACTGGTGTCAGCTCTGACATTGTTGAGGAATGATAGACGCCCAAGCTCTTCCTCCTCTCTAGGATCCACACAGTGGTTCTTTCAGAGTGAAGGAGATTAACACTTCCATGCAGCTGGCATGCACACAAATGACTCTTCTGTGGAATAGAAAAATGCCTCAGGTAGAAACTGAGAGCTGATTCACATGTTACCCTCCTATTGAGTGTGCCTATGCATTTGAGTAGTTTTCCTCTGCCTCTCGCAGAATCTCTAAACATCCTGGCTAGTTAACTAGGCAAAAAATAATAATCGTGCACTTTTTTTGTGCCTTTCCTGCAGCTTGAGCTTTAGAAATCAGCAGGTGAACATTTTCATAGCATAAAAACAAGTGCCATCTGCTGATACCTGGCAGGTTAGTTCTGCAGTAAAGATACAAAGAGCAAGTCTGTTTTTTAAAATAGAAAACTGTTGTAGTCCTGTCTTCAATGAGAAAAGCAGATTTCCTGCCAGCAGTAGTTGGAACAGGAGATGTGGCACTGGAGAAGCTGTTGGAATCTGCTCTACCTCTGACTATTTCTTCTGTTGCCAGAGGAAGAACTTAGGGTGCTGCTGCCAGAGACTGACTTCCATCAGCAGCTGCACTTACTTGTTTTAAACACAAATGCATCTCACTGTAGCAACTGCTGCTGCTCCCCACTTTGATTTATTTAGAGAAAAATAAAATCTTCAATATCAACACATAGTGAATGAATCTACATATAAATAGGGGCGGGAACCCTTCTCTATCTCTGTGTCTCATTCTCTCTCTCTCTCCTCTTTCCCCCATTTCTCTTCCCCTTCTCCCCTTCCCCTTCCATTCCTACTGTGTCCCCTTCTCTTCCATCCCCCCCCCATGCAGAACTTAGGCTTTAAAATTTTGTATTTGAATATTTTAAAATCTACAGGGTCAGGGGTTGCAGAGCAGGGGAAGTACAAGATAGGGACTCCTTGGTTGCAACACCCAGGCTCAGTTCTTCACTGCAGCATGCAGCTTCATGCCTATATTCCTTCTGGGTTTTCCCAAAACTTCTTCCACCTTTTTCTTGCTATTTCTTGGGAATTTATGGCAATCTTTCTATACTTACGAACATTTTTTAAAGATGTTCTTTTAATATAGCTTTTCATCTTGACGCCATTTAAGAATTTCTATCTTTACTATTTTTTTTTACTTGTCCAGTTTTCCAAGTTGTATGTATATACTTTTATTCACTGTTTTGAAAAGGATGGAAAGACAGCTTGTACACATAAAATATATATTTAATAGAATATTTAAAAATATATTCCTTGCCACCATAATCTAACTAAAGCAGAAGTTAAAACTAATTTGGAGGTTCCTGTTAGGACAAAATACCCAATAATTTTGTTAAGAATGCAGAGCCAGTTTCCATAGGACATGTCATTTCACACAGTTTTCTCTCTGACCCATGCGAAGCATTAGTCCAAGTGCTTTGTTCAGTTGTGCTGTGGGGATGGGTTTTTTTTTTCAGCAGGACTGCATTTCCTCATTGGGTGCCTAGGCTGGTGCATACAATCTCCACAGAGATGGTAAAGTCTGTATCTCAGGGTTTGTTCAGAAGGAGAGCTTTTAGCATTGCTGGTCCAAAGAAATTGTGGAGCTATTCCATGTTTTTCCCACTAATAGATTTTCCATAGCAAGAAAAAAGATGAAAGAAATGATAGAAAAATACAGTGTTGCTACACATCTCTGATTATAAGGGATGTCCCTTATAATCTAGTCATAAAGCTTGTCCCTCATAACACTGGCAAGTGTCCCCTATTGTAAAGGATGTCCTCCATTTGAGGGTTTAAAAGCATTTCCTTTTATACTGACTGAACAAGAGACCAAAAAATAAAAATAAAAAAATCCTGTATTTTGCCTTTTGGAGCTTTAATAAAGAATGAAATGTGGGCATTGTGTAATTTATGAATATGGACAATATTTTAATTTTACAGAGAAATACTTTTCTGGTTGAACTGAAATTAATACTTCTATTTGGTTTTTAGGTAGCATACAAACTTATTAAAATCTAGTTCTTGATTATCAACCCTGCACTTCATGAATTTCAATTGCCCCTTACTGCTATTTTGAAAACCTGGCAACACTAAATGCAGGAGGAATACAGATATGAAATTACATTGTGTGGACCCTTTGTAAAATTCTGTGGAAGCATTCTTAATCGCCTAAAGCAATGACTCCTGAGTTTGCCCAAACAAAATCAAAAGCATGTTGAAGAAGCAGAAGGACATTAAAACCAGCAATGTGAGATCATGCGAGAATTTTAACTCCTGAACTTGCTGTTTTCAAATCATCTGGAACTCCATAGCATGAAATGCTGACAATATATTTAACAGAATCCAGGATGGGACTTATCTGGGTTACACGATAAATGACAAAGGCCTCTCATCTCAGGGCTGCTGGGAAAAAGAAACTCTGAATGACAAGTGTTTATCTTACTTCATTTTCCATTAGCAGATGGCTACAAAGAATAATATGTTTTTTCCTTAATCTTTTGTGATAAGAGATACAGCTTTGTGAATAACAACAAATGTAGGAGCTTCTGACTATGCACTGGGTGGGAAAACTATGGCCCTCTTTTTGGACTTTGAATCTCTTTTCCACTGGCCATATGAAGTGGGGTAGAAGTCCAAAATATCTGAAGAGCCAAGGCTTGTCCCCTACTGGGGAGATGAAACAAGAATGAGCCAAACTCTGCCCATCCCTGATCTAATGGCAGTTTAAAGACTAACCAGGTTTATTAGGAATAAGCTTTTCTATATGCTGCATGTTCTGTCAGGTGCCTTGTGTGCACATCCATGCATGCGCACACAGAGGGATACTTGGGTGGATGGAGAGACAGGAAAAATGAAATGTGACAAGTTCAGATATTTATCATTCATTTAACAAGTCACTGCTAACAAACATTAGTTAGATGGTGACACAGGCATCCTTCATAGATAACCAGATTAACTTGTACTTAGGAGAGAGAGTGTGAACGCTGAGTTCCTGTGTGTGTCGGTGTCTGTGTGTATGTATGTATGACAGAGAGAGAGAGAGAATCATAATCAACAGGGCCAGTAGACATAGAAATGTAGAAAGCAGAGTGAGAAAAATACCAAAAATACCAACGACTATTAACAGTAGTTGGGCAGTAATATTGGTGTCATGAGCAGGTTAACACCTGTAGCAAGACAGCTACAGAAGTGTCAAAACTCCTGAGGAATTCTTGTTAAATGGGTTCCTGTTGAAATCTATCTTTGAAGTTCTTTGGTACAAGGATGTCCACTCAGAGATAAGAGAGACTGTTCTGGGAGACTGGGAGTTCTCCTGCTAGTTTTTGAATGTTTCTGCTTCTGATTTTCTTATCTGTTTATTCTTTTGAATATTTGCTGGAATACTTCTGCTACATAAAATGCAGGACAGCAGTGGTAGCAAGTGATTATATATATATATTATATTAAAATATAAACAGGTATATGAACCATCTGGTAGTGAGTGAAGTTATTAATGTTCTGAAGGGAGACAGAATTTGAATCTGGGTCCATATCTCAGTTATTAAGTATGTTGTTACTGGTGAGCAATCTTTTTAATTTTGGTTGTTCGTAAGCAAGTACATGCCTACCACCTGGAGCCTGGGTGAGAAAAACATCTTTGCACTGGATGAGTTGTAGATTGTCGACTGTACATTATATTAGAGGAATTGTACTTCACACTGGTTAAAACATGTTAGTGTTTAAGAAGATGACACTACAGTTTTTCTTTTTTTCTTGTTGTTACACACCAACACAACTACCAACACCACTTATCCTGCATATTTGCATATTCTAGCAGGTAAGAGCACTGTTGAAATCCATCTAATGGTGCTGGAGGGCATTTCAATACATATTCTGCTTTCCAAGTGTAAAAAAAAAATCAAGAAACTTTCCTACCTTTCCACAGTTCATCATTACCATCTTTCCCCATGTTAGCACAGTTGGTCTCAGTAATACACCACATTTCATGTTTGCCATCATGACTTTACCATACCTTTTACCATATAACCTTACTATTTTTTTTAATTCTTGGGGACTCTGGAGCCACAAAAATAGCCCAGGAAGGCCATATATGGGCCAAGGAGGCACTTTGTTCACCCGTGCCACAAAGCCAGTATGCAACCTATTATTACAGCCCAGTCTGACAACAAGTTAATGAGATCTCCATTTAAATGCTCCTTTCTGCAGTAGTTCTGGCTGATAAAGTGCTTCTGAATGTCATTCTTCTTAATAAAAGTGCATGGACAAACTTCCAGTCACCTCAAGTATGATTCAACATCTTCTCTGTCTTTGGAAAGAACATCCTGAAACTGATTTATGAAATAAGTATAAAGCAGGCAATGAAAATTTTCTAGCTGTGATAATGATTGATAACTCGGGGCATACCTACAGTGTGGAAGGAAAAGAACAGAATCCTTGATTTGATATGCATAGTCGCTGAAATGTCCTATAATGTGTGCTCTCTCCGCTTTATTATTATTAGCTTTTTTTAAAAATCCAACATAAATTTGATCAAGCCTGAAGTTTCACACCTGAACATCTATGCCTTATACATCTGTAACTGCTTCATGCTGAATTTAAAAAAGCAAAGGTGGTTATGTTGGCCAATTTCAAAGTCAGCATGTTTAATGTCATATACTTAGTAATACCTTTGGGGATTTTTTTCATTTGGCCTTATAATGGTATTATATTAATGTGGATTTTACAATCCTATTGAATTTGTCTTCTTTGCTCAACACTGTCTGTCCTGATAGTAGAACACTATGGTTTCCAACAAAGATCCTTCTCATTCACATTGCTTGGGAAGCTGTTTAGCTAGAACCAAAACCCCTCACAAACTGTATCTTCCTGGCAGGTCCCAGCCATATCCCTCATTTAAACCTTTGTATGTCTTAATTTTTCATGCAGCCTTTCTGGAATCCTCCAATGTGAGAACAATCGCTTGACCACCAACATCATTAATCAAGCTCTTGAAGATGGAGAAGTGCAGGCCAAGCTAGACAAGATGTTAGTAAATAACTGTCCCATCTCTTTAAGAATTGCCCCATTGGAACAGACTTATCTAGTCCAACATTTTTACTGCTACAATAGTTAGAATCCCACAACAGAAGAGAATACAACAGTATCATCTTACTTATGTTCCCCAGCAACTGATATTCAGAGCCTGCCCCTTATCCTAGATGTCACAGAGTGACGACTGGTGGCCTCCATGCCAGCCAGGTGGTGAATCCACTCAGGGTTCTAGTCTGAACCTTAAAGTAGTTACTGGAGATGCTGGACCCTATCCTCAACATGTATTTAGCACCTTGGATAGTGCCTTTAAGTCTGGACTAAAACTTGGAAGAGTTACACAAGTCCCCTGCAATGGAACCCACCAGCCACCATCAAGGTAGCATGCAGCCATTATGACTGGTAGCCACTGATAAACCTAGCTATGGATTTGTCCTGTCCTTCTTGTGGCAGTGAATTCAATAGTTTATGTGTGTGTGCTCCTTCAAGTCCCTTGTCAACTTATGGTGACCCCATGGATTTCATAGAGTTTTCTTAGGCCAGGAATACTAAAGCGTGGTTTTGCCAGTTCTTTCATCTGAAATACAGCCAATTTATTTCTTTTTTAAAAAACAACAACAACAACAACACGTTAATGGCATTGAATTTAATTTCTACCAGTACTTCGTTTGCTCTGTCAGCCCATCCATGTTTTCCAGATGGGGTACATAACTTTGATGGAAAGGAGAGGTGAGATTACTTCCAGAAGAAGTGTTTAAAAAAAGGGAGAGAGTGAGAAAGACAACAACCTACACAATACAAAGCTCCTGATATGATATGATCCCTCTCTGCTGTGGTGTATTTTTTAGAAATGTAAGAGGCTTGATCACAAATCTCTGATGTCTAGTTTGACCCTCAGATCTGAGAAATGACAAACTCAAAATATACGGCTGTCTACCTTACCCATACAGTGCAAAGTCCAACCCACTGTTTACCCAATTTCACACAAAGGTTGATTCTATTAATCTAAGAGAACGAAATGTAGTTTGTGGAGGCTATAAATGCCCACATTTCCCCCTCTTAGTACTCTCAGCAGTTAAATATTAAGCAGTTGAATAACACAAAAACACTGTACACAACTGTATCTGCAACACTTTGGATATTTCAGATAATTCTAGTTGTTGTCAGACCCTTCTCTAAATGTGACAGCAAGAAAAACTGCAATCAAATGGAAATACAGTCAGCCCTCCACATTTGCTATGGTTAAGGGTGCAGAACCACTTCAAAAGTGGAAAAATCATAAATATCAAAATTTGTATGTGTGTCTGCAGGAAGGGGCCAAGGCATGGTGTGGAGAACGGGCACCCAGGGTCTGTATCAGGTCAGGGAAAAGAGAGGGAAAGAGAGTGAGTCAGCACGGTGGCCCTATACTTCCTCTCCCTGACCCATCTCCATCCTTGGATGTGAGGGGAGAGGGTTTGTGTCAGGAATGGGTTTTGTGAGGCTGAGAAATTAGGATATGATCCATCCTTAGCTGGCCAGGCAGCAGCTGGTGGAGGAGGAGGAGAACCAGAGGTGGATTTTTAAAGGACTACATGACCTGATTGGAGCCAAGAGAGAAAGTTCCGCCAGAAAAGAAGCCCTTGAGGTGGTGAAACAGGGACTGGAGAAACTCACAAATAATCAAATCTGTGAAAGTCAAACTCACAAATGTAGAGGGGCAGACTGTAATATTGTTTCTATATCGCTTACCCTAACTGTGTCATGCACATTTTTACAAACACAGTACAGTAGGCACAGCAGGAATTCTTGTATGAATATGTTCATTCATTAAGATCATTTTCTACCATCTTGCCTTTTTCAGAAGAGTTCAGGTGATTCCTACAGGGCTTTCAGTTCTACTTTTTTTGGACTGAAACTCCCAGAATCCTGTGGCTACTATGGCTACTGAGAGCTGTAGTACAAAAAAGTAACTTTTCAAAACTCTGTTTTTCTGTTGTCATGTTTGCCAGAGTTCTCCACTGAGTTAAAAATTTCTAGTTATGAAAACTTTGCTAGGATGTAACATTGAAGGGTCTTTTAAATTATATCTGCTCTAAACTGCTGTGGATTTTCTCTCAGTCTTTGGCTTTGCTTTGCATTGTTTTCCTGAAAAGTATTTATCTGAATATTCTGGCTGTATTGAATTTAAACTTTCATGTAAGCCATTTGAACATATGCAGATTCAAAGGCAGGATATAAATGTTTTCAGCGAAAGCATCTTTTCAACAATAACCCTGATTGGCAGGGATTGGGAATTCAAAGTCCTTGAGATGTTGTTGGACTACAGTTCCTAATATCACTGATTATTAGTTATATTGTTTAGTACTGATGAGACCAACAAATTTAGTCTGTTCCAAAAGAGACCAATCACAAAATAAAGCATGCTAAATCCAAACTACATAGGGGAGGAAAACTGCTTGCTATGACAAATGGCATAGCCTCTTGAAAAAAAGCAAACCAAATATATAGTCTAGTTGATCTTTTTCAGAATCTCCAAAGAAGGATTGTTACTACCCTGCCACCTCTACCACCATGTAAGTTTAGGCAAAAGCAATGGGAAAAGGTATATGACAGGGGCGGGCAACAAACAGTCTTCACTGCAACCTCTTTGGCCATTTCTGTCCCCGCAACATCAAATCCCTGCTGTCTCTGACCAAACCGAGCAATTCTGCTGGAAATCACAGTGCACAGGGTAGCAGGTACCTTGTTTTGCAGCAGAACTATGGTTTCAACATACTGCTGTAAAGATTACAGATGCTTGAGGGAGCATATCAGGAGGGATAGTTTTTGGAATTCATGGGGGCCCTGATATGCATCAAGCATAACCTATTGAAACATATCAGACTGTGAGACTGCAAATAAAAATCAAGGAGTATTTGAGCTGGACACATGGAGTACATAGTCATACTCCAGGAGCTGCCTTGGAGCTGAAGGATCAAATCATTTTATAGGATCAGGTGAACCCCTATAGATCTATGGTGTTGCTGCTTGTTACCCTGATTTCTGGGGTTCCTGTGAGGGACACCTAAATGCGCTCCAAATTACAAGTTGGGGAAATTAGTCAAAGAGCAAAAGTGAGTACTGCGAGAGGCAGGGCAACGGAGCGAGATCTTTTACCCAGTGTCTACGAGGTCAGGCCGGGTCAAGGAGCAAACGGATGTGAAATAATCATTGTTGTTTTTATTAAAATACAATCAAACAAGTGTATGCAGCACGCTCACACAGATAACTAGAGAAATAAAGGTTGGAGTTGGATAGAGGGATTTTGAGAGGAGGTTTTTGGTATGGGAAATACTGCACCTGTCCTGAAGCCCGGGTCGTCTGAAGATAGAGTTCGTGGATATGAAGGCTCTCAGTATGTGGGACAGAGGGGAAGGCTCACCAAGCAAGGCGGCAGCAAGGCTGGATGGAAGTTGGGAGTGATCCGAGGAAGCTCTCAAAGTCAGGAGTTCTTATAGGGGAAAATGTGGCCGTAGGCTAGTCCGTAGTTGGGGGAAAACAATGAGTTTTGGGCTGGAGACAAAGCCTCCGAAAGATCAGAATTTAGCATGATTAAGTCCGAATTGTCAATAGGGTAGCCAGTATGCAAACGCGGAGTGCCTGACACTTGAGTATTCGGCTCATCAAGCTGCCTGCTCGGGGTAGGGAGTTCTTTGTAAGTAGCGTGTGTACATAATGAGGGTACTTGCCGTGAGATCTCCTGAAGCAGCCGTTTGGCTATTTTTGACCAACCTATATTTGTTTTGAGCCTGTTTGCATGTTTGTTGGGGGGCCTCGCAAGCACGTGGGAAGGAATCGGTAAGGAAGGCCAAATTATTGATATCAAAATGATAGCTGGTATCCCCCAAATCTGGCTAGAAACTGTGGTAACATGCTGTCACAAGCAAAGACTTTCTGTGCCCACTAGTGTTACTAGTGGTGAAACACAGCAGGCATATTGCTGTTTCTTTTGGCAAGACCCCACAGTGATAACAGAAACAGTGCTATCCTTTAACTGTTAAATAGGCCTGGAACCTATTGTTCAAAACCCCTTTAAGATTTCTTCTTTTTTCAGCACAGCACAGCTTATCATGTTTCATGGTGTCCTTCAGCATTCTAATTGCACACCCAGACCCAACAGACCCCGGCCCCTTGCTGTGTGAGGAAGGCTTTTTAGTCAGTCTAGGCAAGGTGCATTGCCTCCCATCAATTAGATCTCTGTTCTGAGAACTCTGCTGGGACTAAAGTCTGCAGGAAGATCTGAGGGACCAGCCCATCTATGCAGCTGTGATACGGCGTGCCAGGATAAACATGTGCATTACAGGAAAGGAGGAAAGAGAATGTGCTGCATCTTGACTTTCAGAGCACTTTTAGATTGTGGACTTCAAGTCTTCCAAAAATGGGAACCATCTTTCAACCCAGCCAGCAAAATAGGATCCGTTCACAGTTGTGTGTGACTTTTTCACCTTGTTAGTGAGTGATTAACTATTAGCATCTCTCTTTTTGTATTAGCAGACGGTGTCTATCATATGCTCAGAGCCAAAATAGGATGTGTGGGGGAGTGGAAGGAGGGAGGGAAGAAAGGAGAACACTGCTGCAATCCCTCCATTTAGTTCAAGGAAGAGGGAAAGACTGGCTTTGATCAGTTCAGTTCTACTCCTTGTAATTTTTTTTCTCTGCCACCCTCTTGGCCATTACTTTTGCAAAAATGTATTATTAACTGCTTATTTTCATGGGAAAGAAAAAGCGGCTATGCAAAACATGAAAGCCTTGGGTTCCCTCTTCCAAAACGGCAATTTTTCAACTTCCATGAGTCCAGATATGATCCTGCTTATGACACAAACTGTGAATCTCTTGTAGCAGTTGTAGTAAGCCTAGTAAAAGGGGAGCTGTATGACAGCCCTGATCCAGGTCTCCCACAAACTGTTATAAGCCACAGAGGGGAAAATGTTCAAGTCCTCTGAACAACACCTTAGCAACAATAACAGAAAGAAAAATAAACACGTTTGTATCCAGTTTTGAACGTATAAATTCTATTTATTTCAGTTACATCTGTATTACCCTGCAGGCAATTGTGTTCCAGTTTTTCCTTCACACCACCCTTTCGGCAGGGAAGGCACATATTAAGGGCAGGTCTGTGGGATCCTACCTCAAATATTTCTTTCTTTTTTTTTTTTTTTTTCAAATGCTTTTACTTCAGCATTTCACCAACACTGAGCTCTCCATTTTTTGCTCGACTTCCCACACCCTAAAAATCCTGGCAAGCTCCTTACAAAGTTGGTGGTGGCTTTATGGCCCTCTTGGTAACCCTTCTGATCTGCTGGGAATATTGCTGCTGCTGCAGCAGATGTATGAAATACCTCCGCCCCCACCCTTTCCCCTCTCCCACTTTTTCCTCTGTTTCAGCACATTCCCATGATCTGAGAGACCCTCCTGAATTCCCAAACCTGAGTGCAGCATCCTGTTTCCTGCAATTGAACCACATCAGTAGATTTATAGTGGAGCTATATTTAGGTGTTTGCTTATGATATGTGTGGTCTGCAGTATTTGTTTTTATGTATACAGATACATACACACACACATTGTTACATAGATCAGGATCATGAACGAGTTCTTAGAAATCGGTGTTTCAGTGACATGCATATACTTTGTCTGTGGCTATTTACAAGCATACTGTGAAGCATATTCTTTTGACAAAACAGACTATATACAACGTACAGACACTTTTCACACAACCTGGAAAAAAATCACTGTTTCGTGTTTCCCTGTATGTTTGTAGGCACATGCTTAGTCAAGGAGTTTATGACGGGTGATCTGTTTTCAATACTATTTTGAATACCAGTTTTGTTTCAGGTCTTATTACAGAATTCTTGCAGATGGTTGATTCATAGTGCTGTCAATCAAATTAAATTGTGGGGCAATTCTTTCAGGAACATTTTGAGGGTCAAGAGGAAAAAAATGGAAGCAGTAATAAGAAAATGTGAGAGGGATACAAATGGAAGCTGATGATGCTTGGATCTCCCCTAAAATTCCATGAATAAAGGAGAGTGCTTGGTATAACAAATGTTACCCTGTAAACTGGGGGTCCTGGGAGGGGCACCCAAACAAACAACTAACAACAAGCAAGATGAAGAAAATTAGCTGGAGCACTCTCTTGGCTAACGAGAGGCAGGGCAATGCAGCGAGATCTTTTATCCTATGTATACCGGTTCAGGTCAGTCAGGAGTAAAGCAGTTTAAAATACTAACAGTTTTTATTAAGCAAAAGAAAATAATAAAACTCAAGCACACTTAACTAGAGCGGAAAGAAGGAGAGTTTTGGAGAAATAAGCTATACGCCACCTGTCCGAAATCCTGGAGGCACCAATTGAAGAGAAGGAAGGAAACCCGACGTGGAGACCGAGGGGAATCTGTAGAACCAAGCGGCAGCAAGGCAAGGAAGAAGATCCAAAAGGAGCTTCAAGTGATTTCAGCAAGTGATTTCAGCTAGTGATTTCAGTTAGGTCCGATGAGAGTTCCGAAGAGCTCTCAAAACGGGGCATCTTTTATAGGGAAAGAATGACTGCAGGCTAGACTGGTCTTTACAGGAGAACAATGAGTTTTGGTCTGGGGACAAAGGCTCCAAAAGGTCGGAATTTACATGATTGAATTATGAACCGAATTGACAATAGTATAGCTGATATGTCGATGCGGCTAGCTCAGCCGTTAAGTGCCTGGTTTGCCAGGGTGTTTTTCCAGGCAAAGAGTCGTCTTTGTCTTGCAATCAAGGTGTTTGTGTAGGGTGGCTTCCCCCTGAAGCGGAACTGGCTATATCTGGTATTTTACAACTATCACCCATGCCTAGCGTCGCACTTGTTCAGCGGAGCCTTACAAACACTTAACTGGTGGCAGGAAAAAGGGCCGAATTATGATATCAAAAATGATATCTTAGTTCACCAAACACCAGATCAGTTTGCCGTGGTAACACAAAAGCTTCGCTAGCTGGAAACACCCAAGGTCTTATTCTGAGTACCTAAAAAGATGAGAAACAATGCCAGACATTTCCTCCAAAATGTTTATATAGCTTATAGTTTTTATGGTTTACATAGTTCCCCATGTTTTCTTGTGCATTAGGTGAGTGTTCTTTGAATCAGCATACAAGGACTTCCAATAAACATCTTGACAAAGTTCCTGAGTACATTTAATAGTCATGGGATAGGAGAAGAAGTTTTTTGTAGATCAGTAATTGGTTAAAGAGGAAACATAGAGCAGGAATAAACTGAGTTGTCACGATAGAGAGAAATAATAAGTGGGTTTTATTCTTTCCACGCAGGATGTGTCTTAGGGAATCCAGGGGTTTGCAGTTTAGGGAGGGGCATTTAGAATTTTCAGCCAGAGAGCTCTTTGGCCTCAGTAAACTATAAACCCCAGAATTCCACAGGACGTTGAAAGTGGGATAATAGCACTTTAACAGTGTAGGGCAGAAAGGCCTAAGTTTGATGGTTATACCTAACTTTTCAGGATGCTGAAAACCCAAGGGACTATGAAGAGACTCTTTTAACAGAATTCTCTCTCCAAAATGAGTGGATGAACAACAAACAGCAAGTAGATGCAATAAAAGCGTAAAGTGGGGCACTCTGAGGCAAAACACCACCATAAGTATGTGATGGAGATCTGAACTAGCAGTGAATGACTAATTAGGAAAGCTATGTTGGAGTCATGAGGGATGGCTCAATAAAAACACTGACCCAGCGTACAGCAACTGTGAAAAAATTGTGAATTCAGAGCTAGGGATCACTAGCATTGAATAGGTCTGAAAATAATACTGCCTCTATTAATGCCATTGTACAGACACATTAGATTGGATCTAGATTTCATAACTGAAACCAGCAGGACTTAGGTTAGTTATCTGTTAAACAGTTGAATTTCCAGTGATTTCAGTGGATCTATTCTTCCTTTATCCAGCTCACAGCATACAATTATGGTTGCCCTATATCAAAAAAGGTATTGTACAGCTGGAAAAGATTCAGAAATAAGGTCTAGAGAGTTTTCAATACTATGATAAAGTGTTAAAGTATTGAGAACTTTTTAGTTTAGAAAAAAGGTGAATCTTTTTTTGTATAAATATGCATGGCACAGAGACAGTGGATAGGGAAAGGGACTTTTTATGCTCTTTTCTCATATTAGAAATTTGAATAATCCATTGAAACTGACTACCAGGAAATTCAGGAGACTGGGAAAGTACTTCTTTGTAAAAGGCAAAATTTGGGAGTCATTGTCCCAGGCTGTAGTGACCACTCAGTAATGTTGAGGAAACTGGATTTCACATAAGTTTTTCTATTAATGACCTCGCAAGAAATCTAGAAAGCCCATGCAAAACTCTAAGGTCCTTAGAATACTGTTTTAAAATTAGAGTGCAATTCTATGCACTTCTACATAGAAGTAAGTGTTACTGAGTTTGAGGGACCTGCCTTGTGAAGACTCTGTGGGACTTACTGTAGCAAGGTGAAGACTATGGCCATTTCCACACTAGTCTGTTATAGCGATATTACTTCACTTTCAACATCATTTGGAATCCTGGGGTTTGCAGTTTCGGGAGGGGCTGATGTTGAAAGTGGAGTAGTAGCGCTATAACAGGCTAGTGTAGAAATGGCCTATCTCATGTCCTGAGAGCTATGGATAACCTCTTCCAATGTCATGGGAAGCAGGCTATGATGACGTTACAAGAGGCAACCTCTACTGGTGTCATCAAGCATGATAAGTCAAGTGCTTTGATTTGAGAGACCTAGACTTACCCCAAGGTAAAAACATACAGAATTGCAGGCTCTGATGCCTTTTACTGTAAAGGCCTTTTAAGTGAAGTCTGTTAAATTTATCATTATGATAATGCATCAAGAGCAAGCTTGTTCTAGTATGTTGTATTAATTTATGAATGCATATTGTTCAATTATATAAGGTCCTCCCAGAGCAAAAGATTCAAGTGACAGCCAAGCCTTCTGAGAAAAGCAAGCAGGAAACGTGTTTCCATTTCTCTTTGAGATCAGTAGAGATTTATATATTACTTTTATGCAGAGTTTTCCATTGTGGCCAAACGTCTGCTTTGTGTGGTTGTTTTCATAGCCTAGTGACTGACTTTCATCACAAAAGAATGCAAACATGGAACATATTGACTACTGCTGGATTTGTAAAAGTCACAGAGTTATGAAGAACAGATGATCATTCTAGACCAGGATAGGAATCATACAGCTTTCCAAATATTATTGGATTACAACAGCTTCAGAAGCGCAGCTAATGCTAAGGAATTTTGAGAGTCCCATTTCATCAATATCTGAAAGTTGCATGATTCCCATTCCTGTTCTAGACCAGAATGTAAGGCCAGATATCTTATAACTAAACATGTTCAGATTTTTTTAAAAAAAATTTTGCAACTTACCAGGCAAAGAGATTCTACTATATTTTATCCTTAGGATGTTTGTTTCAAAACTTGGTTTTCCAGCTCCTTGACAACTCCCAGCCCGTTTTTTAGTTAAGAATCCATTGTAATGATAGGTGTACTACTCTTCCCTAGTGTTGCCATACATAGGTGCTTTTATCACAATTTATTTAGAGTAGATCTGTTTTGTTTTGTTTTGTTTTGTTTTGTTTTGTTTTGTTGACTGCTAGATGGCTCTTACAGCTGAAACACTTTCATTTTCTGGTCAATTTGAGTAATGCAAGTAAGATTCCTGAATATTTTTTTTCAGCTACTTCTTCAGTGCAACCTAAAATATTTAGAAGAAGTTCTTCTTAAGAAAAAAAAAAAGAGTGAAACAAGGATATTATTAAATGTCATTTCACACTACAGAGTTGTAGCACCATGAGTTTAACTGTTATGGCTGCATCTGATGGAATCCTCCGGTTTGTAGTTTGGTGAGGCTGGGAATTCTAAATATCCCCCATCCTAAAATAAAAATCTCAGGAGATCATATGATGTTGCCATGGCAGCTGAAGTAGAATTTCAAACTGTGGAGTTTAAAAGGCCCCTGGAGTTCTTTCACACTACACAATTATAGCACTATGATTCCACTTTAACTGCCAGGGTCCAATTCTATGCATTCTTCAGATATGCAGTTTAGGGAGGGGTATTCCAAATTCTCAGCCAAAGAGCTCCTTTGGGGCCTCACTGAACAGGAAATTCCATGATCCCATAGGATGAAACCATGGCAGTTAGAATGGGACCCTAGTGCTTTAACTGTAAAATCTGAATGAGCCCCCATGATGCTGCCTTTAAAACCTTGGAGGAAGGGATAATATATGATAAATATATTGGAGTATTAATAAGAATCTTCACCAGATCAAAACCGACTATATACTTATCCCAAAATTTTACAATATGAACATCCACTTAGATTTACATTTATGTCTGCAGTATCGTACAGTATCAGCACATCATCTAATTAAATTCTCGTAAAACATTGTGCTGATGGCTGGATTTTGTTTTCTGCTAGAAGCAATTATAAGTATCAGAGGACAAATCCCCTCTGCATTTCTTTTTCATGTTGATGAATTTAAGAAGCTTAACCATGATTCAGAAAGATGTAGTAGCTTTCTGCATACATGGCTAAAAGAGCAATGTATTAATTATTTATATACATGTTAAAACATTTTATTTCTTTCTAATGGGAGGTTAGCCATAATTGCAAGTAAAAATCAGAATCCGAGAATGCCTTGAAATCTCATTTGATTTGCTGACCTTCTCAGTGGTGTACTAGAAAGTGATAAAGAGAAAAGAGAAAAGAGATAGTTTATTCTCCTCTTTAGTAACTGACTAATATACTGGTTCAGTGCACTCTCCCCTTCAGTAGACATAATTTAATCTTCTCTTGACGTTCAAGATTCTCTGTAAATCCCAACAGCTGACATGCAATGGCATCAGAAAAAGGGTATAACTTTCATCTGCCAATGATACATGTATGTGCAGTATCTAGAGAACTCTGGTTATTAGGCAGTCTGAAAGTATGCATAAATAAATAAAATAATGTGAATAAATAGGTAAATAAATAAAACTTATTTGTTATAATTATTATACCATTGTTATATCAAAGCAACTCCCACTTCTTCATGTAAAAAAGTGTATTTCACCTTAGGAATTTGGGAATGAGAGACAGATTTTATTTATATCCTTCCTTTCTCTTGACATGGGACTTAAGGTGGCTTATGTCATAAATCAAGACAAGGTCCATTTAGAAAAGTTTCTCTAAAAATTAAAACATCAGTGCTTTAAAAATAAATAAAATCATTTAAAAATCTGACAATAACGAGTACTCCATTAAAAGATCTTACTGCATAGCAAGTTAGTCAAAGAAATGCCTGTTAAAATAAAAAGGTCTCTACCTGTCAGCAGAAGGAGAGCAGGGAGGGGGCTAGCCTAGACTCCCATGAGAGAATTCCACAGCCTGGGAGCAGCCATTGCGTAATATTTCTTACCATTGACATCAGTGTACAAATCTAATTTGTTAATACTTAAATCTTGAAAACAGGAATTGTTAGTTCTGCACTAGTCTTAGATTTTTGCCATAAGACGGTAAGATTTTTTTCAGTGTAATTGTAATGATGCATTGCTCCACCAGAGCAATGCATGTGATCTTGACACAGTAAAATTCTGTCTGTTGTAACTGTAATGATGCATCTTCCACCAGATAATGCGTGTGATCTTGACTTGGAAGAGGTTTGCAATACTCAAAAGCATTCATGTTTATCACACTTAGGAATACTTTGTCTAATTCCTGCTCTTTGGGGAGACCATCTTTTCAACTGTATAATTGCACAAGGCATAAAGCATTAGGTCAGGTTTTATAATGAGGTTAGAGGAGCCAAGGAATGGATGCTTTTAAACTGTAACTATATAATTCACCTCAATCTTCATCTGTGATATGCTCAGTCAGGGGAAAAAAAACATGCAGAAATTAAAAGTAGAACCAGATTTCAAAATGTGGGCACCTTTATATGGAATACCAACTAATTAAATAAAAGGAGATGAATAAAAAAAATCAGTTTGAAGGTACTTTCGTATGAATTGTGGGTGTTACTTTTAAAAATAATTTGTTTCAGTTATAGTTCCAAGATACCTCCTAGTAGTTAAGTTCTGTCCTACTTACTTACACATTTTTTCAAATTAATGGTTTAGTTCCCTATTTCTCAAAAGTAGCAAGATATTTTTAGTATTTTTTTAGACGAACATCCATATGCTGCTGGCCTGTAGTACAAAACACACACTGCTTTCATTCCCTTCTTTGTTGCCTCTTGTTCCTTGTTATTGGTGATGGTACTCAGCCATGCAGTATGTCTTCTCCACCAACTTATGGAAGACTATGCAGCTATCAGAGATCATGACCTTTGAGGACCACGCCATGCTGGCCACACACCCCAGTTCTCTCAATTCCAAATGCTCTCCCCACCATTTTTTGGGGGTGTTTTTGGCTCAGCCATTTTAGGGCCAGGAGAGGACCATTTTCCAAGAGGAAGTAGCTCAGAAGTTTACAGGTTATTTCCTGTTGAAATAAAGGCCTTTCCCTAGTCCATGGGGCAAAAAGGTGGAGAAATCTGCCCCATATCCCAAGGAACATTGGGCACCAAAAAATCAAAAATTTTGGGAGGCCTGGCACCTACCAGGACCATGTCCAGCTCTTGGGCTGCTCTTTCTCCACTCTGATTTAGTGAAATCAAATCCTTGCCACACTGCAAAAGGTGTTATATTATCCCATGTTAGGCTACAATTGTGATGTGTGTTTTTTATGCCTTTGTCATTGAGGAAAATGAATTAATTGCAATTAACTAGTTATGTCTAAGTTCTAGGTGTGGTTTTAATGGTGCAATCGCTGCACTAGACAAAGAAGTTTACAGTGGATCCAGTCACCTTGTTCCATTTGTAACTCTCCCATATTTTCCCATTATTTCTTCCACAATTTTTTTAACCATTAAAAAAATTATGAAGGAAGGGATGATGAAATACTTGCACAACACCTTTAGATTCCCTCACTGAACAAAACAGCCTCACTGAGAGTGCTGGGAATGATGGTTAATTTTAAAAGGGAAAGCAGGAATATAAACTTACCTGTTCTTCAAGGCTAGATTAACTGCTTCACCTATCAGCTGAGGAAAGAATGAACAACCTGAAATATAGCAAAACAGATGCATCCACAGTGTGCAATTATAATGCTTTGATATAACTTTAACTGCCATGGGTCTATCCAGCTGAATCCTGGGATATGTAGGTTGGTAAGACACAAGAACTCTCTAGCTCATTCCTCTGAATGAACCACTCAAGTTCTCTGGCAGAGAATTTTAAGTCCCTAACAAAACTATAAATTCTAGGATTCGATAGGACAGAACCATGGTTATTAACAGAGCATCAAAGCCTATTTATCTAATGTTGGATTGATGGATGATGGGCTGGAAGCTGTCCTGGGATTACATCCCCAGCAGTGTCAGTACACTGAGTTTCTCTCTCTGTTTGGATGGCATGGAACTGCACCATGACATGACAGCTGTTTGCAAGAATGCTCAAGGTGTGCCCATTGCCACTGCTCTGTGAGCATCCTCTGTGTTTCTCCTTTCCTGACCTGGGATGTGCTTAACCTTGCACTGAATGAGCACAGCATCTGGCGGCTGTCTCCATCTCTCTTCTTCTCTGTTACCGTTTGTATGCATGACTATACTGCTCATTTTTATTTTCTTCTGGTACTGTTAATACATTACAAAATGTGCCTTTACAAAATACCTCTCCTGTAATTTTATTATTTTTTTATTAAAAAACTGTCAATATTTACAAGTACCATAACAACTGTTTTATTTGTTTTTCATACAGTATAAAACCAAAACTTTGTATATCTAGATTATTAAATTGTAACTTATCAATAATTCTTACATCAAAATATTATTTTTTCATCACTCTTAGACATAGAAAGATACTAATTCTTTGGTATATCCTCATTGATATTCTAAATATACAAATTCTACTTCCTTCCATCCTCCTGTTTGGTTGATTATCTAATTCCTTACAGTTTCCTCTAAAACTTTAGTACTTCTGATGGCCTGCCTGCTTAATACCTCTCCTGTAATTTTAAAATGTCTGACTGTTAGGCTATGCAAATCCACATACTTGATCATAGTAGCTGTACTGTATCATATATAGTGTGTTGTATAATGGAGCTAGAAAAAACTGTTGGGGTTCTCCCCTCTCACATTTTGCCTGGAATTGGGTATGAAACAAACATCAAGTATTGCAGCTGCTACTGGTCAAACTTTGGTTTTATCGAATCATAAGTGAAACAATCAATCTGGGCAACACTTGATACACTTCCTAGCATGTTTAGAATGATGCATTATGGGTTTTCTTTTCTTTTAGAAGAGCATTATGTCTTTTTATGCTGCTACAGGAACAACTGTGACTGGCAACAATTTTAAAAAGGTAAACATTTACAAGGTTGTCTTTCAGTGTGGTAACTGGATATGTACAAATACAAGATGAGATGGAAAAAAGTATACATTGCACACTGCTGCTATGCTTGTGACCTGAAGTGTATTAGAGGTCAAATATCTGTCAAAAGTCAGAAAGGATGGCAAGAATCATTTCTGACAGGAGCATGCCTGTTTTTCAGGAAGCAGCCTGAAGAAACCAACCAGGACCATGTTGTACCATATGAGGTACAACATGGAACATTTTAGTTACAGCAGGTTTTTTCAAACTAGGGAAGCCCACAGCCTTAGAAGGTTATTAGGTGTTCTACCATGAGAAAAGCAATAACAAGGGCAAGTTTCCATGAAAGGCACCTTGCTCAGTCTCACCAGTCCTCCCTTGTAATGTTCAGCCACAACAGAATGTCACTTCACATGGTCCTAGGAAGCCATCCAAGACAAAGACTTAGCATTAACTCTGTGAGAAACAACTGTTATCTTATGCATCATTCCCTAAATCCTTTATAGGGCACGGGCATTTCATGTGCACAGATCCTAATGAGTTACAGCATAACTTAAGCTCTAGCTACAAAGGCATAGATTTTTCCTATCTCTCTCGTACAGAATGTTTTGCTGGTCTGTACTAGACAGAATTAAGTGGCTGCACACTTAGTATTCTGAGGTCTGCAGCACAGTTTTCTCAGCCTGTTACAGTATGATCTAAAAAAGTTTCCATTATATTTAGAAGAAGAAGAAACCAAGCTGGTTACCTGATAATAGTTTTGTTACAGAGAGGGAAATCACCAGAAAATCCTATCCTGTTACCTCAGACAGCTGTGGTTGATCAGTTTCTAATAGTATAGGTAGCAGTGTACTTATGCATTCTTTGGGGAATTCAGAATTCTACTAAAATCTTTTATCTGAGCAGGAACCTCCAAATTCACTGTGGTTTTTCATGCATTTTTTTCCATTGAAAGATGTTAAAATTTTATCCCATCTAATAACAGTCTCTGTTATATATAAAAAATAAGACATAAAAGTGGAAAAGAATGCCTGAATATCCCAAAGGCACCAGATCCCATCTGATTATGGAAGCTAAGTAGGGTCAAGCCTGGTTAATACTTGGATGGGAGGCACCAAGGAATACCACGGGTTGCAGCGTATATTTCAGAGGAAGGAAATGACAAATATTCTCTGACTACTCTTTGCCTAAGAAAGCCCTATGAAATTCATGGGGTTGCCATAAGATGATAGAGGCACATGCACACATAAAGGAGAAAAACAGTAGCAATATTAATAAGGAGGGATGTAGAAGGGATATGTGTTCAGATACTGTTATAGAATGAGTAATATAAGTTGGCAGACCTTCTTAGACCAGAGAGGTTTCAAGAAATGTTCCAAAACAGAGGTGCTAGTACAGAAAAGGGTCTTACCAGCCTATATCTTGAACGTGAATCAGAGTTGACAGTATTGGCATCACAGTAATTTTTACAGATGCCAGAGCAAAACTTGTTGCTTTCATTATCTCATTTTTCTTACTTGCAAGCGGATAATCCACTTTGGACCTCTTGGACTAGGAATGGACAGTCTCAGGCTTGCTGGATGTAATAATAATAATAATATTTATTTCTATCCCGCCTCTCCCAGTGGATCGAGGCAGCATTACAAGAACATATAAATACATTAAAACATTAAAATGTAGACCATCCTCCCCACCCACCAACCCTTCAGATACCTGAGATCATCCCATTAAAGCCCGGTGCAAAAGACAAAACTTAAAAGAATTTTAATTGAACAATTTGTTCTAGAACAGAATGCCATAACTGAACAGCACTCATAGGGCCTTTTCACATCATACTGTTAGAGTGCTATTATTCCACTTTCAACATCCTATGGAATTCTGGGGTTTGTAGTTTACTGAGGCCAAAAAGCTCTCTGGCTGAGAATTCTAAATGCCTCTCCCTACACTGCAAACCCCAGGATTCCATAGGATGCAAACCTCAGGATTTCATAGTGGAATGATAGCACTATAACAATGTAGTACAGAAAGGCCCATAGTCTTTCTACTCAGAAATTTACTCCAAAGCTTTCTTTCATTTCATTTTAGAACTGAGTAGCATAGGAGTCATTTTGTTGTTGCTTAGAGTCAGAAATCCTGGTTGTGCTCCACAGCAGATCACCCAAGGATGTAGCAGAAGATCCAGATTAACCTCCTGTGCACTTCTGGCTTAGATCAAGGGGATCTTCCTGCCAGTGACTGAGACAAAATCTTACTGCTTATGTTCTCTGCAATGGGACAGTGGAGCATATAATGTTTAATATCCGCAACAGTGATATTGCCACAGATACAGTGATGGAAATTAAAAGGAGTATCATTATAGCAGCCATCTCACAGTGCGTACAGCTTTTTGATGGCTCTTAAGCAAAGTGAATTCTTTCCTCAAGGAGAATATATGGAAACCTCTGATATCCACGAATTAAACAATGTGCATGGACTTTATCAGGGCAAACAAGATTTCAAAGTGGACAATTATTTTCCTTCTCTAATCTCCATTTGTAATTGTACTTATGTATTACTGCAAACTGCCTTGGGCATGGAAAACTGGCTTAGATGATGGAAAGCTGGGTTAGATTTTAACAGGGAATAAAAAGCTGTGTGTCACATTTCAGATTTCAAAAATCAGTGGGGGAGGGAGGTACCATTTTGACTAGAAAGAGAGCACAACCCAATTTACTGGAAAAGCAAGCCTAACTGAGTTGAAGAGGACACACATCCAAGAAAGCAGAGGTAAGATTACAGTCCTCAGCCTGAAATAGGTATTTCAGAAATGTGGTGTTTTCAACTAATACTTCAGCTACGCCGATCGGTCCCATGCATGCCAACTCTGAAGTCTGACTACATCCAATGGGACATAACTCAAAGTTATTTTTAGGAACGAGTATAGCTTTGGGGCGGTTAAATCCCAACGGATCGAACGCCGTTTTGTTTCAGGCGGACTCCACCGGTTCGGCTTCCTCGCCTGCAGGCTTACTAAGTTCCACCGAACTCTATGCGACCCACTTCCGAGGATGCCGAGATCGCGCTGCCGGGCCCGCTCTGACTCTACCTGGCGAGCAAACAGGACGCTCTTTCAAGGCCACTAGACTGCGCCCAGGTCCCAGGGCGCAAGTCCTGTCGAGGGCAATGAGGCTTACTGCCAAATAGGGATGCACAGGGTGGGGCTGCACCCGGTCCAGTGGGAGCGCAGAGCCACCGCCCCACGCACACACTTCTTTCCCTTCTTCCTGTTCCCTCCAGGCGCTCTTTTTCTGTCCTCTCTCCCGACACAACAAAGAAAGGCGGCCGCCGAAGAAGACACAAAAGCTCTCCCACCTCGCTACTGAGGCGCAGCGAGCAGGAGCAAGAGGGGGAGGGGGAAAGGGGGCAGAGGAGGCGGGGCCTGAACCCGTGACTCAGCAGCCGAGCTCGCATGCTCCGCCCCGCAGCCCTTACTAGGCGAGCCTCGGGGTTGCGTTCGGGGAGTGCTCGTGCTTCTCCGCGCGCGCCCTGGCGGCGAGGGGACGCGACGCCCGCTCGTCCCCCCACGCGGCCAGTCAGTAATAACCCGCCGGGTGCTGAGGGGGAGCCACGCACCGTGGACCCCGCCGCCCTCCCGCCGCCCCTGGACCGAGGAGGGGCTCAAACGGCACCTTTCTGGCTGGGAGGGAAGCTGCCTTTCCTCTTCCTCATCGATGGTTCGGCGGCTCTGAAGTCGAGGTAAGGGGGTTCTTTTTGTCTCTCTCTCTTACTTTCCACACAAAGGCGCTCTGCCGTCTCTCTGAGGGAGAGGAGCCGCCAACGGGCGTTTACGGCGAGGGGAGGAATGTGGAGAGGAAACGGATGAGGGTCCATAAAGCTCTCCAGATGTTTGAAAAAGGAGTGGGAGAGAGAGAGAGGCGGGGGGGGGCACTGGGTGGCGAAGGCGCTTTCTTCCCTCCTCCGCGTATGGTCGCCCGAGTTAATAATTCCAGGCAGATTTTCCACTGTCCTCATGTTGCAACGCTGGGCGTGCGAGCGATTTAAACCGAGAGCGGCTCCAGGCAGCGCGCCGGCGGAGGCGAGAGCGAGCGAGCGAGCGAGCCCTTCCCCATTGTCATCCGCGCGGCTCTGTCAGAGGCATTGTGCGCCGACGGGTGGGTGGGGAACCGGGTGGAGTGGGGGTGGTGAGTGGAAGTATTGGGGCTCCTCTTCCGTCCCTCCAGGCAATTGCCTCGGATGTGAAAAAAACAAAAAGAAAAGGGGCGCCATCCATGAAAGGGCTCCTCGAAAGAACCCACTGGGCTAAACATCATAGAAGAGGGGGGCTTCCATGCGTATCTGGAGACAAAAAGTAACTTGAGAGATCTTGCCTGTCTTCCTTGCCGGTGGTTTCCACTCCCCGCTCCCATTTTTAGTGGGGCATGTTTGTTTCGCCAGGTTAAAAAGCCCCATGGGTCCCATCAATCTCTCTGATATTTTCCTGCGGCTCTTTCCAAAAGTCCTGTTCTCTGTTTTAAAACTTTGCGGCTGTGCCATGTTAACTTTCATTCACAGAGCAGAAGAAACTGGAGAGGGACACTCGCATCCTCTCGCTAGAATGCGAGTGTCTAGGAATCGGGCTTTGTGGCTGTTGGATGGAGAATCCGGGGTGTATTGTGGGGCGGGGGGGTGTCTCAGCGCTGCATAATTACCTTCTGTGTTGCTTGCTTTTGTCCTTAAATGGGCAGCTCTTGGCACAGGCATCCCAGTGAGCAGGGCATTGTGCTATAGGTAGGTGCCTCTTCTCCACAGTTGGTATAATGTACAGTGATTTATCTCCCTCCTTTCTTTGGTTTTTCAAGCATTTGTTTTCCCGCTCTTGCATTTCTTTCATTCTCTCTCTCTTAACGATTTTGATAGTTGAATGACTGTGTAAGAAAATGAAAACAAAAACAATGTGGCAGTGGCTCTGGGCTGAAGTTCAGCATGGATCTAACAAGACAATCCGCTCCCCCCATCAGATCCTTTTATGCTTCATATGGAGCCTCTACATGTATACAATCTTCAGCTTAGAAATGTTGGGTTATATTGTTTCATGTTATGCCATCAATCCAGAGGGGCAACATATGTTCTGCATATGGTGCATCACATTATTGTGTGGGCTGCATTGCAAGGACTTCTGATTGCTTAAAGTATTTACTGCTCTTCCTTTAGAATATCTCTGTGCAGCTGTGTTTGTACTGCAAACTTGTATTGAAACTTAGCGGAAGTTTTGTAAAATGAAATGTTAGGAGAATTAGAAAGAGGCATATTAGGATTACTAACTTGGTTGCTTCACCTCCTGGGTGCTTGGGTTTTCTTGATTGTTAACAACTTTGCTCTTTTTACGCCTTCAGGCTGACTCCAGCTTATGACAACCTTATCATATGGTTTTCTTTGCAAGATTTATTGAGCGAAGGCTTAACATTGCTGCCATCTTAGGCTGAGACCATTATTTGCTGAAGGTCCCTCAGAGGGGTTTCCTTGGCTGTGGGAAGATTTGAACCCTCGTCTTCTGGAGTTCTAATCCAGCCCTCAGAGCACTGAATCATGCCATCTTCCCAACAACTATGTATTTAATCTACCAAACCGTGCCACCATTAGCTTCTTATACTTGTTATTTAATTGTGCATGGAACAACTTTTCTTCTTGTTATATGCAGTTTTCTGTATCAAAAGAGTTTAAATCTTCAAATTTGAACAACTTGCAGCCCTCAATATGTTGCTGGACTACAGCTTCCATCAGTCCCAGTCAGCATAAGACAGTGCTTATGTTGCCCATTTCACTTTAAAGTACACTGAGTGTTCTGGAAATCGTATCCTGGATCCAAAATCTTTGGAACTATTGAAAGTGTCATCTGTGATAAATAAATAAATAAGAATTCCCTTGCTAGGTTGATTCATCTACTTCCATGTTATGTTTCCAGCGATGCATTGGCCAACTGTCTCCAAGTACACAGTATACAACCTGAAGTTAGCTTTCCCTTGTTTGGTCCAGCCAGATGTTATTGCATTGAGCTCAGAGGCTCCGTTTAGCTGTTGAGGCGTATGAGTTCATCATCTGTGACAGTGTTCTCAACTTTTGGTCTTTCAGATGTTTGGGTCTTAAACTCCAAGAATCTCCAGCCAGCAGACCAATAGTAAGGGATTCTTGGAACTAAAGTCCAAAACATTTGGAGACCCAAAGAAATGGAAATATGAATCTATTAGCTTTTCTTATCTGATTTAACAAGTACTATGAGATAATCACATCCTATGATGTTGATTCCTATGACCTAATTATCATCCGTCTATTGATGCCATTTTTGCTGTTTCTAAACGTAGTGCTGATAACACTTCATGAGAGGAGCTCATGGATAGTGAGAAAAAGAAAGATTTTTCTCTCTTCCATTTATTGCTTCATAATTCTTCAATTATCTGTTTTTCTAAAGTAGAAAACATGCTTTTAAAAGTGTAACAGGTAATAGTTACATTATTTTGAGTATTTTATGTGGTCCTTAAAAAAAACAAATCCTAAAATCTTTGCTGTCTATTCTCGGCAAAATGACTTATACATATCCTTGGGATAAAGATTATTTCATTTCCAGTGTATGTCAACTAATCTCAAAAAAAGGGATGATTTTAACTGCTTATGTTGGACTATGTTCCCTCATCCTGTTTTATCTTAAGACCTTGCATATTATTAGTGTTGCCTGGTGATCATTGCCAAAATTAGAGATTCTAGGCGCAGTTTTAGTTACACATATGCAGTTATTGCCAGTCTACCTTTATCTGAGAGTTTGTTTTTTAACAGCAAACAGAAGTTGATGCAGGAAGTTGGTTCGCAGAGGGAAGTGAATTACAGCATATGTTACACTTATTAAGCAAATATTGATGAAACTCTTGTTCTGTTTGCTTGCTTGCTTTCTTCCTTCCCCCCCCCTTTTTTTTGAAGTTTAGGAGTTGTTTGTAGATTAAAATGTTGAATTGCTCTATGCAGTCATGTGACCAGACTTTTTAAGTGTTCATACCTTCTTCCCTTAACTTCTTATAATTGTTTAACTTGATGTCTTCTTTGCTTCCACTTCTATTCCCCACCTCCCTTTTTTTTAAAAAAAAATGAAACCACTGGAATTTAACCATGGTTAACTCTGATTAGTTTCATGTATTTATAGCTTCAGGAGTCACTTATTTGTGTAGTTCTTTGCCCGCACTAAGATTTTTTGAAAAACTTGGTGTAAAAAACATTGCTGACTGCTTTTGATTACATAAAATTCTGAGTCCCTGTGTAAATTTTTGTGTGCAACAACATATTATTATCTGAAGTAGGAGCCCATCATAACGTTATTGCATAATATAATTGCACTTTGGATAGCTTGGATGACCTAGGTAAAGGTGTGTTTCGTCGGCGATGTTTTTATTTTTAGCATCATGCATATAAGGTGTCTTAACACTTGGCAAAGAAGTCAGAGAGCAGTATTGTCTTACAGAGCTGGACACAGTGTATCTCATACAGCCAGAGCAAAAAGGATGTTCAGAGGTGGAGGGAGAGGAGCGCCTTAGAAATAAAATCAGGTCTGTTACAAACTAGTAACTGCGTAAAGGAAATGGGCTTGAGGTCACCCACAGGCTAAATTGAGCACATATTTCTTTGCAATTCTCCTCTTAGCTGTTGAACTTTGAGTGGCTTTCATGAGATGGTCTTATTTTATTTTTGTAACAACCTTGTGAGATAAGTTTAAACACAGAGGTGATGAGCACAAATGTTCCCCTGAGCTTTAGAGCTGATCCAGGGCTCTGACTCCGAGCCTCCTTCAGTCAAGTTCTTCTGTTACTTTAACTGTTCTTTCACATTAAACAAGGACAATAAATCAACAGAGGCTCACCTAAAGATGATGCCTGCTTGAAAGCTGTGCTTGGAGATCACTCATTACACAATGTAGTTGCAAAATTAGAACTGGAATTTGTAGCTCAGCAAGTTGCTGTTACCACAGAGTGATGATAGTAAGGTCACTACATGGAGAAAAATGTGTCACTTCCATATGTACGAGTAGCTGAATCTTTAATACAAAAAGTCACTAGAGCCTCACTGTTGAATTTAATAGTAGAATGAAACCGTTGCTTGGGAGCCAGTGTGATGTGGCAGTTTAAGTATTGGGCTAAGACTCTGGGAGACCATGTTTAGAATGCCCGCTTGACCACTGAAACCCACTGGGTGATCTTAGGCAAGTCACGTTCTCTTCTCAGAGGAGGGCAGTAGCAAACCTCCTCTGAGTAAGTCTTGCCAAGAAAACCCTGTAATAAGTTCACCTTCAGAATCACAATAAGTTGGAAACAACTTGAAGGCAAAACAGCACAACAGCAAATTGTACCACTAGAATAAGGTGGGAAATGTGTCCTGCCCCAGTGCTTTGAACTACATTGCCCTGACGCCAGTGCTCACCTCCAGGTGAGCTACATTGCTCACTTGATGCCAATGGTTAAGATCCTGTATGAGGAGTTCTGCACGTCTCACATAGATATCCCTCTGGAGTTATGTCTTCTGATACTAGCGTCCCCCAAAACGTGCCCTGTAAGCTCTGCAACCTACCTCCCCTTGCCATTTCTAAATTGTCAGAGAGCAAGAAGGTTAGCAGTGACACGTCCAGCTATTTTCCTTTAGCAACAGTCACCAGCAGCAATCTCTGGGGATCCTTGGGATGTCCCTGTAGATGATGTCCTTGCAGCATGTCCATCTAAAGGAAAGTAATTGGATGTATCATTGCTTATGTCCTCACTCTCCAGCAATCCCAGAATGGAACCAGGAGGGAAAAAAAAAATTTTTTGGTTCTCACGGGTATCTTAAGAAATATTCTCAGTGCTTCTGAATCACGGCATTCTGCTGCTGGTTTTACTATGGTTTTATTTCCTACAGTGCTTTTATTTGTTGCTGTTGGTTTTGTCTTAGTTTTGTTAGTTTTGTCCTTAGTGATTTTCCCAGATAAAGCTAGTAATAGAGCAGTCTAAAAATATAGTAAAAAATAAGTATCTGAATTTGGGGCCCACTTTGAGGCCCAGCCAAATGGTCCTCCTTTTCCACCCTCTGTTTTCCCTGATGACACGTCCTACTGTTCTTTCCCATTGGCCATGCTGGTTGGGATTAATGGGAGCTGCAGGAAAGAGCATCTGGCTGGTGTGATAGAAGACAGAAAAGGTATGCCAGTTCAGGTCGTCAGTTATATACCCTGCTTGTGAATAAATGTTTTTCTGAAAGCACTCTGCACATGTCTCCTTCAGTCTTTAAGATTATTTCTTTTTTTAACTCTTTGGACAATCTGATACTTAGTATGTAGGCCCACCCCAAATATAGGGGACCTTCCATATCTTTGACTCCAGAGCTGCAATTTTCAGTGATCATGGACCATTGTGTCGTTTACAGCAAATGGGGGCAGCGTATATGTGAATGCACTGACGTATCCATGCGCATATCCCCACCATTTAATATAGGACATAATTGTTCATGTTTTTTGCCATTCACAAGGAGTCCTGGTACAGAACCCCTGGAGATATGAAGGGTCCACTGTGTAAGATGGCCAATTTTTTAAAAAGGCTAGTGAAACCATCTTTCTCCCATAAAATGCACCAGTCCTGGTGCAATGGCTACTGGAAGTATTCATGCACACCTCTAGGACTTTTCCAATTTGTTTTTGTGGCAGAAGGAAAAAAAGATTGCATCTTCACAGTGTACATCATAGTGTATATTGTGTACACCAAATGGTAACAATGTCCATTAAAATACATTTAACTTCCAGGTTGTATCTCAGATAAAATGTGGAAAAATCAAAGGGTTGTAAGCAAACACTTCTGCAAGCACATATATATCTGTGAGCACATGCACACACATGCTCTCTCCCTCTGTCCTATATGTGCTCATGCATATATCAGTATTGTGATGCTAATATTGATCCAGCAGCAGTAAGCTGTGAAAGATACAACTATGTAATGGAGGAGAGGCCAAATGAGAACTGGCTGTTCAGTGTGGAGTTTGACTCTACTGGTTTTGAGAGTTTATAGTTCCATCGAACTTGAAGGAGATACAGACTTGACTGCTAAAGCAAATCAATACATGTGAATATGCACCCATCCTTTCATGTACCATTCATGTACCAGACAGGTTTGTTTAGAGACAAAAAAAATTCCGGCTGTACTCCAAACCGGGTTGGTAAGGGCAGGTGTTTCCTAGCCAGTATGTGGCTGCTGTGGTGCATAAACATGTTGAAATAACCTTAAACTTCTAGAGAACAGGTTAATCCAGCCAAAAGGCTTGGAATGTAAGGCCTTCCAGATACTGTTGAACCATACTTGTTTTTTTTCTTGCTTGACTGTTGGTCACGATGGCTGGAGCTGATGGGAGGTTATATCCAACAGGAATGGGAGGGGCACAGGTTGCCTACTGAAAAAAGCTTGATGAGAAATAGTGAGTGGAGAGGGCATGGTGTACACTGGATTGACCTGCATGTTTTATGGGTCAGGGATTCTAGGAGTCTAATTTGTTGGTAGTGTTGAATGAATGGATATAACACACCCCTCCATTTCTGGTCTGGTTTAATGGGCAACAAAAGCACTCACGCAGAAAGTTGTTTTCTGTACTTCTGATACCAGGTCTCCTTTTTACTGGAAACTGTTGGGGAACTTCCAGAGTTGACTGAACAATGTATGTGTGTTACAGCAATCTTAGTCATGTATCTGGGCTTATTTGGGTTCTTCCAGAGTGCTGTATGTGTACGTACATCCCCTGCAAAAGCAATTTTACTTCAAATAATGGCAAGAAGCGGGGGGAGGATTATGTACTGTATCAGACAATATCATTTCTTGTTCTGAGAGGTTATTGTGTGGACATATGTTTTACTGTATGGGCAGTTTTTCATTTTAAGCAGAGATCTTCTGTGTAGTGCTGTATTCCCAAACTATCTTTCCTTTATAGAAAGAAACAACTTCCAGATGCTAAGAATGAGCTTCACCTCACCTGTATGAATCATTGTCTGTTCCTTTCAGGAATCTGCTCCAAGACTTTTCTCTGCTTGAGAGAAAGCAACAAATGGTGCTCAGTCACCTAAGTCAAGCTATGTAATAGCTAGCCAAGTTATTCTGGAGCATGAGGCAGAAAATCCCACAAGCAAGATCCATGGCAATAGCAACAAATTAAACCACAAATAAGTTGCTTGTCCTTTCATGACACCCAAAAGTCTGCAAAGTGGCTGTCTCAGTCTGCCGAACTGTAGAGTCATTTCTAGTTCCTTGCTTCCCAGAATGGCTCAGTGAGAATATGAAGTGGTTTCACAAATAGAAAAGTACTTAAGAAGCCAAACTTCTGCATTTTGCAGTCTGTTTTCAACATTCCTTTGCAAAGGAGATCTCAGCATGGTGATACATATCAGTATGATCAGGTTCAATTCTTAATATCTGGGGAGCCAGCAACAAGTTTGGATACCCCCCCCCCCGGGTGTCCCTGAGTGCAAAACAGTACATTTTCTCATATAGAATAATGGTTGCCATTGATTCCTATAGGAAAAAATGGAAGTAGCTGGAACACTCTTATAGTGAGAGGACAGTTGAGTCTCTGATCAGATACTTCAGTCTCTCTGGAATGCTTGCTTGCCTCTTTGGACATACTGTACTTACCATAAGGATGACCGTCTCACAAGTTACCGTTTCAAACAAACAGAGGGAGCCATGCTGAAAACAAAATTCACATTAAGGTAATATCTTTATTAGGTCAACTTGAGCTTTCAAATTGTGTGCAAGCTTTTGAGAGCTTCCAGTCTCTTTGTCATGCAAGATGTTTCAGGGGTGGGGAGGCTGCCCTGAAGTTGACATTGTGAAGCCTGTATGGTTCAAGCCTTAAGATGAAACGGCAGAAGGATGGGGTTGCAGACATTCAAATTAGAGCACTTGCAGCTGGAAATTGAAGTTCACATTTGTAGTGCGTGCTGAGGTATAGTACGCCTAGAAATTTCAGCCATGTAAGGATATATTGGTAAATAAGGCAGAAGTGGGAACCATGTGGTCTTTATTTATTTAAATTATATCCTGTCTTTCTCCCAGCATGAGGTCCCCTGTGTCCCTTCTTTTCCAGCCCCCTCTAGAAGAAAAGCCTTCTCAGCCAGAAATTGCCTCCACGACATGCTTTTGGTCACAAATCCTGTTTCAGCTTCCACATGCAAAACAGTAAAATGAAAAAAAAGCAATCCAGAAGTTACTGTGAGTGACTTCGAGTTGCCCCAGAGTCATTTCTGATTACTCCCGTGTTCACTAGGGCAGCCTGCTATAGGTCAGGGGTAAGTGAAAATGGCCCTTAGCACATAGCTTGCCGTGAAATAAGAGGTGATTCCTGTTGAGGTTTTAAATGTTCAAATAGCCTGCCTTAGAAATGGGGTTTTAGAGTGGTGTGTATGCATGTGAATGTACACATGCAGATGTCATTGAATCTTCCTGCATTTGTCCAGTTTCTCTCTTCTTTTTTTTTCTTTTGGAAAGGGGAAGAAAGAAAAAAATGGAATAGTTGCACAGTACTTTTGATTGATAGTGTTCGATTGGTAGCACCCAGTGAGGCTCAAGTGCACAGGACAGAATGCTGTGCTATACACACACAAAAAAGGCCCTTGTGTATAGAGAAGCTAAGCATTGGGTGTGGAGGCAGGTTTAAGG
The DNA here is from genome assembly GCA_948472985.1 of Iguana delicatissima. Classification (NCBI taxonomy): domain Eukaryota; kingdom Metazoa; phylum Chordata; class Lepidosauria; order Squamata; family Iguanidae; genus Iguana; species Iguana delicatissima. The sequence goes on along the minus strand of CAOKZL010002554.1, from coordinate 118,967 downwards.
ACCATCTTTCTCACAAACATACTTTTTTTCTGTCTGTTTGAAATTCTTCTCTGTACGGAAACAACGTTCCATCATGTGAGGTGCAGCTTTGAGTGATACAGCCGAGAGGCAGGTTTGCCACCTTATTAAATACTAGGATTTTTGTCTTCATCATGATACCAGTTGTATGTATTGCTGTCATTGCTATCTGAATTTGGGTAATACATGGATACCTAATTCTGCTCTAGATGTCACGATAGGATTGTACTGTTGACTTGCACAACTTTTCCAGTTAGAGTTTTTGGTTCTAGTAAGCGATATGAATGATACAATGATGCTTCCTTACCGTGCTCTTTATATGTAATATTAATATGACCTCGTATTTGCTCACTGTTCTTTGTCCTAATGAAAATAATAAAATCACATTGTTGAAGACAGCATAATGAGTGTTCACTTCATGCAGATGATCACATGTGGCACAGAGCTCATGGAATGTGGTGATGGTATATTCACATGAATTCAGACATTTGCGGATGAATACACTGAGCAGAAAAATCCCTAAACGGATTGTAGATTGGGAAAGATTCACAGACCACATATAGTGCTGTATGTTAGAAAGTTCTCTTTGAGGTTTTTTTTTAAACCATTACTCAGATCAAATCATCTTAAATCGGTGGTTCTCAACCTGTGGGTCCCCAGATGTTCATGGACTTCAGCTCCCAGAAGCCCTGAGCATTGACCATAGTGGCTGGGGCTTCTGGGAGCTGAAGTCCACGAACATCTGGGGACCCACAGGTTGAGAACCACTGTCTTAAATGAATCCTTGCTCGCTAATTCAGTTCCTTCTCAGTTTTGCATAGTTAATAAGTATAAAGTTGGTAAACAGATCATGCTAGGCTGATAAATAAACATTGTAAAAAGCTGTTCTACACAGTATTCTGTATGTGATAGTGAGGTGGTGGGAGGGGATTCATAAGCTCAGGACCTCCTTCCTTTTGCTATCTTGACTGTGTTCTTATTACAGTAATTCTACTAGTAAACTGTGTTTAGAATATCTTATACTAAGTCAGGCTTGTATTACTTTGCTACAGCCTATGCCTGTGGAAGAGTTTGATTGGGGCTTTTTTTTATTATTTAAATAGGGACAGCATTAGGTGGGTGCTGTCATATTGGATCAGGTTCAGGAACCAATTCCCTCATGCCTCCTGAAAATTTCAGGAATTAGGCAAAAGCAGTGGTACTTAAGCAAACTTCCTTAGCAGAAATCTCAACCAGGGTTACCAGAGTTGGGTTGCTATAGTATTGTCATGGCGGTCTGTTTCTACGCATTGCTTTCCTGATCAGTACTGGTATAAGAGCCAGCATAGTGTAGTGGCTTGAGTGTTGGACTATGACCTTGGGGAAAGGGTTCAATTTCCTGCTTGGCCATGGAAACCTGCTGGGTGACTTTGGGTGCATCATGCATACTTAACCCCAGAAAACCCTGTGAAAGGTTCACCTTAGGGTCGCCCTAAGTTGGAAATGAATTGAAGGTGTACAACAACAAGTGGCATTGGAGGTAGGTTGAGTTATGGTAATATCATAGCTTGAAAGATGGGCTGGGAGAGAGAAGGTGAATAAGAGGATAACAAATCTTTATCTAGTGAACTCTGTTGAATCAACAGCCTTTGTCAAGGCTTAACCTCTTGCAGTGTTCATTGGCTCCTATTTTTTGAATAATGGGTGCTTGCTAGCCACTACTTGGAATGGAGGCAGGTGATGTGGAGGCTGTCCAAATTCAAAAAGTATTAGCATCATTTCCATTAGCACCCAAGTATAATGGTACTCTCTTGCAGGAGCGATCTTATGATCGGGAAATGTGCTATGTACCTGCAGAGCTGATAGAGCTGACAAGAGGCTGCAGCTACTATTGACTTGTACTGGCTTCTGTTCTAGTTTAAACCTGAGCAGGAAATCTTGAAGAGCATAATGACATTCTAAACTTGGTATATTTAACTTTACAGTTGGGAAAATTGCATACAAAGTTAAATAGTTTTCTATGTTCATGTGTATTTACTCATATCTTTGCATTTACTTTCCACTTGTGCTCTGTAAAGGCCCATAACTTGCATTCGTAAAGGTTTATATAGTTCTGGATTGATCTTCTTGCTTTCTGGTAACTTTGCAGTAAAATTTTGATTTCTTTTCCTCTTTGGGAGACTTTCTTTTGTTCTCTCTGTTCCCTTGTACTTATAAGCCCCTGCATTTATACCTTGAGAGGACTCAAGTCCTCTTTCCTTACACATCCCCAGAGCAATGGTTGAAGGTGGGGGAATTAGCACCTTTGTAATATCAATTGCACCAGACAGCTAATATTTGGTTAGGTCTAGATTGGCTGCAAGTATGGGCTTCTAGGTGTGGCACCTGGTAGATCAGATTGTCTTCCTGATTGAGCTTCTGAAATGTCTTATCCCATATGTCAGAGGAACTGTTGATGTCACAGCTGATCAATAGAATGCAGAAAATTGCTCAGGCAGGTGGCACACCAGTTCCTAAATACCCTCTCATTGCTGGTACAGCTGGGTTAGCTTCTTAGTTTAACAAGGATCTGGGGGCATGGTGCTAGTACTGGAGAAATCTCAGACTAAATTGGACCCTATGTGGGCTAGAGCCACGTTGGTGAGAACAATAAAGCAAGATTGCTTCTCTGTTATCGTTTCATCCGTACAGAGTTGGCTAGCTATTGTTTTCCTCATTACTTAGTGAGAGAGAGGTTGAACCGGAACAGTAGGTGATTGGGGCGTAAACAATTGGCTTTCAGTTGCTTGGATTTACCTTGATTTTGCCTTACTATCGGGGCAAACCAAGTAGAAGTCTTTGGTATGGACTTAACTGTAGACATATAGGTATGTGTGGAATGCAATCCTAGCTTGTCCTTTTAGCAGTTTTTAGGATTAGCAACCATGATATTCTTCTGAACTATATGGTAGGTGAGGTCATGAGGCACTGATTTGCAGTTATTATGGTTCTTTCAAACCAGGTCCAGAAGATGGTGAGTGGGGGTGATTGATCAACCTCACAGTCTTCCACCTATGGCAGCCTACAAGGTTCTATATTGTTTCTAATGTCATTCAGTATTTACATGGTATGGTCAGCTATGGCTTTCCAGATGTGTTTTGGGCCTGTAACTTCCATGAGCCATCACCATTGGCTACTCGGCTGAGAGCTGTCACAGTATATGAAACTGCTGAGAGGTCATTTGGAGATTTAAAATAAGGTAGCATCATGACACTCTGGATTTTGTTTTGCTCCTTCTCATATAATACAAAGGAAGAAGGTAGTAGGCTTGGACATTCTCTGGATTCAGTAATGGACTTGATTAAGGTGAGCCAGCTAGTGTTAAACCCAGAATGGCTTGTGGTGCTCTTGGTCACAAGAAAGCCTGATTTGGGGATTTTGATTCAACATTTCTGGAAGGGGTTGTACTCTCCATGAAGGATGGCATTTCTGGACCTTTGGATGGTAGCAGTTTGTGGGAGACAGTTAGCTCTAGCATGTGAGAAAGTAGTTGCTCTGATGTGGGAACAGATCATGCTTTGGCATCATCGCATTTAGATTATTGCAGTACCTTGTTGCAAGAGCTACCCTTAAAGAGCGTCTGGAAACCTCTTGGTGTAAAATGCAGGAGCCAGTGTTAATTGATGTGTGATATCAAGACCATATCACTCTCTGGGGACTTGACTCTGGATTTCTTAAGTTGCACTCCAACACTAACCATGCTACTACCTTGGCTAGAAACCAAAAGGCGTTCTCTCATTTATTACTTTTCTGGATTGTTCAAATGGTAGAGGGAAAAGCAGCTGCCAAAACCACTGCTACATTGTATTTCTGTGGTCAATAATATAGGTTTTTAATAAAGATACCACAAGACTGAAAAGGAAAAAACCAATAAAGTCCACAGATATTTCAAGTAAGTTTATTAGCAAAAAAGGAGTAAGGTTTAAACTAATGGCACAGTGCTTGTGCCTGCAGAAGATTCACTGCAAAATCTTGAGAGAACATTAGATATCAACAAAATGAACACAATACTGTATACTTAGGCGTAGGCTGGAAAAACTCGAGTGCCTTCATACTTCTGAAGTTAATATTAACTACCGTACAACTAATAGGATATTGGTTTGCAAAGCTATTGGTTTGCAAACCTGAATGCCATCATACCTCTGAAGTGACTATTCCTATGTTACAACTGATAGGATATTGGTTTGCAGAGGATATTGGTTTGCAAAGTGAGATGAATGGAAAATTCCTCCCTTGTGATATAAGTATTTTCAGTACCTCACAGAGAAAATGACATCGAGGATCATTCCTGCAACAGTTGGTCTTCCTGTTGTGTTTGATAATGTTGAGATGCAAAGTGTGTGTCCAGTTTAATTTGGCATCAATCCCTTCTTTGAAGCAAGAGAGACAAATACATTTGGCAGACCATGCAAATGTATTTAAGATCCACTTTCAGGATACAACTACATTTTTAACCTTTTCGGAAAGTATGTATCTTACATAGTGTTACCATATGTCCTCCTGGACATATCCTCTTTTTCAAAAGTAAAATGTCTGCCTGGGGGACTGATTGAAATGTCCAGCTTTGCTTACAAGGTTGCCCCACTTTGAAACTCAGAAGTGAGCAGCCTTTGTAAGTCTAATTATTTTGAATCTATAGGACAAAATGAAGTGCCTTATAGAGAATCACTAGGAATGGCCAAGCCTGTGAATTTAACATCATCATTCTGTGATAATAGGCTTCATGGGGGAGAGGGAAGGGGTCACTGCATGATGTGGAGTGGTTGTGGGCCATTTCCTTTCCTCCAGAATACTCCAGCATTTATCTCCCCCTTTCGCCTTCTCAAGATGTTCTGTCCACTGTCTCTTCTGTTGTCCATTTCTCTATCTTTTGGGGGGGGGCTTTGACAGTTTTCTCTGCTTCCACCCTACTTCACAGGGTTGTTGTAGGAACCTGCAGCACTAGGGCCTCTGATCTCAGATTGTATTGGGATATCACTGAGGTACCAGAAACACTAGGAGCACTCACCCCTTAGGAATATTCCTCCTCTGAAATAGATGCCTTAATTGAAAGACCAACTCTTCAGAGACACTTGACAGGCATATAAAGACTGGAGCACTTAGAGCAGTTCCCATAAATTGCTCTAAATACAAGGTAGGAGGGATGTCATATGTGTCACAGTTACAGGCTACTTAGACATATTAAGCTAGGAACCCCTGAAGTTCTGTAAATTATTATATCAGTAGTTTCTTTAGCCAGTCCTAGTTAACTGATTTCCTGGCCTCTGCATCAGCTCTATAAAGACATAAAGAAAATAACCTCTTTAAGGGCTACTCCATCAAAGCCCTGTACAAACCTATCAGGACATACAAGGTGGTGGAGAAGTCCTCAACACTGACCAAAGGACATTTCTGTCTATTCTTCAGGGAACTATTAGGGAATAGTCCACCAAAACCTAGTATAAAATACACTCATTATTTACATGTAGTTCAGAGCTATATTCCAGACAGCATGTCTAATAATCAGATGCAGTACATCATTAAGGCCATATAAGAAAACAATACTCAGGAAGGCCAAAGTGGCATTTCATGTCTACAGTAACCACACCTGAAATGTAAAGGAGTCAGCCTTGATTATGAGATCTTTCTGTTTGCTCTACTGCCATGCTTAAGAGATATTGAAGCAAGAAAAAAAATTGTGAAAATTAGTAGTCAGCAAATAAGAATTGGAATATCTGGCCAGCGGCAGGAGTAGAGAGTAAACTGACTTCTTATGAGGGGTGACTGGACAATAGACCGTTTTTAGGAAGCAAGGGGTTCATAACTTTTCTGTGAACTGACTTACATGTTAAAACTGTCATGCAAAGAGTTGCTCTTATTCTGTACTGGTAAAAAATGAAGGTATAGGGTGTGACTGCATGTTTGACTACATACATAGCCATGTGTGTGTATACATTTTTTAAAATCCATTTTGTAAAAACAAAACCAAACAAATATCAGCACTAAAGTCCATGGGGAAAAAATCCATGCTTGGCTGCTTATTGGAAGCTCAAAAGGGATGAAGCCAGTATGACATAATTTGGGAGGGAGTTCCACAGCCAAGAAGTTGCAAGTTCTGCCTCTGGTACTTATCAACCTTCCATTGAAGACCTCAAATTATCAAACATCGCAAAGGCACATTGAAGGAGGTGGGCTCTGTGGCTCCACACTTTGTGGGTCAAGGTCAGCACCTTGAATTCAGCTCAGAAATATATTGGAAGTCCCTGTAGATCAGGGCTTTCCAATGGTGTGCCGCGACACATTAGTGTGTCTCCTGAAGTGTGTAAGTGTGTCACCTACAATCTTGAAAATTTATGTTATTACTTATAAATCATATGTTTTTAAAAATATATGAAACGTTTTCATGAGAGATGTTACGTCTCCATACATTTTATTATTACAGTTTATGTATGTGTCTGCATCTCTTATAATGGGGTTAATTTAACTTCCAGTTTGCCAGTAAAACTGAATTACTGTGTCACGAAATTATGCATGTCTAAAAAGTGTGTCACCAACATGAAACGTTTGGAAAGCTCTGCTGTAGATGGTACAAGATTGATTACAATATTGATGGTATGTGATGGAGATGGAGATGGGATCCCTTACTACAGATCACCTAGAGAACTATCATTTCTTCAGTCCACTGCTGTTCTAAATATTTAAGGGGAGAGACTGAAGCTTAAGAATTAGTTTATGAAATTTCAGTGTTGTTGTATGTTCCTACAATACAATAGACCAGTGGTTCTCAACCTTCCTAATGCCGCGACCCGTTAATACAATTCTTCATGTTGTGCTGACCCCCAACCATAGAATTATTTATTTATTATTTACAACCCGCCCCCCGGGAAAGGCCACCTCACCAGCCAGGAATGGTGGGGGCGGGCAGGGAGGGAAAGAAGAGCCGTGCGTCTCCCCCAGCAAAAAACTCGGAGATCCCCCTCTGGGCTCTGCTTCTGCTTCGCTCTCATTTGCGCTGGGAGGGGCAGTGTGGGAAAAGTTTCCAGAGTGTCGACCCTGGCTGGGGGAGAGGAGGAATCCCAGCACCTTTGTCTTTTGCACCGGGCGCAGCTCGCCCCCGGAAAAGCGCTGCCTTGTGGCCCCCCGGCCCTTCCGCAGTGCTCCCCTCCGTGGCGAGTGGGGCAGAGGCCGTGGTGAGGAGGGGGCCTGCCCCCTGTGCTGCCGCCACCCCCCAAGCTGGCCCGTCAGACGGGATGTTCTCCCGGTAGCAGAGAAGGGGGAGCGATTTCAGTCCCTTCTGAACAGGGGGCAGGAGGACGCGAGCACATGGCTCGCACTTGTGCACCACCACTCCTGGGCCTTTCCTGCACGTTACCTTATCGCGGAGGTGGGGGGGTGCTGTTCGTGCAAGCAGGTTCTTGCGCGCGGCGCTCTCTTCGCTGCTCCTTTGTCCCGCAGCTGGCTTCCTGGTCGCGCGACCACCCCGCCCCTTCCTCCACCAGCGCAGCCTACAGCTCCCAGGCTGCACTGCGGAAGGAAGGGGCGGGGTGGTGTGGTCATGCGACCAGGAAGCCAGCTGTAGGACGAAGGAGCTGCGAAAAGAGGGCACCCCCCACCTCCGTGATAAGATAATGTGCAGAAAAGGCCCAGTAGTGGTGGTGCACAAGCCACGCGCTTGCGTCCTCCTGCCCCCTTTGGCTGCACATGCTCCTGCCAAAAGGGGCAGGAGGACTCGAGCGCATGGCTCGCGCTTGCACACCACCACTGAGGAGGGAATGGAGCCTAAGACCATTGGAAATACGTATTTTCCGATGGTCTTAGGCGACCCCGTGAAAGGGTCGTTCGACCCCCAAAGGGGTCGCGACCCACAGGTTGAGAGCCGTTGCAATAGACAAGCAAGAGAAAGCAATATTTTTAAAGCACAGTGATTGATATGATTCAGAATTGACAGCATATCTTTCCAAATAGGAAAGGGAGTGGGAAAGATGGGAGCACATTTGGGAAAACAGACATCTGGAGTATATAATGTATAACCTTCAAGTTCTAAGAGAGACGTTATGTTGAACTGAACAAGTCCTGAGGGTTAACCACATTGACCCCACCCGTAGGTGCTGAATTGCACTCAGTGTACTCTTCTTTCTGTCTCCTCACTGTAAATAATTACAGTGGGCTTGGCAGCAACTTGTCATTATTACTTCCTTTGAATTTAAGTCAATAATTAATTTATTATCATATGTACCTCATTCATTCTTGTACTCTGCACCAAGCTGTAGGCAAAGGACTGAGATGACTAATAGGAAGACTAATACAGATTGAAATAATACTTGAAAATATTCAAAAAATGGTTTGCAAAATAGGTTTCTTAAGTGTTGGGAAAGACTGATGAGAATCTTGAAATGATGAGAATCCTTGCAGTTGAGGACTAATTCAGCCCCAATTTTGCACTTTTTTGATATCAAAAACAGCATTTTCTTGACAGGTAACGTCATTTTCTGTGCACAAAATAATACTTCTGCACAGAAAATGCTGTTTCCTGCTCAGAATATGTTTTTTGCGCAAAAATAATGTGTGTGATTTTTGCACAGACTAAGTCCCAAGCTGCAAATAGTCTTTAGAAAGTTACCATTTTTTTGACACTTTCTCACAGCAGGAAGAAAACTGCTAAAATTACTCATTGCTTCCTTTGAGAATAAAACTGATGAAAGATTACATCCTTAGAGCCTAACCAACACTTCTGTTTCTCTTACTGGGAAAGAAGGAACTGAACAACTTTGCCTGGAACAAAGCAACTAAAGTGCATTATAAGAAAGTGGAGTAGGGATGGGGGTAGTTGGAGTAACTGACTAAATTAAAGGGAGACCTGTTGCCTGTGGATTGAGTTCCTGATCTGCCAGTGTTTATTTTTACTCTTGTTCCCTTGTTAATTAAATTGCTTCTCCAGCACCTTCTCTAGGTCTGGTAATTGCTACTGTCAGACTGCTGGCATGGTAGACTCTTCTTTCTGGTTTGCAAACTGTTACACCAGTTTGTTTTTCTTGCTCCCGACTCATTCTCCACCCTAGAAAGGAAATGTAGTAATAAACCACAATGGCTTGGTATCATAATGTGACCCAGCTTTAAGAAATACATGTAGATAAGTTACATAAATGACAAAGAAATGGGAGGGAACTTCCGATAATTTCAGAGATTCAAAAACAACCTTGTGATAGACTGGTAAAGACAAGTATTTTTCAAAGGAATGTAGCAGTGGGAAACATTTTAGAAGACAAACAACAATGCCTCTTTTTACTTCTTGTGTGTGTGTTTGTGCCTTCAAGTCACCTGTTGACTAGCGGCAATCCCATGAATTTCATAGGGTTTTTTTGGACAAGGAGTACTCAGAGGTGGTTTTGCCAGTTCCTTTCTCTGAAATATAGCTTACAGCACTTGGTATTCATTGGCAGTCTCCCATCCAAGTACTAAGCAGGACTGACCTTGCTTAGCTTCCACGATTAGATGTGATCTGATGCCATTAGGGTATTTAGGCTCCATGGTGTGTTAAAAGCAGGCCCTCATGCCAGATCACTCGGGTAATTGTCCCATTCCAGAATATATCACCACCTGTGGCATTCTCTTGTCCTTCTCCAGATGCTAATAAATTATAAATTCATCACCATGGTTAAACATAACTCCCTTTATCTCTGCTTTCTGGCATATACTGCCACCAAGAACTTTACAAGATTCAACTCTCTATATTTCCACTGCTGTATTACTCTTTAGCTCTTTGGGTGTGTTCTAATATTTCTGTGCAGTGGCCAAACAGTAGATCTAGTGTGTGTGATATGTTACCTGTCTATGTCTATTTTTGAATCTTCAACACTTACCTGTCACATAAAAATTGGGTAACAATTGTCATATGTCAACAGTATTCATCTACAGATTTATATAAAAAACTTAAATTTCTTTTTTTCCTCACCCATGCTCTTATCTGTCGCTCATCATTCCTTTCCTAACTTCCTCTCCAAACTCCAGTTCTTTTATCCTCATTCACACCACACCATTTGAAACCTCTCCTTTCCCTTCTCACTCTTTTGTTCTTTCCACACTTGTCAGTCATCGTCTGTGCACATCCTCAGGCATGCACATAAATCATACAAATACGTTGTACAAAGATTCTAATTAATATAATGTTATAGAAATATTGCATCACAGCAATGCAGAAAATATGGATTGGTTACCACTGTTGAAAGACCAACCTTGAAGGTGTTTTCCAAAGTCACGTGGCACTGCACAGCATGGGTTAAGTTACCTTTGGGAATTCTGGCACAACTCTAAAAATAATAAACTACAGTAGAGTCTCAGTTATCTGACCCAAACGGGTGACCGCAGGGTCGGATAACTGAAAGGTTGGATTACCCAGACGCCCGTGGCGGCCGCCATTTTGGGGGCATGTCAGGGTGGGTCTGGGGGCATGTTGGGGCGTGTCTGGGACGCGGGAATGCCCACAGCCATGCCCCCAGTCCGCCGCGACGTCAGTTAATCCAGATGGTCGGATAACCAAGCGTCGGATAACCGGGACTCTACTGTATTTGGAGCAAACTGTACACCAAAATGAAGACAAATGAAGATAAATATTCCTGGACTGTCAAGAATCTTGGTAGTTCAGGACTTATTTTGTGCAAAATTTACACATGGTTATTTTACTCAGAAGGCAGCATTTTCTGCATAGGAAATTGGGATTCATTCCACACAAAATTCACATGTGGTCAGGAAACAGCATTTTCTGCACAGGAAATAGAATTTGCTGTGTAGAAAGCAATATTTCTATCTGGGTAGAAAATACTGTTTTCTGCGCAAAACAACCATGTGTACAGAATCCTAAATTACAACTTGGCTTCTGAAACTGGGTGGTTTCTGAAGGCTCTTTTGCAGTGGGAAGAAAATTGGGAAAAAAATAATAGTTTTCTTCAAAAAGAAAATTAGTGTCAGCGCGGGCTGAGGTCAAGCAGGGACCGGGCCAAGGCAGCCGGCAGCCGTGTCCCAAGCAGACCTTCGGGAGGGCGACCACAAGCAAGCGGCCAGGAACTAAGGATCGCCTTAACAGCAGGCACACAACAGAAAAGAACGACGGGTTACCTCACCCTAAACACAAAGCGGTTGCAGCACCAGAACGCAGGGAAGAGTCGCGGGGAAGCCACACAGCAGCTCACAGGCACGGACCGGACGGGGCCAAGGCACGGGCGACAGACGCACGGGTAGCCGACGGTTGTTGCTCCGTGCCTTGCCCATCCCCGCGCCTGCCTAAAAAGGCCTGCAGCTCGGCCCGCAGCCAATCCGAGCGGAGCGCGTGGCTGGGCTCGCAGCCGAGCTACAGCTGGGAGCTCCCCGCCTCCAGGTGTTTCTCCTGGAGACGCCGGGAGCGGCGGCTGGCCTCCTTGGCTCGCCGCCGCTGCAGGAACGTCGGCGGCGGGGCGGTTACCTCGGCCGAGGCCTCCTCGCGAGTAGGCGGAGCCCCGGGATCGGGCCCGGGACCCGCCTCCTCCCGCGGCGCCACGTCCGCCACGCCCCGTGGCCCGGGAGCCAGGCCGGCAGCCTCCGCAGCGGCGGGCCCTCCCGCGTCGTCGGCAGCAGCCTCCAACCGGCGGGATGGGCCCTCGCCGGGATCGTCGTCCGCCGCGGTGTCCCAGCGGGGCCCCCCCCGCAGCGGAGCCATCCGCGACGGCCGCAGGGCCGCCGCCGCCGCCGATCGCGGCCCCCGACGGGCCTGGATCCGCGTCCTCCTCCTCGGAGGTAAGGCTGGCATCGGCCTCCGCGGCGCCCGCCGGCGCGGCCACACCTGGGGCCCTGACAATTAGTGAAGAATTTCATCCCTATTTGTTTGTGATGGGTAAGGATTCAAGGATTCAAGCTGTAAGGATTCAAGTGAGAAAAATATTGGAAACTATAGGGGGAAAAGACAGAAGAATGCAGTACTATTCTAATTAACCCATGTGGCTTTTCCAGGTGGATTGCATTTGCAATGCACAGAATGTCCAAATAAGCTTGGTGTTTACAGAATTGTGACCATAAATAAGAGCAGCAATTGTAACCACTTAAAGCTGGCACATGAGGAAAAGCACATGCTATAAATACTGGACAAGCAAATACAAGTTGTACATAAACATATGTTCAATTATGTAGAAGTATAAGAGTTATAGAACAAGTCAATTTAAGGACATTAAGCAACAGACTGAATAGTTGATGCAGTTGGACTCTGTACATTTCAAATTATTCTTGAAGTAGATGCATATGGCCATATTACATTCAGTTTTGCAGCCCACATGTCATCGGTTCCAGATAGGCAATAATGTATCAAGACTGCTTGCTTATAGTCTGTTGAAGACTATATTCTGTTTCATTATGTTTAGGTATAAACAGCATCTATAATAATTGGATCTGCTAAAATCAGGGCTTTGCCTGGTGATTAGCATTTGCGGCATGGAGCTAAAGACCATCTTTCATTACCATACACAAATCCCTTGGTAAATAGTTATAGTGGGCATAGTGAGTAGTTTTTTATGTTCTGATACCATACATACATACATACAATATCTGAGTAACATCAAAAACAAGTTTGTTTTTTTAAAAAAAAAATTTCCAGCAGGATTTCTTTTGTGATTGTTGAAGGAAACATAACAGCCTGATAATATATTGGAAGCCTAGTGTGTTTGCCTACCAGTTCAAAGACATTATCTCAATGTCAGGAAATGGGGTAGCTTCTACCTTTGTACCAGTTATGGAGATCATCCATGCTTCAATTGGTTTTGTGGTCAGGAAATGCATCAACAGAAGCGTGTTATTTGTATCTGTGGAGATCTGTACAGTTTGTTCAAAACCTTTTTCCTCTGCTTCATAAGCATGAAGTGTCAATCTTACACTGGACTCCTTGGAGCTTCTTTGAAGATTGGGCAGTCTCTTCTAGCTGATTATCCTTCATGGGTTTGGTGATGCTCACCAGCAGTAAGCAGCTGCATGCTGTTGTTGCAATGTGACATAAAGACATCTGAAATAAAATGGGCTGTCCAGTTATTTTCATGGCAGTAAATTAATTCACACCCATAGCAGCTGCACATATCAGGCAGCCAAAAGATAGTCTACCAAGTTGTCACTGCGTTAAACACTAAGGTTATCTGTTATATCAAGCCCCTCCCCTGCAAATGAACCATACTTCCCACGACACTACAAAGGCATTCGCCACTGGTTACTTTCCACCACATTACAAAGGCATTCTCCACTGATTTGAACACATCAGTAACTTCTGTAAGCTGAAAATTATCACTCTGGGCAAAGATTGTACTAGAAACTTTCTCCTTGAATTTCGCTAGTCAGGCTGTGATGGTCTGTCGTACTATATCACCTGACTTTACAACTTGGCTTTCTATTTCGAATGAATATAGTGTGCCCTCCACATATGCAGGGGTTCCATTCCAACAACCCCCGTGTAAAACCAAAAACGTGAAGCATTGCATCCCATTATGGCCAGTGGATGTGATGTGTGGACACCTGCGGGACTGTGGGTGCACACCTGCGGCATCCATTGACTATAATGGGACACAGTGCATAACCTCACAGTAAGGGAAAGCCCGCTGTAATGCAGATCTGCAGGTAGTGAAACATTTTGAAGAGGATTGCACAGCATTTAGTCTTGTGAAGAAACAAAGCAGTTGCTTCAGAAAGGCCACATTTTCCTTTCTCTGTGTATTTATTAAATTACATCCCAACACCAGGAATGAGATATGTTGTTTAAATTTGATGTTTCGCTTCTTAATATCTGTGTGGCAAACATAAAAGTTGCAGTCATATATACACCAGAATGAAGGAATGCAGTTGTTTTGCTGCAAGAGAATATTGGAAGGTATGTTGATATTGCAAAGAAGAAATTAATTTCCTTTAATGCTGACTGCAAATAATATTTCAATCAACAGTTTCTGTAACACCTCATAGTCATACATTTGCTCACAACAGTTGCCATGGCTAGCGTATCTTAGTGCTTGATGGCAAGTTTGAAATGTAATAGAATGAGGATTGGGGAAGGTTCTACATCTCTTTCCAAAATCAGGAAAGAGAACAGTGGCTCATCCCACAATTGCACTTGATGGGGAGTCTGAGCACTTCTAAAGCTATGATATTGGAGGCAGTAGTTGGAGATGAACAGAAATTTGAGATTGTCTATAAAGGCCAACCAGAATTTGTGGACACTTTTTCATACATACAATGTGTATATTAAACAGATGATTCATCTCAAGTGGATGTTTATGTGTACATATTGGCTTTGACAGCAACGTGTATGTGAAGAACTTTGAAAGTTCTGTAGTTAATATATTTCCAGGGAGCAGTTGTGTTACTCTGTCATAGTGAAATACTACAAAAAGTTTTGATTAAGCTTAAGCAGGATCAACAAGTTGTTCATACTATACACTTTTGTGTGTATCGGTCCATCTCACCAGATTAGGGATGCTAACTCTTCATATTGCTTGTCCTTGAATGAACAATTTGTGCAGTATTCTCCTTCCTGAATGAGAAGGCAAAGGTTTTTGCAAAGTTCCTAATTTTTGTTTGTATTTCAGGAACTATTCATTTATGCAGAAAAGCACATAGTTTTCTGCACAGAAAACAGTGTTGAAAACAGGGTTTTCTGTATAAAATGTCCTGTCACTGGGCAGGAAATATTTTCAGTTTTTTCTGTACTGGAAATAAAAGATTTGTTTTTGCACAGATTAACACTCACTGAAGTGCAAAAGTCTTTTTTACAATTTAGCATGTGTCTCTGCTGTTCCACAAACTATTTGAGAATCCCTTTTCTCAACTGAGGAGTGACTAAAGGTGAATATTTTTTCTGTTTCTATATAAACAGATGATGATAGGATCAAAATTCAAAAGGACCTGGACAGATTGGAGAGCTGGGCCAAGGCTAACAAAATGAATTTCAACAGAGAGAAATGTAAGGTCCTTCACTTAGGCAGAAAAAATGATATGTAGAAATATAGGATGGGGGACGCGTGGCTGGCTAACAGTACGTGTGAAAGGGATCTAGGAGTCTTCATAGACCACAAGCTGAACATGAGTCAGCAGTGTGATGCAGCAGCCAAGAAGGCCAACGCAATTCTTGGTTGCATCAATAGGAGTATGGTGTCTAGATCGAGGGAGGTATTGGTACCACTCTATTCTGCATTGGTTAGACCTCATCTTGAATACTGTGTCCAGTTCTGGGCACCCCAATTCAAGAAGGATATGGATAAGCTGGAGCAGGTCCAGAGGAGGGCAACCAAAATGGTGAGGGGCCTGGAAGCCATGCCCTATGAGGACAGACTTAGAGAGCTGGGTATGTTTAGTCTGCAGAAGAGAAGGTTGAGAGGGGACATGATAGCCATGTTTAAATATTTGAAGGGATGTCATGTCGAGGAGGGAGTGGGCTTGTTTTCTCCTGCTCTTGAGACCAGGACAAGGAGCAATGGATGCAAGCTGCAGGAGGGGAGATTCCGCCTGAACCTCAGGAGGAATTTCGTGACGGTCAGGGCTGTCCGGCAGTGGAATGTGCTGCCACAGAGTGTGGTGGAGTCTCCTTCGTTGGAGGTTTTTAAGCGGAGGCTGGATGGCCACTTGTCGGGAGTGCTTTGAGGGTTTTCCTGCGTGGCAGGGGGTTGGACTGGATGGCCCTGGTGGTCTCTTCCAACTCTACATTTCTATGATTCTATGATTCTATAAGATGTATATTTCTTATACTTATACATATCATAACCTGGTAGTGATTGGAAGTGGAGGTCATAGAACCAAATTCTACATTCCTTATGTGTATCCCTGGTTTTGGTTTTTGCTTTTTGGGTTTGTTTGTTTTTCTAAAGGGGGGTTATTGGGATACAGTGTGGAACCTTAACATGCAATGCTACTAGCATGGAGAGCAGGATATTGTGGCATTTCTCAACATACCCAGCAGGTTCTATGGATCTCATGCTGTCATCATTAAACTTGCATTCAGCACTGCAACATTTATGCTGTAGTATACTGCATAGCTCCATAGACAAGAGGCAAAAGTATTTTCAAGCATCCTGGCCAATAATGGCATTGTTTCTTGCTCAGAATGTGTTGCAGCATTGTTGTTGTGTGCCTTATAACCACTTCTCACTTATGGCAAACCAAAGGTGTCCCTATTGCTTACATGCAAAAAAAACAAAACAAAAAAAAAACGTTGGTGCTGCTGGGATTTGGAATCTTACTTGTGGGATTGTGAAGTGGACATTTTCCTTCTGTTACCTGGTGGCCTTCACAGTAAAGTACATGCACAAGGAAGGAAGTAGAATGTTGCATGGTACTACTTTTATATGTTTAGCAAGAATTGTATTCACACAGATCTTAAAGTGAACTGTTGTCATTGTGTACTGTTCAGTGGATCACATAGGAAAAAGCATGTCTGCAATACTTTATTCTTAGATTTGTAAGTCTATATAAGGTCCTTCTTGCTGTTGTTGATGGATATTAAATTTATTTAAGTGGTGTTCATAAGTAAATAATTCAGATTCCTTTGGCCTGATCGTGTGATTGTCAGTTGGTATAGGCCAGCTCTCAACTAATGGAAAACTTGGAAGCAAATAGCTGATATCTATCTGTTGCAGGAGAGAGAGCTGCAATGTATTATGATGCAAAGAAGGAGCCCTTTTATTTATAAAAACATACCCATTAGAATAGCTCTAAAAATTTTAACTCGGTTAAATAGGTGTGATACCTTAACAGAAGCAAGCACTTGGTTGATTGCTTCCTTAGCTGAAATTACCTCTGAAAGCTTTAAGCTTTCTGAAAGGGATGTATTTTTTCACAAGTCTTTCTCAGAACTTCTTGCACATCCTGCCGGAACAATAACTAATGTGAGATGCTGCTGATATAATTCAAAACAGTTGCCAGACGTCTTCTTAAAGCTCTCAACAACTGATGGCTCAAGAGACCTTATAAACCACCATTTTCTGCAATGATCTGCCTGAGTTTTCCAGTCAGCATCAAAGGCCCTTTACTGTAGCCTGCTGGGGCATAGAAGAGGAGCATGTATGGGATAGGGGGTGGCTTTTCCATGGTGATACATTGGTTGTGGAATCATTTCTGCAACAAACTAGTCTGGCAGGCTTGACAACTGGTCTTAATCAGCAGACTGTCCATAAGGAGGTTGTGGAGAGAGATGAGAGCATAGCATCACTGACACTTGGGACTTGACAGCTGGGAGGTGTTGGTTACCCTTAGCAAGACAAAAGCCCAGTGAACCTGCTGTAGATATAGAGTTGTCCTAACTTTTAAATTGTGGGTTGGGGAGGGTAACTTTAGTGGATCTGAGGCCCTTTCCGCATGGGGCAAGTAGTACGGCGTGGTGCGACCTCTGATGGAGGTCATCCGCACCGTGGGAGCAGACTGGGTCGGACTACTTGTCGCAGTTCTACACCTCAGTCTGCTCTGGAGCAACCCGAAGTGGTCGCGCAGTGTGCTTTTCAAAAACCTGTTTTTACAGGTTTTTCAAAAGCACGGAGCGCACCACTCCGTGCCACTCCATTCCTGTGTTCCGGTGCAGATTTGCAGGTGCGCACCAGTGCGTGCCTGCAGAGCTGCGGGGGGCGGACTTCCAGCTGGTGAGCTTCTCCAGTTGGTAGAGAGCCTCTGCCAGCCAGAAGCCGTCATTTTGGACGCTGGAGGACTGCGGAACAGCGAACTCGCGCTGCTCCGCATGGGGACAGACTTACTCGGCTGCCGGTAAGCTCCGTTTCAGCGCGTTTTCCCCTGTTTCCCCCTCCACGTGCGGAAAGGGCCTGAGAAACATGTTTGCCTCCCAGCTACTAACTTCAGGGTTCACCCCCAACAAAAATATGATGATTCTATTTGTTTGCTTTTCAAAATGAAGTGGTTGGAAGTTCTGGTCTAAAAAAAGAATAGAAAAAACACCCTTAAGCTTAAGCAAGGCCCTGTGCCTTATTTTAGAGAAGAATCACCATCCCCAGAGGCAATTCACCTTGTTTTGAATATTTTTTGCTTCAGTGACAGTGGGGTGGTCTGCAGTGTTCCATGGGTATTCTGGGGCTGTATGTGGTCTGTAGGTCTTGTGTTACCCACTCCTGCTTTCAGTTGGTATAGGTCCAGTGTAGCTTGTTTCCAGTGCATAAATCCTGTCCTTTTGATTCATGAATAAAAGAAGCACCATTTGTAAAGCTGAAGAGGGCTTTTGTCAGGAACATTCATGCATTCACTTACTCTGAAGGCACCAGATTCTGTCTGATCTTGGAGGCTAAGCAGGGTCAATCCTAGTAAGTATTTTGATGGGAGATCATCAACAAATACCAGATGCTGTAGGCTGTATTTCAGAGGAAGGAACTGGCAAAACCACCTCTTGAGTATTCCTGGCCTGAGAAAACCTTATGAAAATTCATGGGGTCACTGTAAGTTGACAGATGACTTGAAGACACATGCGCGCACACTAGCAGAAACAATATAGTGAATACACACAGCCCCAGGGTGGGAATGCTGCTTTCTCCATTGCACATGTCCATTGTAGACAGGACATGAAGAGTCTTAATCCAGAATACATGCTCTGCATGATAATGAAACTTAATTGCCTGGGATAGCTTCCTCTTCCAAATTGATAACATCTGTTCAATTGTTGGTTGCTTTTAAGGAGAATGTGCAGGGTTGTTTTTTGGTTTTTTTTAAATTCCCTGAATAAATAGATTTTACAAGAAGATTTATATGCTTGCAATTGGCCATATTCTTCCTAGAGATGAGTAGTTCAAATAAGCCTTCTGTATGATTTTTCTTATCTGATGTACATTCCTTCCTCTCTGCTCCTTCATTCCGGATATGATGAGAGAAATATTGGACTTCAAATCAGTGTTGTCACTTTGAGAGACACTGATCAGACATCTTCTGGTGTAGCTACGAGTTGGAAAAGCCTCTACATGAAAGCGCATGGTAAGATAACATTGAACCTTGTTGTGTCTCTGTTCAACAGAGAGCTATTGTAACAAAAGTTTCCCAGTGAGATGCTGCTGACTTTGAACTTCTCTTCCACCACAGTGCCCCAGCCCTACCCCTCAAACATAACTGAGGATATGGTGCATTAGGAAGTATTCCATCTACCCACTCTGGTCTATCCCAGATTTTTGGTGTCAGGTTTAAATGAATTTCTAGTAACCCTGAAAATAACCCCACAAAAAAATGTAGACTGCCCTGCTCTTCCCCCTCCTCATATTACATGTGGCCAAAACATGTGCCATCCTGAATACAGTGACCTTGTCTGATTTTTGGAAGCTAAGCAGGATAGAGCCCAGTTATTACTTAGTAAGAAGCCATTAAGGATCTCCAGGAATCACATCTAAAACCCTAGAGAGCCCTGGTCAATGGGAGTTGGTAACACTGAGCTAGGTGGACCAATGTTTGACTCATCAAAAAGCCACCCTTTGTATTCCCAGAGCAGAATTGCAGATGGTTCACACAAAAACCATATTCCCTGGGAATAATTTCCTTGCAGTTGAAGTGGGAAGTGTTATCACCAAGCTAGTTGCTACTATGACTGATCACTAGAAGGGCTGGAAGGAGGGACAAACAGCTAGCCTTGATTCTGGTCATCCACAACAAACACTTCTCATCCCTGTAGAATTGTTTGTCACTTAAGTAAGGCCTTAAACAAACATGTCTGACTTACACCCAGTACAATAGTTATTCTTGTCATTTGTAAGAAAGCCTATAAACCTTGTTGACTGCCAGCATGTGCCAATCTTAATAATGAGATGATCCAAATATTGTAACAGGCTGTCTGACAGACTTATTCTAAATTTATTTACCAGATAGTACTGTGTCCTTTGAGAGCCAGCATAGTGTTGTGGTTTGAGCATTAGACTATGAACCTGGAGACCAGGGTTCGATTCCCTACTTGGCCATGGAAACCGACTGGGTGACCTTGGATGTGTCACACACTCTCAGCCCCAGAAAACCCTATGAAAGTTTTGCCTTAGAGGTGCCATAAGTTGGAAATGACTTAAAAGCACGCAGCAGGAATTGTTTTCTCCTACGGAGTAGAGTGTTCCCTTATCTTTGCTCACAATCAAGGAAAAATCTTCTAAGGTTAACTACTAAAGCTTTCTGTAATGTGTCAAGCTGTGAAAGAGAACATATGTATGCAAAACGTACTATGTGGAGTATGTGGGTGGGAGCCTCAATACAACTCTGGAAGCATATTTTAGGAAGACAAAGTTTGCTTATTTGAATGCTGTGCTCTAATCATACCTTATTTGTTTTGCTTATTGGATTTTAGTTCCTCCCTTTTTTGCATTTTGCCCAAAGGTTTCTATTAAGAACATTTTGTTAAGGTGGTTCTGAGGGAAGACTTGTTTCCTTAGTGGAAAAGTTTTTCTTACAGAAGTGCTCTGCCTCTGAAATATCTTTTAAAACTTTGTTTGCTGTAAGAACAAGTTAAATACAGTAATATTGATCTACCGTTCAGTGAACATACAGAACAGAGAGAAAAGCAATCCAAGATAAAAGTTTAAATCACATTCTTTATGGACTTTGCAAATGCACAAAGAGGGGGGCTATCTTTTCAACTTACACTATTATGAAGGTACATCATGCATTTTAAGACTAATATTCTGAATATGCTGCACAAACATGCTAGTGACTTCATAAATAAATCATTGCAGTCTTGTAGCAGAACTGAAAACTAAACTTTAAAAAAAAAATAGATAAGCCAGGTGCCTGAGTTCATGCAAAGTCTTATGCATGCAGCATCCATAAAACACAGCCAGAGGCACCATAAAGTACCAGAAAATTACACAAGCACAGGCTAGTTCAAATCTTTTGTTGTTTCATCGATATACCATGATCATTGCTGAGGCCTCTGCATATATGGGAACAGCTGTGGTTGGCCCAGGGTGCTCCTTGTTTTACCTGTCATTTTCCAGAAAGGCATATTGATCATGTTGCCAGATTATTTATTTGAAAGTGATGGAACAGTGTCTCGTAATTCTATGTCTTATAGAGGTATAGAAGTTGAACAGGAAGTATTCCTGCCAACAGGAGTTGGCAGGAAGTACTTGTAATTGTGCTACATACATGGCCCTGAACACGTGTATATACAATACCATGTTAACAATGTCAGAGAAAGATCTTCTTGCACAGCAGAAGTAACTATGCTATTATCTTACATTTTGTTGTTCCATCTCCTTTATTCCTTTGAACTAGCCAGGTTTTTATATTTGTCTTTCCGATGGATGGGCCATCACCATCCTTGCACTAATTCCCAGAATACAGATCAAGTTCTCTTTGGATAGCATTTGCCCTGTTCACTATAAAGTATTTGAGTGAAGTACTTGCACTATAAAGCATTTGGATGAAGTACTTGCCTGATACAAACTAAAGACAAATTCTTCCATTGATCAGTCAATCAATTTATCTATCTATTTATTTATGCCCATCTTTTTATGAGTTTGGGACTCAATACAACAGTTAAAACAAAGATGATTCAAAAATTGACAGCATACAAAAGTTAAGAAACAATTAAACCATTATAAAATTTGAAACTTGTTAAAGCAAATTGAAAGAACAAGTATTAGTCCAATGCATTATACAAGTCCTGTTTCGTCTGAAAAGTCAGTTCTAAATGGCCTGCTGGAATAAAAAGGTTTTCATCTGCTTGCTGAAAGATAGTTAGGAGAGTGCCAATCTAGCCTCTCTGCGAAGGGAGTTCGAAAGTATGGGAACAATAACTGAGAATACCCTCCCCCTGTCCCTACCAAATGTACCTGTCAAGGTGGTGGGACAGAGAACAGGGTCTCCCCAGACAATCAGGAGACTACAG
Organism: Iguana delicatissima; assembly: GCA_948472985.1. Lineage (NCBI taxonomy): Eukaryota > Metazoa > Chordata > Lepidosauria > Squamata > Iguanidae > Iguana > Iguana delicatissima. The sequence continues at coordinate 97,117 of CAOKZL010002554.1, read as the reverse complement.
TACTTCAGATAACCTGGACTTGAACTGTATAGGGCTTACCATTACCAGAACTTTGAATTCTGCCTGGATAGGCAGCCGGTGAAGCTGTTGCAGTGAGGGAGTTGTGTGCTTCCTGGAGTCAGCCCCGGTTAAGAATCTGCAACTCTTTTGACCAGCTGAAGTTTCCAAGTACACTTTAAAGGAAGGCAAAACTCTTTAAAACAAGTTGCTTTGCTACTGAATTGGGCAAATTTTTATAACGTCATTCCACTATGATGGTGACCTTTTCCATTGTTATCTAGGTGACAGCAGAACAGCTGGTCTTCATGTACTTTTTTGGGGAGGGAGAAGTAACATTTTAAAGCACAGCTTGTTTGAAGATGCCTTTGGTGGTATGAAAGAACAGTGCTCTTTCTCCCCAGAATGAACTCTGAAGGTTACAGATATACAAATTTCTAGCATGTTTGAGAAAAGCAGACCGTGAGTGGCATTTCACCAAGATTATCTTTCCCCAAATTTGAATACAGGCATACCTCAGAATCTCTTCTCTGACAAAGAAGCTCCTTTCTACAAAATCTTTTTACACTTATCCAGTGATCCCTTTCCCTTCTTATCCTTAGCCTATCTGGAAGATTTTTAGTAGCATCAGCATTGGGTGAATAGTAAAGGAAGGCTGGAGAAGCTTGGGCCTTTGATATCAGGTTGTAGCAGTATGTCTGCAGTAAAGAATGCAGTAAAGCTTGAGCTGGGAAGGAACGGGATTCTACTCCAACCAATTCTAGTGCAGCTGTGTGTGTCTGTGTACAACAGACAAACAGGCAAACAGAGCTAACTCTAGCATTCTTTACTGAGTATGTGTGAACAGCAAAACAGAGCAAAGGGGAGGTCAGATAGGCCTGCCTCACTATAGCTAGCCCCAGCATGATTGACGGATGGATAGATATATAGTTCTATAACTTTGGCCACAGAAAAGAAATTGTGTGAAAAGTGGAGGCTGGTGAAAGAAAAACTCATCCATAGATGGATTTGGGAAGAGGGCTTTAAATGTTCTCTAGAAGGTTCAAAATAACTTTGTTTATTTTTGCAAGGCTTAACTGACCTGCTTGTTTCATTTCACATGTACATAATGTTTGTTTTAAATAAAAAGTTAAATGAAACATCTTGTTATCTGAAGCTGCTCTTCTTTTTTGTAGTAGTATACGATCCTGTCTTTATTCTTTCCATGTTATCTCTGTCTCTGGTACGAAATTTTCTGTTAAAGAAGTAATGTCCAGCTACACATCTACTTCATTAACTGTGATGTACCTGTAAAAAGATTCATCTAGGGGAGGGAGAGAAGAATTGTAAGGTAGAGGCTAAAATACATCCAAATAATATTAAAATGTATGTGCTTTTTTTAAACTGTCCACCTGAAATATGACAGAGGCTGACGTTTGATCATTTTTGGAGAGCTGAAAGTGGTTTGAAAAAAGAGCACAAGTGGGAATCATGTGGCCTACCAGTTTTGTTGGGCTGTATCTTCCAGTATTCTGCACCACAGGCTATGGTGCGTAGAGGTGCTGGGAGTTGTATTACTATTGTTGTTGTTGTTGTTGTATTATTGTTATTGTTGTTATTGTTATTGTCCTTTATTTATATAGTGCCATCATGTTACATGGTACTTTAGGAATTTAAACAGTTGCCCTAAATAAATACATAATAAAATGAAAATTTTATGTATGTCCAACAACTTCTAGATGGCCCATGCTTTCCACTCTTGTAGACTCAGTTTCTCTTGTCACTTTTAATCAAACAGATATTGAAACACCGGAAGAGCATGTAGTCCACAAATTCAGGAAAAGTGGCTGTACCATTAGAAGCGATCCCTCTTTCAATCTCATCTCTTCTCTTCTCTTCTCTTCTCTTCTCTTCTCTTCTCTTCTCCTCTCCTCTCCTCTCCTCTCCTCTCCTCTCCTCTCCTCTCCTCTCCTCTCCTCTCCTCTCCTCTCCTCTCTCTCTCTTCTCTTCTCTTCTCTTCTCTTCTCTTCTCTCTCTCTCTCTTCTAATAGCGAAGAACTTTATCTGTCTTCAGCCACTTATTCTGGGGACTGCTATTCTTTCCACAGCTTCTACGACTTGGAACTCTAGGAAATAGATATAAAGAGGGCAAGAGTAAAGAAAAATGCTAGTGTGGAAAAGAAAAAGGACAGCAACCATGTGGAAACAGAGGGAGGGTATTTCAGACTTTCTTCTGAAGAACATTATTGTGAACATGCTGGCAAACAAGGGTCAAGATCCTACATTACCACAGTGTAGCATAAGTAACTGCCAAGGGAGTTGCTTTCTGCTTGCATTACACAATGCATATACTAGCTATCACAGTAGCATGGCATATGTGGATAGTTGATCAGTGTGCTTGGGTGACACCCAGTTATGCAATTGCAGTGTGATATATAGTGGCATGTGTTCCTCATTGGGCCTCTGCACACTCTGCTGTGGGCCCTTAGGCCTCATTATGGAACGGAGGCCCATTGCAGATCATATATGCCCCACCTGACGCTCATTGATAGGTTTTCCACATGCAGACTTCAATTTCTGTCCTTGACAGCAGAATATGATCATTGCACAATGTCCAGTAAAAGCATTCTGTCAGTGACAGGAAGTTTGTCAAAGTCTTTACAGCAGACATGCACACTAAAAGGCAGATATCTGCCCACTTTGGTTCTCCAGTAAAATAAGTGCTAATCTGAAGCATACTGCTTTTATCTCCCTGACATGCTAACTCATGACCAAGTTCCCTTTTTCGATGTATATAGTGGTTGAACCACAAGCAGTCATGATGATCATGCAGATGGTAGAGCACAAACTATACAGAATATTTTTGCTTAGAACTGCTTGAGGAGTGGTGAAGTATTAGATCTATTGTCTGTTTTGTAATGTGCTTTTAAAGTTCACAATGTAAAACATATTCTGTGAAAACATTCAGCTCTTTTATTATTTATTGTTTTCTTCCAGCTTAGCTCCTTTTATTTTCTGCTTAAGTCTGCTCTGTACTAGAGTTCTGTATAGTTGTTTGATAATTATTAATTATCTTGGTGGCGCATGTGTGCATGCATGTGCCCACCCTGCCTCTTCCATACACATAATTTTTAAAACATTTTCTGTTCCCTGAATGTCATTCATCGGTTCAGACACTAGACATAGGGCACTGTTATTCCTTTAGAATTTTTATGTCAAAAGAAAGAAAAAGAAAAGTAAATAATTGTATGTCATTTCATGTTACACTGTAATGCACTGTATGGTTAAAAGCTGGCAGCTGCACAGCTGTTCCTACAAAATCTTTGTTCCCCAGCTAGCAAGAATTTTACAGTACAGTTCCTTTTGATTGTTCTCACAAAACAGACTTTTAAATGTTGGATGTTGGTTATCAAATTTTGCAGCAATGCTCTGGAACAGATGCATAAGAAAAGTGCCGCCCACAGGACAAATATAGAGAAGGGGTGGGGAAAGTAGGCCCGTGGAGGTCACACCTCCTGTATGTTTGTGTGGCTCTTGATCCCTTGATCTTCTGGAGATAGTTCAGGTTTCAAATAATTTGCAGGACCCCCTATATTGTCTAAAATGTTGAAAGTATTCATTTTACCAAAACCAGCAGTGGAGTTTTGTCCAGTGTTAGTTTGGCCCCCAGACTCACCACAGTTGTCCAGCTCTCTTTTAAGGACACAGTATGCATAGGGATGCATGTAAGTATCTTGAATTTCTTAACCTGTACCAAGCGTTCTGTTTAAAACAGGAACAAAAAGCCATTTGTGGAGAACGTTTACAGTTACTCTGGAAAAATTTACTGTAGGGAGATTACTGAGGCAGGTTTTTCAGTGTGTGTGTTTTCCATCTCACACACTGGCTCTGGCTTCTGTATGTGATGCAGCTGGGAAATATGCTTAACCTGCATATCTTCAATTTTATTTTGGTTATTTTTAATTTTTTTAAAAATGTAATCTTAATGGTTGCACAGCAGTTTCTCATACCTCAAAAGCTGTAAGGCTCAGAAGCAGGTTAAAAATCTCTGTACAGGTATACTTCAGTTAACGTAGTTGATATGTTCCTGGGTGTTTGATTTTAAAAGAAAATTTGGAATCAGAGGCAGAAATAACGTGAGAAAAATAGGGATAGGTTCCAAAACTACAAAAAAGAGGACCGCTTTAACATGTTTCAGCAGACTTGAAATCCAAAACTAACGATATACACATGTGAAATGAAACCAGGTCAGGTAAGCCTCCCATAAGTAAACAAAAAAATTTGAACGTTCTACAGACCATTTGAAAACTTCTTCCAAAATGCATCCAACAATAATATTTTTTCCCCCATTTTATCAGCTTCTACTTTCCTTAAGATTTCTCCTTTGGTGGCCAGGCTTCAAATCTGGATTTATTTTTTAACATTCTAGAATTAGCTGCTGAGGCGCTCAGATCTCCTATCCCCTTTTCTCTCTGTTTTGCTCTTCATGTATGCATAGTGAGGCATTCTGGAGGCAAGTGCCATTTATCTTACCTATTGCAGGCAGGCACACATTGCTGCAATAGGACTGACTAGAGTAGAATCCCATTCTATTTCAGCACACGTTTTATTGCATTGTTTATTATAGACATTCTGCTGCAATCCAGCACTTATTACTTGTTTTTCTTCAGCACGCCTTTGCCTGTCCTTCCTATGCTAATGCTACTAAAAACATCTAACTAGGCAGAGGAGAAGGAAGAAAAAGGGAGTTGGAAGAGTGTAAAAAGACTTTGTAAAAAGGAGCTCCTTTGCCAGCAGTTTTGCTGACTAAGATATACCTGTATTAACTTGGAATTATGAGTGGAAGCATACTTGATACCAGTGTTTGCGCCTAAATTAAAGTTTGACGAATCAACACTCACAATCCTATTTTATTGTGAAGTGATTTCTCCTGTTGGCATAAGGGGTGCAAAGCTTAGTTCTTGATTATACCTGGTTTGTTTGGATTGTTTATGAATTGCGATTGTAGTGTGTGTTTGAGTGTTGTCCAGTTATACTTACAGCTATAGTCTGTGTTTTAGAGGAGGTAGTAGGAAAACTCCTATCTGCACAGTCTGATGCAAAAACAGTTGAAGCTTATGACAAATACAGTTGTCGTTATCATAGTGTGATTTTTGGCTCTTATTAGGTCCTTTTAGTGGAATTGGTTAATGTATTCAGCATTAGCATTGATCTGTCAGCTGCTGAATGAACAAATCTTATACATGTCAGAATCAGTTCTGTGTTAGGTAATGACAATTAGATCAGCTACCTCTGTGCACTATCTGACTTCTCGTGAGTACTAGTGAGGTCAGCTCTTCCAAATTAACTAACACATTCATTAATATTCAGCATGGTGCTAGGATCACAGACTTTGTTCTACAGTCCTCACTCCAGATTCATGAGTTTCATGAATTTGGTTATTTGCAAGACATATGTGGTGCCTTGCCCCCATTCTTCCCCTCCTATTCCCTTGCTTTTTGCTCAGGCATGGAGAAGGAAGCACACTCTCCTGGGCAAAGGGCAAGAGAATTGGAAGAGGAGAATGAAGAGGGAAGACATGTGTGTACCTTTTCCACTCATGGGGATCCTGGGCACAGAGAAGGAAGGCATGCATGCCTAGGCAAAAGGCAAGGGAACAGAATGAGGGAGGCCTGAAAAGGAATGGGAGAGTGAGGGTGGGGAAGGAAGGCACCCATGTGCATTCCCTCATTTGCTCACTTGAGTGGAGGAAGGTATTTGCATTTTTTTACTTTCAAGGGGGTTCTGTACCTTGAACCCTCACGAAAGTGGAGGAACACTGTGTTGCAGTTAAAGCAGGAATCATATACACTAGACTATGATGAGGAAGGATTAACTCCATGCTATCAGCCACTGAGGAGTTTGCAATTGGGATGAAAAGTTTTCACTTCTTCAGGCTGCTTATATGCCCCAGGGGGACAATCTGTTTTGAGTAGGTGGGAAAATGTAGGTTTAGAATCAGAAATATACAAGAATATTACTACATACACAAAAGATACAAAGTCTTTTCTCAGTTCCATGTGATCTGTGAAGAGAGGGTGGGAATGGTGATTTATGTTTTATGGTGGGATGAGAATGACATGGAACACCCACTGTGTAATGCAGAGGTCAGCGATAAATGTTGGCACCATTGTCTAGAAGGGGAGGGTTGTGCTTTGGGGATTTGAGAGCCACAGAATTTCAGAGGTGCTCAACTGTGGGAACAATTTTGGCAATGACTTTAAGCCATTACAGTTGGAAGATTGCCAGCCTATAAAACTCTGTCCCATAATCCGTTGAGCATTTCCTGATATGGTTCAGAAAGAATTTCCCCATTAGCTACTGAAGATATTTTACATGTCAGTGATTCATAAAGGGCTAAAGTAATTAGAAATGCTCCTTCCTATGTTTTGTAATCTTTCCCTTGCAGATGACATAGCTGTTGAGGATTTGTAATCTGAAAAGGAAAATCTGTTCGCCAAAGGTTCAAGATTTTTTCTCCACCAATAAGTCTCCTAGAGAGTTTAAATTATTTAAACTTTACATTTGGAATTATCAAAGTATGTTGGGCTGCTAATGGAATTTAATTCCATTACATTTAACTTGCAGTAGCAGTAATGAATTTACATTGTCCTGAAAAGACTGTTAGTGAAGGGGGCTAATAAGAGATCTAAATTAAAGTTCCTAGTTGAAACATGAAATAAAAATACCAAATGTCATTAAGAGTATATTTATGGGCCAAGTTTTAAGTATATTAAAAAAAAAATGCACAGCCTTGAAAATAATAATACAAAACTACACAAAATTATATTACAGAAATAGATTCCTGCACTTCCTATATAACCTAATCTGTTCCTTCCACAAAACCACAAGTCTCTTTAACGTCTTCTTCTCATGCCATGTGTATATTCTGTTTTCTATTCTCAGGCTTCTGAACAATTACTTATGCAGTCACCTGTAGACCCCCACCCCTGTCCGCACCACCAAGGCAACTAGGGAGTAAACTGGATTCTTTTTTTTTCTTTCAGACCATTGGTCTGAAAGACCAATGTCTAAAGACAATGTCTAAAGACCAGTGTCTAAAGAGTAAATCTGGGGATTTTATTTACTTATTTAAAGTATTTCTGTATCGCCTCCCAGCCCACAAGGGCTCCTGAGCAATGAGCAAATAAAAACCAATTAAAACTATACAAAGATAATTTTAAAAAAAAAAACACATTAAATACTCTTTACAAACTAAAAAGAGTCTAAAAACAAGCCTATAATCCAATTTGGAAACAGATAAAACGCTGAATGCCATGTGGAACACCTCCATTTTGGCTGCTGTTACCCTGTTTTCTGGGGCAAATTAACCAAGAGCACAAGCTAGCAATACGGGAGGCAGGACAACAGAGCAGAATCTTTTACCCAATGTCTACGGGGTCAGGCCGAGTCAAGGAGCAAACAGGATTGAAATAATAAATGTGATCTTTATTAAAATACAGACAAACAGTGTATGCAATGCAATCACACAGAGAACTATAGAAAAATACAGGTTTGAGTGGGACAGAGGGAATTTTAAGAGGGATTGTTGATTTGGGTGATACTACACCTGTCCTGAAGCCTGGGTAGATCACTGCAGAAGTTCGAAGGTGCGTCGTCTCAGTATGTGGGACTGAGAGGACAGCTCGCCAAGCACAGCGGTGGCAAGGCAGGATGGACATCGGGAGCGATCCAAAGAAGCTCACCAAATCAGGGGTTTTTATAGGGAGAAATGTGACCACAGGCCATCCTGCATTCGGGAAAAACAGTGAGTTTTGAGCTGGAGACAAACCCTCCGAAAGGTCAGAATTTAGCATGATTGAATTAAGTCCGAATTGACAATGGAATGGACAGTATGCAAATGTAGAGTGCTTGACAGGTGAGGACACTTCTTAAAGGAGATGGGGCCAACTTGACTTTCTTGGGCAGGGGGTTCCATAGCCAAAGTGTTGCTGCAGAGAAAGCTCTGTTTTGTGTATGCACCATCCTAACTTCGTGAGATGGTGGGACACACAACGGGGCTTCTTCTGAAGATCTAAAATTTCTGGTAGGCTCATATGGGAGGAAGTGGTCTTTCAGATATCTTGGCCCCAGTCATTTAGGGCTTTGTAAGTCAACTCAGCACTTTGAATTGAGCTTGAAAGCAAATTGGAAGCCAGTGTAATTCTTGAAGGATCAGCATTACATGGTTTCTAAAATGCACACCTGATACCAGTTTGGCTGCTGTATTTAGCACTGGCTGCAGCTTCTGAACACTTTTCAAAGGCAACCTCACATACAGCTCATTACAATAGTCCATTTGAGAGGTAACTAAGGCATGAACCACTGTGGCCAGATTGTTAGTGTACCAGCCCAAAGCTGCGCAAAAGCACTCCTGGCCACTGCAGCAACCTGGCTTTCCAGGAGCAACAGTGTGTCCAAGAGTACCCCCAAGCTACGGATCTCATTTTTCAGGGAGAGGGCAACCCTGTGCAGAACAGACTGTGATCCCAATCCCAGGTTGGTTTTCTTACTGTCCAACTGCACTTCTATCTTATCTAGATTAAGCCACAGTCTATTCACCCACATGCAGTCCTTTACTCCAGAGCAACCTTGGCATCAGTTGTAGAGGACAGATAGAGCTGAGTATCCTCAGCATACTGATGACACCCAGCCCCAAAGCTCTGGATGATCTATCCAGACCCATCCTTCATGTAGAAGCTGAAAAGTATAAGGACAATATTGACCCCTGGGGAAGCCACAGGCCAATGGCCAAAAGGCTGAACAGCAGTCCCCCAGCATCACCTTCTGGGAATATTCAGCCAAGAAAGACTGGAACCACTGCAAAGCAATGCCCCCAATTTCCATATCAGCCAGATGACCCACCAAAACAACCAAGACTTCTTCTGTGCCCTTTTCAGGCCTGTCCCCAGATTGGAATGGGTCCAGGAAATCAATTTCATCTATGAAAATTTGGAGTTGTGTTGCTACCACTTGCTCTAGGACCTTACTTAGAAAGGGGAGATCAGAGACTGATCGTTATTTTGGGAGGTGGGGTCCAGTGAAGGTTTTTTCAACAAAAGTCTTACAATTGCTTCTTTTAGAGATAGCACTCTTTCAAAGAAGTATTTACAACCTCCACTACCCAATTGGCCAGTCCTTTCTGGCAGTTTAATTTGGCAGGATGGATGTGGGTCTAACAGACAAGTGGTTGGCCTCACTTCTCTAAGCATCTTCTCCAGATCACCATATTGAACAACCTGAAATTCATGCATCCATACTGGACAAGTAAGTGCCTCAGACTCTACCTTCCAGGTGGAGTCTAAGTCAAAGTGAATCTGAACAATTTTCTCTGCAAGGTGTTTAGCAAATTCATCACTGGGTGTTTCTGAGGGCTTCTCCTCAGCAGTCTGAGATCTAGGATGTAATAGCCCTTTAACTATCCAGAATACTTACGTTGGATGAGATTAAGCTGAGATAACAGAGATAGCAAAGAATAGTTTCTTTGCCGCCCAAAATAGCTCTTAGTCTGTACTCAAACAGATTTTATTCTGTGTCTTTCTCCAATGGTGCTCTAGTTGTCTACCCAAGTGTTTCATTGTTCTGAGCTGCTTAGGAAACTGAGGCACCTGCACTCTGCACTTCCCAAGTAAGGGACACTTGGAAACAACTGTATCAGTTGCCCAGATCATCTCCACTTTCCATATATCAACTAGAGCATCAACAGAATCACCAACTCCTAACAACTGGAAAATCCTGCAGAGCATTCAGGAAATTATTTTGGATCCATTGGTCTCTGAGAGTGGACCTTTTTAATGGGTCCATTGCCACTGCAGAGGTTAGGAATCCCAGCAAATCCAAACCCTATCAGATAGTGATCTGTCCATGACAACATGGTTCCTTCAAATCCCCTATCCTCAGATCACCTTCATCCTGACCAGGAAAAAACAGATCAAGAATGTGGCCTGCGACCTGTATAGAGTCAGATATTAATTGAGGCAGGCCCATGATTGCCACGGCAGTCATGAAATCCTGAGCTGACCCTGATCAGTGTGCCTTAGCATAGATTTTAAAATCCTCCCAACACAGTAAATTTGGGGGAGATTAACACCACTTCCAAGGTCACTTCCAGCAGCTCTGGCAGGGAGAAGTTGGGCAACAGGATAGATGGTACACCAGCAGGATCCCCATCCTGTGTCATTGCCCTATTGCCAGGTGTGTACACACAAACATTCAAGATTGTTGGACAGAGTATCGCAGTAGGTGGATGGACTCACAATAGATCAGCCCACCCATCAGCTCTTGCCTGCTGCTGCACTGGGAAACCAAGTGGGCATAATTGGATCAAGTTGACACCTCTTTTTTTTAGGTAACCAGGTTTCAGTTATACATACAAGGTCAGCTTGCTTATCCAGGGTCAATGACAGGGTACTGACCTTTTGCTTTGTTTATAAGGATGATATTATTATTCTGTTGCTCAAATATCTTTAGACAAAAATATTGCATTTACAATGGCATTGTATCCAGTGGTGCCTTCTTCTCTTATAAGTTCACTTTAGAGGACGAGGAGAGGACCTTTCAGAACCTTGAGTGTAGGGAAATAGGTTAAAATGGGCTCCCTCCCTGTTCTGCTGATGAAAGCCTCTCCTGAATCGAAGAGCTTTCCTCTTTCACTGAAGGGATACCAACACTTCTTTGGCAACATCACAGGGTTCTTGCACAAATGAGATGGTCAGTGGTGCCTGATTTGGCACCCTCACACTTACATTTGTTTAGTTGGGGGAAGGAAGGCCTTTGGGAAGGCACTTAATGATGTAGGCAAAGTGGAAGATGCTATCAGACACGCCTGAAAGAGTTTTTCCAAGTGTATTTGTTGAATGGGTTCAAAGGTGTGTTTCCACTCGTGGAGACTAGTTTGAATATTTCCATGTTGTAGACAAAAAGTTACTTTACATGAGTACATAGTGATATATTCCTCATGTTGCTAATAAAGTTGTTATGACCTGACAGGCATTATTTTGAATGCAACCCTCATACTTTCACTAATCTTGTTCTTCCCAACCTGTGTGCAACTTAATGTGCTTTGGAAGGCAAGATTGTGGCAGTGAGTTCAATACGGGGATGTATATATTCAGGAGAGTGCTTTAGGGGAATCTTAAATGAGTATGACGTGGAAGATCCTTATTTGTATTCATATCCAGATTTCAAGAAAATAAGCTACCCTTAAGTGCTTGGAATTGATAAACTGTTAATTTACAAAGGTGGAGAATGTGTTATCTTCAAACAGTTATGTGTCTAGTTCTATCACCTTGTTTGCATGCAAACAACTTTATGCAGAGAGGAGTCCTCTCTGGATTTTCACAGGTTCTAAGCATGTGAAGAGCCTCCACTGACAGAGGAGACTTTCCTCTTCAAAAAGTCGCTCTTTTGATGCTAGCAAGGCGAAAAAAAGCAAGGCTAGCACTCTTCTTGCCAGTATTCTTGCCAGTATACCAGTGCAACTCAACTCCTATTAAAAAAAGAAAGAAAGGAAAGGAACTATCCCCATCCCCTTCTCTGAGTAGAGTGGCAAAAGGCGAGAACTTAGTCCATTCTGGGAGAAGAACAGGTTGCTTACCTGTAACTGTGGTTCTTCGAATGGTCATCTGTGCCCTCACACAATGGGAATGGGAATCTTCGCGCATGTGCAGTAGCGTTTTGCAAAGTTTCAGAGCTGAGCAGGTTGGTAGGAACCCCTCCCCCATTTGGTACTGAGCATGCTTAGTCCCGCCAAACTAACAGTCTCTCCTCAGTTTTGAAGTCCGCCGAAGCAGGGACCTGAAAGAGGGGAGGCTGGGTGGCTGTGTGTGAGGGCACAGATGACCATTCGAAGAAGCACAGTTACAGGTAAGCAACCTGTTCTTCTTCTTCGTGGTCTCTGTGCCTCACACAATGGGAGATTATTTAGCTTACCATTGGATGGCGGGTCACGTCCTAAATGACAGAGGACAGCAAGACCACCGTATCCCTATGAAACACCAGGAAGGGCTCATCTGAGCGTAGAGCAGTCAGTTCTCCTGCTCTTCTAGCTGATGTAACAGTGACCAAGAACGCTGTCCTTAGAGTAAGATGGCGGTCATCAGAGGTGGCCATGGGTTCAAAGGGATGGTGCATAAGCTGGAAGAGGATGAGAGACAGCGACCATGGGGGAAGCAGTGGGGAGACAGAAGGATAGAGATGTTAAAGGCCTTTGAGGAACTGTTTGACTGTAGCATTCCTGAAAAGTGCCGAGGAAGGAGAACCACATGGTTGGTAAGCGACAATTGTGGAGAGATAGACCTTGAGAGAGGAAAAGGCCAGCCCTTGCTCCCAGAGAGACAGGAGGAAGTGGAGCACTGTCGACAAGGAGGCCAGAGAAGGGACCTCACCATGAGTCTATGGGAAGGCTGCGAATTTGCACCACTTGTAGTCGTAGGACCTGCAAGTGGATTCTTTCCTAGCAGCCGTGAGAACTGCCTGGATAGCAGGAGAGTCTAAATGTTATCCTCCATTCATGCAGGCGGAGGAGAGGAAGGTCTGGGTGAAGCACGTGACCGAGTGTGAGAGGAAGTCAGGTGTGCATGGAAGTCGCACCCTGCGGCCCCGAGAGATGGTGAGAAGGGGACCGAACCAATGTTGTCTTGGCCAATAAGGGGCTACGAGGACAACTTCTGCCCTGTCCGCAGCAATCTTGGCTGCTACTCGGCCCAGGAGAGGAAATGGGGGAAGATGTAAACGAACCCCCCATCCCTAGGAAACTGGAACGCGTCCCCGAGAGAGTGGCATCCCACGCCAGCTCTGGAGCAATAGCGGGGCACTTCTTGTTCTGGTCGGTTGCAAAGGGATTGATGGATGGAGTGCCCCATCGGGATACTATCCAGTGAAAAGCGGCACTGGAAAGGGACCACTTGTGGTGGCACACTGTGTCCCTGCTCAGCGTGTCCGCTGTAGTGTTGTCCCATCTCGCCAGATGAACTGCAACTGGATGTATCCACAGCAGAACGCACCAATCCTATATGCGCAGAGTCAGATGGAGCAGGGTGGAGGAGTGGGTGCTTCCCTGCTGGTTGACGAAACAGACAGCTGTTGTATTGTCAGACAGGATCTGGATGGTCCGTCCGACAATGAGGTTCCAGAAGGCCTGAAGAGTCTTGAAGATTGCTAGGAGCTCTAACGCATTGATATGTAGATGCCTTTCCGGGCCGGTCCAGTGGTCCTGGACAGAGAGGCAATCGCAGTGGGCTCCCCAACCGAAGAGAGATGCATCAGTGGTGATGGTAAGTGATGGACAGGGTTCGGTAAAGAGCATTCCTGATGGTGTGGGTACAGCCGCCAGCGGAGGGAATCCCTGAGGGATTTGAAGAATCCAACACTGATCATCGAGGAGAGAGTCGAAATGCCTGAGGAACCAGTGTTGAAGAGGGTGGGCATGGAGGCAAGACAGGTAAGTGACTGCGGTCATGGCTGCCATGTAGCCAAGGAGCTGTTGAATCCGGCGAGCAGAAACAGACAGATTGCGCAGGATGGCGGCCGTGGCTCGGCGCAATATCCATATGAGTTTTATCGGCAGGAACGCCATGGTGGAAGAAGAGTCCAGAGTGGCCCCAATGAAATCTAGGGTACCGGTAGGTTCCAAGTAGGACTTTAGGAATTCACCCTGAGTCTGAGATCGGAGAGAAGGGAGAGGGCAATATGAATGCCCTCGTATAACTTCTGTTTGCAAGGCACCACCAGTAACCAGTCGTCCAGGTAGGGATACACCATGATGTGTTTCGTGCGGAGGTAAGACACCACAGGGGCCAAACATTTGGTGAAGACCCTGGGGGTGGTGGACAGGCTGAATGGAAGGACCTTGTATTGGTAGCACACACCATTAGCTGCAAACCACTGTGCTGGGGGCGAATGGCGATATGCAAGTAGGCTTCTTGCAGATCTATGGACGCGAACCAGTCCCAACGCTTGAGGAGGGGCAGGATGGATGACAGCATGACCATCTTGAACTTCTGGTGGGGGGGATGGAAGAGTTGACCACCCGGAGGTCCAGAATAAGTCGGAAAGTACTGTCTGCCTTCAGTACGGTGAAGACCCAGAGAAGAAGCCATTGGATTTGGCTGAAGATGGCAGTCTCTCTATGGCCTCTTCGTGAAGGAGGGTATCGATCTCTTCGAGAAGGGCAGGACTGGGGGGCATAGTGTAGAAGACACCGAGAGCAGGAGTAGTTTGAAACTCAGGCAGATGATGGTCAATACCCAGGAGTCTGAAGTGATGGAGTACCAGGTGTTGAAGTGGCGAGCCGGTCCTGGGGTCTTGGACAAGTGGCTTGGAAGATGGAAGTGTCAGGGTTGGCAGGATTTGGCTCCTCTGAGCATGAGCAGAGTGCAATCTGTAAAGCAAGGCTTTGCTGCAGCAGAGGGTCCCAGTGAAGCAGAAAGTATTCTGGAGGCTCATTGAGTAAGAATTAGAGGCTTGATCTATTGCCGGACTCTAAGATAAGACTTAGCAAAAACATACCAGCAATCCAGCAATTAGAGAAATAGGAATAACAGAAGATAACGGAGAAAAATTGGGCAGCATCTCTCCTCACAAACAATATACTGCCAATAGCATGGCAGGTCCAGCTAGGGTGTCTAACTGGCAGCTGGTCAAGGCAAACACCAGCCTTTTTATGCTACCTTGTCACCCTGGAACAAGTGGGGTGACCCAATCAGTGCTCTGGCGTGTGGTCTTCTCTAATACACAAGACATAGCCGTAACAGTTCTGCTAGCCTTGCACCTGGCTGTCTGGCCACACCGCCTCTTCGCTCTGCTGTCCACTCATGGGAAAACCTTGCCTGCCTGACAACAACCTTGACAGGAAGAGTGGTAGAGGTGGTGACCTGCAAAGGAAGTCAAAAACGGGACTTGGTAGTTGAAGAAGACTTCTTAGAAGATGGTTGGTAGTGCCTGAAGAAGTGGCGAGATGAAGAAGCTAGCAAAGAAGGTTGGTGAGATGTGCGACGTGGAGAACGCGACCTGTAAGAGTAGGAGCATCTCCATGAGGAGCAAGATGAAGAGGGTCTCCTAGGCTGGGCCAACGTATGAAGACCCATCTTCTTCACTGTCAGATGAGCTTTCATCAAATGGTCCATAGCATCATCTGTGGTTGCGTGGAAGAGGCCTTGACCATCGAAGGGAAGATCTTCGATCCTCTTCCTATTGTCTTTGGTCAGGCCAGCGGACAAAGCCATGCAAACCGGCAAAGGGCGATCGCAACCACCATCACCCATGCTGCACCCTCAGCATGTCAGGAACATACGATTTGCTGGTTTGAGAGTGCCACAGACTCGTTATAAAACTGGGTGGCGGTAGCCTGGTGGTTGTCTGGCAAGTGGGATATCAGAGGGAAAAAGTGGGATATCAAGAGGCAAGTGGGATATCAGAGGGAAAAATCTAACCCATATGTTTCGTTGATATGCCGCTAGGCAAGCCTGAGTGTTGGAGATTCAGACGATCAATAAAATCGACGAGCAAAGATATTCAGATGACGACCGTCATGATCAGGGGGAGTTGTATGGGCTCTCTTACCCCCTTTTGTTTAGGAAGACTCAGTAACAATCAAGTTTGGAGTCAGATGATTGAAAAGAAAGTCAGCATCCTTCCGTTGCATTTAGTAAAGATGCTACAGGCGGTGAGGAATCAGCTGGAAGGAGGCCGGTTGGGACCATGGATGCTTAAGCACCTCCTGCAACATTGGAAGAAAAGGAATCGGAGCAGTTGATGCAGAACGCATGTTGATGTAATGGAATACTGGGTCCTGTACTGTCGGCGCAGGCCCAGAGATGTCAGGGCCCAAGGCATTGGCCATTCTTACAAGGATGTCTGAAAACTGCTTTACATCCTCTGGAGCCAAGTTGGGGTTTGAGTCTCCGAAGGCAAGAAGAGGTGTGAGACTGTGGTGTGGAGTCCGTGGAATCCTCACTGGAATCATAAGAGCTGGAGGATGGAGAAGATGGAAGCGATCAAGGGTTGTGGCCTCGAGCTGCCGAAGGTGCCCCGGGAACAGCCAGTGAAGCAGAGACCGAGACTGGTATAACAGATGGAGTTGGTACAGAGGTCAGTACTGGAGTCGATATCGGAGCTGGTGCCGACGATATTGGTAGAACAGTCGGGATTGGTACGACGACAGACTGTGTTGGTAACAAGGCCAACGAAGTAGGTGGCAGGAGAGATGCCGTCTGAGTGTCCAGCAGAGGCCGAGACATCATCGCTGTCACTCAAGGTGGAGGCAAGACAGCCCTGTAACAAGGTAAAGATCACAGGACCGACGACAAGGATGAAGTGGAGAGCCTTGGTAGTAGACTGATCGAGAGCGAGAGCGGGACCGAGAGCGTCGGTGCCGAGGTGAACGACAGTATCATGATCCCAAAGGGGAGTGTGACGGAGTGAGAGCATCGAGGCTGATATGGAGACCAGCGACATCATCAGGATGGTATCGGTCGCAATATGCAGGCAAATAAGAATGATATGAGCCAGGTTGCTCTCTCCAAAGATGCTCATGGCCATAACGAGCTGTATAAGATGCTGATGAGAAAGGCAAACCCATTCTCGCTGATGCAACCTCATAAGCTCCACGGTAGCCATGGTCCCGACGATGAGGAGATGAGGAGATCTGCCTCTTTCACCACGTCCTGGAGAGCGGGCCTCACTGGCTTGAGGCTGGTCTCGGGAAGAAGCCAGAGGAGTGTCCGATATAGGCGGACGGTCCATCTCAGGGCGACCAGAAGAAAGAGCTGGAGGAAGCAGAGTCTGGGAGGATCCGTCTCCAGGCTGACCCGACGTAGCGGGTGGAGAAGCTGTAGGTGAGGCCAACAGTCCAGGTTGGACATGAGGTCGATATTTGCCGGGACAGAGAGCACCGGAAGCTGGCTCGGATTACTCACTGGCGAAATAGCAGGAGCCTTGACCTTTTCCACAGTAGAAGCCTGAGGCTGCGTTGGAGGAGGCGTTGGTAGAGGACCAAGAGAAGTCAGTCGAGTAGCTGACAGATGGGTAACAGGCAAAGGACAACAGTGCTTCTCCTCCTTCTTTGGAGCCATAGAAGAGTGGCGAGAGGAAACCCTCTTCCGCTCTGCCAAGGTAGGAAGCTTGCGAGGCTGTTGGATTGAAGTCCGCTGTGAGGTGGAGGAGGCATCTCTAGAGCTAGAAGACAGAACAGCAGGGATCTTTGAGAGCTTTGGAATCCTCCTCAAAGAAGAGATCGGCAGCAAAGTCGATGCTGATACTGAGGTTGTTGGTACCGAGGAGGGAGTCGATACTGTCGACGTCATGGTTGAAGATGACACTGTGGTCAGGGGACCTTGCGAAGGCCACAGTACAACAGAGGCAGTAAAGAGAGCCGTATTCGAAGCCGCCTGATCTTTCAACCGAAGAGCTTGCTCCCAACTGTAATATTTCAAACAGGAGGCCCTGTTCTTAAGCATCTGTGAGGTAAACTCTTTGCAAATAGAACAGGCCAGAACGTTACGGCCTTCCCTGAGGCAGAACAAGCACTTGGAGTGGGCATTGGGCAGTGAAACCTTGCGGCCACAGGTAACGCACAATTTGAAAAGAGAAGACATAAGATGGAAGAAGGGTCCTTACAGTCTTTTATCCTGGAAGCAAATAGCCAGAAATCTAAGAAAATCCAAAAAACAGAAACTGCTCAGTGAGGAAGCCTTCTGAGATGCTAACTGATCAGTGGACAAAAAGAAACTGAGGAGAGACTGTTAGCTTGGTGGGACTGAGCATACTCAGTACCAAATGGGGGAGGGGTTCCTGCCAAGTTGCTCAGCTCTGGAACTTTCCAAAATGCTACTGCACATGCACAAAGATTCCCATTTCCATTGTGTGAGGGCACAGAAACTACAAAGAAGAACCTAAAAGAACTGCCAGCCCCCTCTACTCTCTCTTCCATGGAGCCACTCCTGCCTTTTTGAATGTCTGGGTGGGAAAATGGTGGTGGTGACAGCAACTCTTTTGTGCTTCCCCTCAAAGAAGGACCAAGAAAGCAGAGTCGGTCAGTGCTTCTTTTAGGTTCTCCTGGGATGGACTGAGCTCTCACCTCTTGCCACACTACTCCGAGAAAGGGATGGTTCCTTTTTTTGAGAAGAGTTAGTACTGTGCCTTAACTGTTACCAAAATAAAAACCATTCCCTTCTCTGAGTAGAGTGGCAAAAGGTCTTTTTTAATGCCTGGGTGGGAAAATGATGATGATGGCACTCTTTCCTCTTCATTGACTAACTTACCCACAGGTAATATCAAAATCCTTAATTTTGGCCCCTAAACCTGTCCTTGACTTATACATAAGGTCAACTTATACATGAATATACATGAAAAGTATTGTTAAATGTAAATGAATTTTAAGGTTCAAATCACATTTCTGAAATTGACCAATATCTTGGATTTACAAGAAAGGTGGAATCTCAAGTCGTAACAGATGTTTGCATCGTTTTCCTAACGCCAGTTCTACTGCTGGCTGGCCCCTATGATTTCTTATGGCAACTCTGTTACCATACACGCTTGAAATATAGAGGCACGCTGTGTCCAACTGCATCTAGTGTATGTTGGTAGATTGTATCTGAATAAATAAAATAGAACTAGAGATCCTTAAGTCTGTCTCCGCAACTTCTGCAGTTAGCTATTGTGTGCTTCATTTTTGGGCTACATAGTTAATGGGCTAGTTATCCTGCCAGCCTCAGGGTGCAAAATACATCCTGTTTACTTGAATCTTTGGTCTCTTCAAGAAATGCATGGAGGACTTAACAAGCAGCCCACTGAGCTGTGTATTCTTCAAGCCAAAGAGGCAAATTCAGTAATGAAGTGGTACATCTGGTGACTGGCTGTTTCATTTCATAATGAAAGGCTATTCATGATAATTAGGTTACACTAAAAATAAGACAGACTGTTTTTCAGGATTTTTTTTTTAAATGAAATGTGGCATTGTATCCAGTACAGTGTTAATAGGGCACTGAAGCACTTGAGTACTTTTGCTCTCCTCCCCCAAGAAATACTGAATTCATGGTTTCTGTTGCTCTGTCATCATACTGGTTTTTAATTGTTTCCATGAAAAACCTTTTTTTTTACTATTAAAAAAACATAAAACATCAAAACATTACAAATAAAATATGTCACATCAAGCTGCTACAGAAGTATTTTAAGCACCATATTCTAATTTTCCATATATGTATAAAGATAAATTGTTTAGACCATTAACAAATAAAATTAAAATGGATTTTTCTGGAACTTCAAAAGCTCATGAAGGGCCATGTGGAGATAATTGTGTTCGAACAAACACAATAAAGAGTGAGGGAGGGAGAACACATTGAAAAACATTTGTGAGCCACACTGTGGCGCCGCTGGGTGTGATGTATACCTGCATGTGTGGGTACATGCACACATTTCTCCTCCCACATCCCACCAGTCTGCTAGATATTCTCAAAGATGTTTCACTAACTTGCACATTCCTCTCAGCCTACCTCAGAAAGCTCGCCTTTAACATTGGCATACTGATACCAAGGAATCTGATTTAGCTGCATTTCTTTCCTCCCATTGAATCCTGGGAACTGTAATTTAGGAGGGTTCGAAATGAGATCTACAAGAAAATTCTCAATACCCTTGCTATACTGCAGTCCCTGTTCTTTGTAGGAGTCCCTAGCAGTTCAACTGTTGTACAAACTTTAGTAATATCTAATGTTGTTGATGATGATGATGTTGTATGCCTTCAAGTCATTTCTGATTTATGGTGACCCTAAGGCAAGCCAATTACAGGGTTTTCTTGGCAAGATTTCTTGGGGCAGAGGAGTTGCCCTTGCCTTCCTCTGAGACTGAGAGGGTTGGAGTTGCCCAAGGTCTCCCAGTGGGTTTCCATGGCTGAGCAGGGATTTGAACCTTAGTCTTGAGAGCCATAGTCCTATGTTCAAACCACTGTTTTGCAGTGGCTTAGATATCTAATATCTACTATATATCAAAATGAAAAAAGAGAGATGGGGAAAAATTATACCCCTAGCTCTGCATTTGATGTTTTCATAATAGAAAACAATTACATACGAAAAGGTTGCATTATTGACCCTACGGGAGCCATGTTTCAGATGCTTGAGTATAAATGTGTATTCATTAAATGTACTTCTCACTATGGTTTTCTTTCCTGTAATAGTGAGCCTGACTTTGCTATGGGGAAGGGGCAGGGGATGGGGCAGGAGAAGAGTTAAAAGGGAATAAGATGAATTGTGATATTACAAACACTAGCAACCAGTGCTGTGCACACCCCATTTCTGCTACAGCAGTTTCTGAACAAAACACAGTAAAATATATTCCACAATGAGACTATTGCTTAAGGTCAGCTGTAAGTTCTGCTTCAATAAAGTATGTTCTTTGGTACGAAAACCAAAACTAGTAAATTCCAAGTGTGTCTGCCTTAAGGGCTTGCAGAAGATAGAAGATATTTTTTAGATAGTGGGGCTTTAGAAGTCCTTGATATTTCTCCTGTGGTGGATATGAAATCTGCTTCAGCAGAGTGTACCTGTTAAATAGCAAGTGTGTGTCAATTATGAAAAAGATAATGCACACAAATACACACAGAGAAAGAAACACATTTTCAGACAAAGATCTTTCTACCAGAGATTTCTGCTCAGATTTGGTCTAGAGCAGTGGTTCTCAACCTGTGGGTCCCCAGATGTTCATGGACTTCAGCTCCCAGAAGCCCTGAGCATTGACCATAGTGGCTGGGACTTCTGGGAGCTGAAGTCCACGAACATCTGGGGACCCACAGGTTAAGAACCACTGGTCTAGAGAATAGTAGTGTGTTGATGTAGGCAGATACAGGCTTCATAATCCAATGGTGTGAATCCCTGAAAAGAAATAAAATTATATATTTTAAGTCTGTTATTAATCCTAGAATATGTGAAGAGCAGAAGAGTTAAAGAGTTAAAGACCTCACTGAAGGTGAAGACAAATCTATACATATTTTTAAAAAATCAAAATGTGTTATTCAGCAGCATACTCAGCTAGCAGCTGAACAAACATGCATGCATATTACCAAGTTACACAGGCTTAACTAATTTAGTTGGGGCAGTTGCCCTTGTAACCTGTTCCATTGTGCTGCTACTATCTCCACCTCTAATTGGGTAGTTTTGCAAGGCCACCTGTGGCTAAGGCAGAGCTCAGAAAAGTTATTTTTGGCTTACAATTCCCAGAATCCTCAGGCCAGCATAGCCTTTGGGCATATTGGTTAGAGATTCTGGGAGCTGTAGTTCAGAGGTAACTTTTCCAAGCTTTGAGTTAGGGTTGCCTGAGATTAGGAGAGTTTGCTGCTTGTATTGAAGGCTAGCTGGGGGTGGGGGTGTCATTTGGCCAGACTTTGAAAGAGATGAAAAAGGCCAGCCTCTTTTAGTCCGTTCTCTGGAAAGCTTAACTTTCTCAAGAGACAGAGAAATGAAAACAGGGGAATGGTAGTGAGCACAATATAAGAGGAAGAGGTATTCTGTTTATTTCACCACTGGATATACAGGTATAAACAAAATGGGTGTGCACTGGAGCAAGATGTGTTGACATTTGCTCAAATCCATGTGAAATGATTATTTTTTTGCTTCTCTTTTTTCTTGCTGAATTTTTTTTCTTGTTTGCTTGCTGAAACATACTTTTCTATGTCTGTTTCTAAGCCCTTTGCCACTGGGTGACACTGTTTCACTATATATTCTTGTGGCTCACGAAAACAAAGCTTAAAATTGGACACAATGCCATTAGCATTATTATCACCAGAATTTATCTGAAAGATCCAGTCGTGCCAAAGGCTGATACTTCTCTTCACCTTTCTTCAATTTTAAGACTATACACAATAGTATCATAGATAAATTTTCTATACTGTTCTTTGTAGTGTTAACATGTTGAAGTAGTCTGTAGCTAAAAGAGAACTCATACTGAATTCTCTATAGATTTGATGTTTGGCTGCATGCTAATGAAGTCCTAGTTACATTTTTGGAACAGCATTGATGTAAATTACTTGTAAACATCTGGGGTTATATAATTCCTACTGTATATGCTGACCTCGTGTGTTCCTTCCCATTCTCTTCCTACATGCTTTCATGTCCCATCTACCCTGTAGATGTCTGTTTGGATAAGAAGGTGTATTATAAATCAAGTTGTATGTTAGAAGTCACTGCAGTGAATATGTCATGAAATTCAGATTCTCTCTGCCAAAGTGGCTTCAAGCTTTTGTAGAAACTGAATAGAGCCTGTTTTAGTATCACCACTTTTCTCTCTCTTCATCTAACCACACTGGAATTCAACTCACTCAGCCTCCCTCCCTTTGTTCTTCATGCAGCCCCCACTCCTATTCCCCCAAAAAACCAACTGAGTCTGCTCATGTGCCTTAGGCATCAGTTTCATTTGCAAACATGAGATGTAAATCTTTCCAGTACAAGATGAACGTTATCTCAGTATGCCTGCTAATGTTTGCTAATCAGGCTGCTTTTAGGCACTGCTATAGAACACTGTTAAAACAACATGCATCTTGTATTGCATCTCACATCTTACTTCTGGCCACATCTTTCAAGAAATATGGATTTTTAAGAACAAAGCAGTTTGTAAATGCCCAGAGCCATCACCACTTCCTCTGTGATAACTTCCTCTGAGTGAGCTGGTAGGTGACTGAAAGACGGCAGGAGGTGAATAGGTAACTGAACTGGTAGGTAAAGTGTCTGGGGTTTTTTTGTACTCTTACACCGAGATGAGTAAAGTGTGGTTCCTGGGCCACAGATAGCCTCCACTCCTCCATTCTGCAGCCCCCAAGTGCCTCAACTTCCTTAATTAAAAGCATCTGGCAAAAGTTATCTGATTTTTAACTGAAAATTATCACACGACTTCCTCCTCACACGCTAGAATTGAGTTACTGACTTCCGTGTGCAGAAGTCCCTTAAGCTTCAGGAGATGGGGTGGAAAAGAGGCTGCCAGTGAGACAAGCCACCTTCATGATCTTGCTTCCTACTCACATGCTAGGACTGAGTTATTGACTTCCATGTGCAGAAGTCCCTTAAGCTAGGGGGAAGTGGGATCAAGACAAAGGCTTGCCTCACCTGGCAGTCGCTTTCCCACCACCGCTGTCCTCTACCCCAAGCTTAAGGGACTTCTGCACATGGAATTCTATAACTCATGCTGCCACATGAGGAAGAAGTGGGTGGCTCGTCTGCCTTCAGAGAGGATCTGTGAAATGGCGGGAATCCAAGTGTAGTGTCTGGTGCCAATCCATGCCTCCTTCCATTTCACAGATCCTCCCATCTTTCTACTGCCCCATATCTATTGTGGTTTCTTTTGGGGTATCACATATTTTCTGATGTTATAGAAAGCATGATTGATCTGAAGCCATTTGCCCCATTAATTTCACTTACCAATGAACAACCTCCTCTCAGTTTAATTGCAGCTTCTCTGCAGCCTCTCTGTGCAGCAGGGGGCATGCTGAGGATGTGGTCTGGGACCCAAGAGGGTGGTGTCCCAAAAATGTTTGGGAACCACTTGTCTGATAGAAGTTTTTAAGAAGTGTTTAAGGAAGTGACCTCATTACTTGCCCTGTTTATTTCTTTCTCGTACTCTGCTGGACTAGGTAGATGGCTGAACTTGCTTTTCCACGGAATTGCCTATATTTTTTGCTGTGGGTGAGCATGGCACATGGGGAGTCCTGAGCATTTTTTTCCATTGTTTTCCACTTGATTGAAGATACTGGAGTGTGTGACAGAACAGAGCCATCTTACCACTGCTAGAATCACATAGAATGCTAGAGTTGGGTAGAACAGATAAGATGGCACCATAACGTGTCTTATTGTGCCGATAATCAGTCTGGAAACACACTCTGTCTAAGCTTCCTAGCAAGTGTGATTCTATGAAATGTCTGCTTAAAATGAGGATTCTTTCATGCAACCTTTATTCTATATTTACAAACTAAGGAACTGGAAATATCAAGCTATTTTATTGTGAGACATTAGATCAGTGATTCCCAAACTCTAGTCCTCCAGGTATTTCAGACTTCAACTCCCAGAAACTTCAGCTACTGTGGCCATTGATCAGGGATTTTGAGAGCTGAAGTCTAACATACCTGGAAGACCAGAGTTTGGGAAACACTGCATTAGATGCATGCACTTATACTATATGATATATGATCTGTAGTAGAAATTATTATAATTAGCAGACACAAGCAATAGATTCAACTGACATTACTTCTGTGTTTGAGGATGCCTATTTTCCCCTCTACATTTTAGATAAACATACTTTCTTCTTTTCCCACCAGCATGAATGGGCACAGGGTTTCATACACTGCATTTTTGTAATTAATGTCTCCATTAACTACTGGCGTTATTGCCATGTTTCTTGGATCTAACAGTGTGCCCAGCTGACCATTCTTGCTACCCGCCTAATCAAGAAAACATTCTGTGATAATCTTCTGATGTTATGTTTCAGGCATGGCTGGACTAATTGCATGTCTCTTGCCAAGCTCATAAATTCACCTTAGCTTCCCCTGTTAATTCTATAAGAAATGGGGCAGATTTGTGAGAAAAGCTGTCTGCTATATAAAAGAGCAGATAAACAATAATTAACAGTAATCATTTGCGCTGACATTTGGTATTTAAAACAAGTAGCTCTTTCTTACAGGCTGCTTCAGCTAGTGCCTTTACAGTCCAACAGGAAGGCTGGCAGGCTTTGAACTGTGGGATTGGCATGGCTAGCTGTCTGTTACTTAGACTTCTTTGTGCATTTCATGCATATTTCTTCTTGTTGTCATCCCACCCTGTACAATTGGAGGATGGCATTATAATAATGAAGTGCATAAGTGCAAGAAGTAATTCTCAGGCATTTCATGAAAGGAACGTGTCATCTCCAAGCCTTATTAGATATAGGTATTCTGACATGTACAGAAGTGAGTTTCTATGCTGGTTACATAGTATGCAAACTAGCACTTATTCCACTGTATGAGAGAGATGCCCAATTCAGCCTTGTTCACCTGAAGTCACTACTTCAATAATTTTGTTGGAAGTATAGAAAGAGAATGCATGAATTATTTGTGCATTCTGTTTTTGGTGCTTTGTGCACTTTCTTTTTGGTTCTTCACATATCCTCCCTCTTTGGGGAGAAAGTAAAAGTTCTTTTCTCTGCCATTCTTACAGAGAAACACTATTTTTACCCTTGTTTAATTGGAAGCCTTTTAATCTTTTGAATCATAGAACTAGAAAACAACTCTTGAAGCTCCTTTATTTGCAGAAGTGTTTCTGTTTTGCTTTTCTTCCCTAACAAGTACACCAAGCCAGTTTACAAAAGAAAATACCTCAAAACCAAAATTTCAGTACTCTTAAAGTAAAAGAAGAGTTAAGGTTAGAGTATTAATCTCAAATTAAAAAAAAAACATTAAAAGGTCAGTGTAATAAACATATTTTTCTGCCTAATATGCTTTGGGAGGGAATTCTGTAATGGGATACTTCCATAGAAAAAGCCTTTTATTCTATGTTCCTGTGAACTGAACCTTTTTGTTTGGGGAAAACATACAAGGAGGCCTCAGAGGATGATCACAGTAAACAGGCAGGTTCTTAGGGGAAATGTTGGCTATTTGGATATCCTGACTGTAAGCAGCTGAGGTCTTTGTAGGTAAGCACCGGCACCTTGAATTAAATCAGGAAGCAAACTGAAAGAGAGGGCAGTGGGTGGAATGTAATATGATCTGTAAAGTGTAAATGTGAAGCATTCTGGCATGTTTTTCATGAGGTACACTTTCCAAATACTCTCCAAGGGAAGTCCAGTGTAGACTGCTTCAGCTTGAAATCTTTACAATGATCCTGTAAAGTGGGCAGGGTGCCATAAAAGAGAGTTTTGCTAAGCACTAGAGATAATATTTAAATGAGAAATTACCTGATTTGTAGTCTCTTAGTAACCCCCTATACACCTGCACGGAAGAGAATCTTAGTAGCAGGAACTCCTATCAGCAGACTGTCTTAAACAGAGCAGTCTCTGCAAAGATTTTCCATCAGGCATATTGAGCCTAGGTTTGGAAACTCGCTTACATGGAAATAAGTTGTGTTCTAGCTTAATAATTAAACTGGACTAATAACTCACTGTTTGCATTCCATAAACAGCCATAAATGAAACTGACACTGAGTATAAACTATCTGCTAAAAGGTAACTCCTTTGATGATTTGCTATGAGAAATGTTTGGAACATTGAACTCGTTTGTTTATCAAGCAAGAGAGGTTTGTATTTATTTTGACTTGCATATCTTTAGTTGAGCTATGTCTGAAAAACATGTCTAATGTACAGTGTTTACCTTTTGAAATACCTCTCTCCATGTTATGTAGTGGGCAAAGCCTTACTAGTTTTGTGCTTCAATTATTTTTTTTTTTAATGATGTGGAGAATTTAGAGGCAAAGAGCTGAGGGCTAGTAGACCAACTAACTATTTAAAATATCAAAGGTTTAGAAGTGTACCTCTAAGCAATTATGAGCAAAATGTTTGAGCTGATTGGTTTTGTTCAGCTTTGTAGATTCAGTCTCCCAGAAACTGGCACAGAGAGATCACTGAACACTCCTGTCCTTTGAAGTTGTTTAGGAACCACATAGCAAACTTAAAAATAAGGAAGAGCTCAATAATATGGAAGCCATGTGTGTGTTTCTCTTGTGACATTTGACATAGTCGTTCTGTCTGGAGGAGCTAGTGCTGTTGTCCACCGTGACTGGCACTGTTAGAAGCAACTGGGGGGGTAGTGTTTCTTTTTGATGCTTCATGCTTTGTTCTTATGTGTGCAATGCAATGTTTAGATGCAGAATCAACTTTATTCAGTTACTACATTTATGATATATACTTCCTTTTCTTTCAAAGTGGACTTTCCATAACTTTGGTTTTCAATCTGAGAGAAACACAAAAGAAAACAAGCTTTTCCTCTTTTGAATATTATAACTGGAAGCATGGTAAGATTGTTGATGAACCATAGAATCATAGAGACTGCAAGGGCCATCAAGTTTAACCACCTGCCATGCAGGAATACACCATCAAAGCATTCACAACAGATGACTATCCAACCTCTGTTTAAAAATTTACAAAGTAGGTTTGAAGATACATATGAATGTATATATCTGCTTTATACTGAATTAACTGGGCTTGGTAATGATCCTGCTGAATGTCAGGGAAATACAACCCCGTTTCCCTTGTATTAATATAGGGTCTAGATGGGTTCATAGTAGGTTTTCTTTTACCTCATCTGTAGCATGCACAAACCTGTTAGCGTCATGTAAATATTTAGAACAATCCCACATGCAGGCCCCTCTGCCCATTTTTTTGGGCTTTGCCAACTGCTGTCAGCATTTTTGTTTGTAATGAAAATGAAGGAAATTGTCTTCCTGGAAGCCCACAGAAATGGTGGTACTCTTCTGAAGCAAGACACGGAACCTCGTTGGATGCCTGAGGTACCCTCTGCAGGGTTTATTTGGAAGAGAAAGCACTCTCTTGGAGGCTTTCATGGTGCCTTTAACTGGTTGATTTTACAAATATTGAACTAGAACATAAGGAGTGTGGAAGGCCATGCCTTTTTTCCCCCTAGAAAGCAATTTGGCCAGCCAGCTCAGAGCTGAACAAACCAGTCTGGCAACCCTACCTGGGATGGTTGAGAGTGTAAATTGACTTTTCAATAGCCCAGGACGATGTGGTACAGTGATAGCAGGCTAATTAGGGATTGTGGACAAAATTACTGAAAGAACAACTCCTTATAAAAGGACAAAAGGTTCAGGTCCAGATTATTCGAAGGACTGTGTTCAAAGCTGCCCTTCTTTTGAGATCTTCTGAGAAGGCCCTTCTCTCTCTCCCACCACTCAAGATGCATTTGGTGGGAACATGGGATAGGACTTACCTACTAGATGCTCCCAGCCTCTGGAACTTGCTTCCCAGAGAAGCTGGACTGACATCCTACTTATTTTCTTTCTGCAAACATGTAAAACCCTTTTTATTCCAGCACACCTTTGATAAATGCCTTTTTAAAAGGAGAAACAGGCCTTTTATTTGTTGATGTTTTTAACGGTTTGTGTTTTTAACCTATTTTATGATAGCTTAATTGCTTTTCAGTTTTTATATTCTGTTGTTATCTATCTGTTGTAAACTGCCTTTAGTCCCATACTGGGAGAAAGGCAGGATATAATAAATGTAATAACTGTAGTACTACTTCTAGTAATAGTAGTAATTCCTGTGGCTGATGTGCAGATCCGAAATGCAGGTACATTTGAGGAAATATTTTCTGCATTGAGTGACTGATAATCAGATACCCTGTGTATAAAAACTGAAAGTAACAGTGTACCTTTTGCTATTGCCATCTTGTAGAAATTACAGAAGAGTCCTTGTAGATATTAGGGTATTTCTCTCATATATACATACATTCCATATATTTAGTAATACATTTAGTCACACCTTGTAATTTTTCCTCTTTCCTTCCAGGGTCAGCTACATTTCTTGCTGATAACTGGCATTGTCTCTCAGACACGAGTACAGGGTTTGAGGAGGGCCGATAATAGAGATCAAGAATAGGATCAAGAATAGGTTACCACAGTGTCTATAGCATTTACTGTGAGAAAGAAACATCTCAGTATGATCTGGAATGCAAATCTATACATTTAGGGGCACAGGAACTAGAACTCCGAAGAATTTATGCTAACTTTTAAAAATAATCCTCTATGCTTTGTTTCTGCTCTAATTAATTAATCCTTGTAATGCTTACAGCCTACTAGGGTCAGGAGATATTTGGATAACATTTTCCTGTTGTTCCATAAAGCTGAGCAAGAATGTTTTCTGTATTACAGATAACCTGAGTGAGGATTCTGAATTCAAAGAGCCTTCTTTTGTTCCAAGAAGTATCATGGCAGAACCAGATTACATAGATGAGGACAATCCTGAATTAATTAGACCACAGAAACTAATTAATCCTGTAAAATCATCCCGAAATCATCAAGATCTTCACAGAGAGCTACGTATGAATCAGAAAAGGTAAGAAATAATGTATTTACTTCAAGTAATGCAGCTCAAGTTTCTTATAATGTATGAACAAGAAGTTTGATCCTGGTGCCTGTTCTCATACATTTACAAAGTCAAACAATACTGGAAAACCTGTGGACCGCAAAATGTCATTGGACTTCATCTCCCAACAGTCGCTGCCAACATGGTCACTAGTCACAGATGCTGTGAGTTGTAGTTCCTTCACTTCTGCCATAAGGACATCATCCTTAATTGGAAAGAGAAAGGAAATCCTTGTTATATTTCTTATTCAGCACCCTGCAGAGTGTCTCTACATCAAGGAATTGATTGGCTGCCAGAGAGAGACATCACTAGAATATCTTGGTGTATTAATACTATTTTAACAAGTCCAACATTCTTGATGAAATCTTTCAGGGAAAAAACAAAACAGTGCAAATGGATATTGTTCCTTTCCTTCTGCATTTTAAAATGTAATGTTAATATTGCTTGCAAGAGCAGTACGTATTATTATCCAATTTAAAAAAATCAGTCTATGGGGAAAGTAGGCAGAAATCTCTCCCAGTCCTTAAATGGATATTTTACTGAACAATGACGTGAGAGGACTTTCAAGTGAAAAAGAGAGTTCCAAAGTATTGAGAATGGAAGCAA
Organism: Iguana delicatissima; assembly: GCA_948472985.1. Lineage (NCBI taxonomy): Eukaryota > Metazoa > Chordata > Lepidosauria > Squamata > Iguanidae > Iguana > Iguana delicatissima. The sequence continues at coordinate 67,456 of CAOKZL010002554.1, read as the reverse complement.
ATAAAACACGTGGTATTACAGTTGAGAGGAGATAAATCCATGATGTTCTATAAATGTTTTTATATGTAAGTGTCATGGAACATGATGTGACTTTGTCCAAAGTTAAACTTCTTTTGATAAAGTCCTGTCATTGCTGCATCCATATATGTCAGAGTGCCAGCCATTCGTGGAATTGATAGTGCTGTAAACAACTGTGCAGTTAAGTCTTTTGTGGTAAGAAAATCAATAGCATGACCTTTTGAAATGTTGTTTAGTCCACAGTAAATGTATATTCACTGTGGAGAGAGCAACAAAAATGATGATGATGTTATTTTGATTATCATTTGAGGAGTTGAAGTCAGGCTGATTTTTCTTTATCAAGATAAAACAAAGATTGCATTTCCATCGTTCCTATTGTGATCTTGCTTTGAAGCCTTGCATTTCTATCCCATAGTTTAGAATGAAAACTGCCAAGTCCTCAGATATTTAGGGTTCATCTGCCTGACCTAGAATAGTAATAACTAATAGCAATAGCAATAGCATTTATTTCTATACCGCCTATCAACTAGTGTTATCTAAGCGGTTTACAAAGTCTCCAAAGCTGTGCTTATTGCACATGCAGACTTCAGCTGGATTTACTGCTGTTTTGAGGATTGTCCAACACTTGATTAAATATTGCACCCTGTATTGATTCTGTGCCAGAGCACCTTATGAATGATAAACAGCTGCTTGTTGCAGATTCAGATAGGGGACTCTAAATACATGAATCACTGGGAACATGATTGTAGTGTAAGTCTACAATATTGGCACTTGACAGTTGAGGCCTAATGCGTGTGTGTACATCTGTATGGGTGTGAAGAAATAGTCTTGTATTCTTTTCTTACCTAGCAGTACTGAACTAAGTCCTGTGTATACACAGTGAAGAATGTCTCTGCACTTCAACTCCTTCATGGTTAGATGGATTGAAGGCTAGGGCCCACACAGTGCTTTTTCCTGCCAGGAATGTTCCCTGATGGCATGAGTGAAGCAGTATACACAATTGTTGCCTACAGCAATTTTGTGAGATAGAATGGTATTTTGGCCCAAATCCAGTTAGCAGCCCAAGCAGAACGTATACATTAAATCTATGGAATTTACTCAAGTGTTCACTTACCCAGTGATATCCCAAAATGTGAGTGACCCAGAGGTCTATCTGCAGTGCCAGTGTCTCTGTGGAATGGTGGAGAATTATTAGCTCAAAAGGGAGGCCTGCAAGAGGGGGGTAACCTTATAGGATCTTTCTACCTATATATACCAGTAGTAATGCAGGGATACCAGTTGGAGATTTAAAGAAGGTTTTATTGGAGTAAGTCACAATCAATCTAAATTGATTCCTCCTGGAAATAGGTGAGTTCTAAGCATCCAGTGGATGTTTTCCAAATTTCCCTGTTTCAGAACAGGACTTTTAAAAGGAAAATTGAGAAAGCATCCACTGGATACTTGAAAGTCACTTGTTTCCAGGAGGAATATATCTAAATTGGAAGAGACTCAAGATTCAGTCAGATGATGTGACTGGGAGTACTACAATTCTCTGCATTCTTCTTGGAGAGAAACGCAGGGAGCTGACTGAAGATTAGAAGAGATGGTATCTAAATCCTCTTTAGATCCAGCATACATGGATGGACCTCTCTCCACCATTCATCTGCCTTTAGTTAACTACACACAGAGGGAATTTGGAGGAACATTGATAAATAGTATGTGAACAATGCAAATTGATAGAAAGGTAAACTGAGATGATTATGAATGATTAGATACCAGCAGTAAATGTTCAGTGGAAGCATTGTATTAGCTGAGCCAGGGTATGGGCAGATTGTTGATCCTTAAGGTAGGGAAGAGTTGTAAAGCTGGACAATTCTTTTAGTCTCCATGGTACTGTATATTTCTCAATACAGATTTGTTTGGTGTTGAGTATTTCTCAAATGGCTATCGAAAGTGTATTTGTGTTCTGTGCTAGTGTATTCAGGGAAAGTGGGCGGTGAGGTGTGTCCTACTTTTCATAATGGGATTAAACATCAAAGTCCAAGTACCCCCTTGGAAAATTTTATGAAAGAGCTAAAGACCATTATTTTTACATGCCTGTTCTTATCCAGATTCAAAGCAGATTCAGGAACTGAATTTTATCCATATAATAGTGTAAACCACTTCTGCATAATCAGAAGTCTTTTTCTTTCTTACACCTCTGTATGTATACACATACACACTCAAGTCATATAGTACATGTCTCCTCAGTATTTCTGTTTCCATTATTATGCTTCATAGCAGAGTACTATATATATTTGTGTACAAATCAACCTCGTGTATAAGTCAAAGAAAGATTTTGGGGCCAAAATTATTTTGGCATGACCCCTGGATATGTAGAGGGCCATTCCACAGAGAGGGGAAAATAGCAGCACCACCTCAGGGGGCCAGCCACCCCCGGCCACCCCCCCCCCAGCCATTCAAAAAGGCCTTTCACCACTCTACTCAGAGAAGGGGATGGTTCCTTTTTTGATAAAAGTTAAGGTACATTATTAACTCTTATCAGAAAAGGAACCATTCCCTTTGCTAGGTGGAGTGGCAAAAGGTGAGAGCTTAGTCTGTCTTGGTAGAACCTAAAAGACTCACCACCACCACCACCACCACCCTTCTCTTGGCGCTCCTTTGAAGGGAAATGCCAAAGAGCCACCATTGCGACTGCTTTTTCTCCACCCAGGCATTTAAAAAGGCCAAAAGCAGTGCTGCGATGGAGAGAATAGAGTGAGTTGATTCTTCTTTTGGATTCTTCCAGGATGGACTAAGTTCTCGCCTTTCACCACTCTACTCAGAGAAGGGGGTAGTTCCTTTTGAAAAGACTTAAAGTACAATACTTACATTAACCCACTGATATATCAGCCCAGACATGGGGGGGGGTCAATTTTTTGTCTAAAATTTCTAGATTTATACATTAATGTATACAGTACTTAATTCTGGATTTCCACATGTTTTCATTGAAAGTTCAGTTTACAAGATGCACACCACAGATTGCTAGTGCTGAGCTTCTTCTGCTCATTAATGTGGATGTGGGAATCACATAGCCTTCCAGATGTTGTTGAAGTGTAATGCCCATCATTTCTCTTTATTGGCTGTGTGGCTAGGATTGATAGGAATGACATTTCAACAGCATCTAAATCAGTGATTCCCAAACTCAATCATTTTGGGTGTTTTGGACTTCAGCTTCCAAAATTGCCATCTGCCTTGGCTAGTTATCAGGGATTCTGAGAGATGAAGTCCAAAACACCTTGAAGACCAGAGTTGATCTAGCGGGATGCATGATTCCAACTCCTGCAGCATTAATTCTGGTATTCCCCTTTTAAAGTAAAAGAGACTTCTAACTCAGAGCAAACATGCCAGAAAAAATAAGCCTACCAGCTAACTGTAGAAATAGGAAATAAAAGATTGCCAACTCTAGTCCTTTGAAGTTTGCTAGTAGCCTGGTATTTACTTTTTTTTCTGGGAAAAAAACCTGAGCTGATGCTAGGGAGCAGGGAAGATTGCAAGATAATTCCTGTGAGTGGAAGTTTATGCTGGAAGCTGTGGACAGCTGTCCCAGGGTTTCACCTCTACCACTGAATATCTTACAGACGCAGAGAGTCCTCACATGCTGGGTGCACTCTATACCTGGGTACAACATCTTTTCAAGTGGGAAATTGATTGTTTAGAGTCTTACCCACAACTGTGCCAACAAGCAGAGACTGGATTCATTTGTTGACTTACCTGTTCTCTTTCCCTGCATTCCAGGGACAGGGGAAAGCCATGAGCAAATTGAATTTAGTTCTTTCAGTATTATAGGGAGCATTTGTGAGTTAATTGCTTCTGCTGCAATACAAAGCCACCGGCCCATCTGGCAAATGATTGTGTTAGGACTCCTCTCCAGTGAGGAGCTGTTCCCTGTTCCTTTAACTGTGGGCTCCTTCTTCCTTTTGGGCTAGCAAAAAAAGGCAAAGAATGAGCCAGTGTTTGAGGGCACTTCAGCTTGCCCTAGAACAAGCGAGAAGGAAACTGTTCACTGTGTGTAACTTCACTATGTAATCAGTTACCGAATGTGTGGTGAACATAAACACTGCTTGACTCAGTGCCTCACCACCCTCATCTGTTAGTGATATCTAAATCAGTGCACCAGTGTTTTTCCCACGGTGTGTAAGGGACCAGTACCATATTTGTGCCCATTGGATACAGTTTTTTTCTTTCCTGATAACTTTCCAGGGCCAGCAGCTGATGACTTCTAGTGTGCACTGATCTAAATGATTTCCTCTGTCTCTATCTCCCCTCCTCTCCCTCCCCCCACTTTGAGATTTAATAGTGTCTATAGTACCCACTCAGTAAATTTTGAAGTGCGGTCCCTCACCAGGACAGTTTGCATAATGGGATCCTCAGAGTGAGTCCAGAAGTGCAGGCAGCTATGCTGATACAAAACAATTTCTAGCAAAGTTTTCATCTCCACCAGGACTAGATTTTTTTGTAAAGCTAATCGGTTTTGCCAACTCAAGACCAAGCTACCCATAAATGCAGCAGAATTACAACAGAGTTAACTCTTAACAGCACATAAACTTTGGGAAAATCAGTTTCCATTCCACTTGTGGTGAGGACAGTAGTTAATTTCAGAGGGAACAGAGGAGTCCAAGGGGGATGGCATATGTTGCTGTAGCCCCTGACAATCAAAAGTCTTGGGGGTTTTACCCTGTGAATTCCGGCTCCCTTACACCAGTGCTGCTTAGGCAATCTGACTGGGGGACTGGAATTATTTATTCTAATGTTCCACAGACCAATACCATATTCGTGGCCATTGACTACAATTCTCCCTTTCCTAGAAACTTGCCATTGACCAGCAGCCAGTTGGTCATGGACCAGCAGTGATATATTTAAATCTTTTAGTCCATGTCTCAAGTCAAGTCTAAAGTTTCTACCTTGAAGTCTCAAGTCAGATCTTCAGTCCTTGCAAGATCAAATCAAGTGCGGGAGCCAACTTTAACAGAAAAAAAAAGAGGTGGTGGGGTGTATGGGGGATCAATGGGCTTAGAAAGGTCTGCAGAAATAGAGAATAAGATCCATCGTCCTCCCCATTCTTCAAGCTGGAGGCTTTTGCATCAATGGGCATAAAAGAATTTGTAGCTTCTGAAGTGTGGAATACGATCTTTCTTATTCCTCATTTCTGAAGCTGGAGACTTTTTGGGAAGTGGGAAGTAGAATCCTTCTTGCTCCTCATTACTGAAGTTTCAAAAGCTTTAGAAGGAAGGATCCTTCCTCCTCAAGCCTGTTGCCTAACACATTTGCTGTTCCTCTCTGAGAAATGCATCCTGTGCTCCAGGGACAAGTCTTTTCTTCTGCTATTAGGAAAAGTTTTAGAAGGTTCCTCCAATACGCAATGGGGACAGGCTGCCAAGCAGACCTCAACTCCGCTTCAAGGCTGTTGCCTAACCCATTTGCTGTTCCCCTCCAAGAAGTGTGCCCACTCTTCGGGCTTGAGACAGATGTGACCAGTAGGCAAAAAGACATGGGAGCGTTGTTCAAAGTCATAAAGTTTCTGAATGAATGGGTCATGTTACTGAAGCAAGGGCAGTAAGTCACAAGTTGAGTCAAGTCAGTGTGTCATTTATTGTCAAATCCAAGTCGAGTCACTGAAGTGACTTGAGTCTAACTTGAGTCTGAGTCAGCTGGCTTGAAGCTACAGCATTGGCTTTGAGCAGCTCAGCACTATACCATTGGTCAGAGGTTTTTGTGTGTTTACCACCATGTTAAATGTTATGCCAAAGACATGGAGTTAATTTAGATGAGTGCACTTCCCACAGCTCACCTAAGATTGTAAAGTAGGCAGAGCTCAGGCTGCAGAATTTATTTGCTTAGCCAGATCTTTAAGGTCCACCATCTAGAGCAGTGGTTCTCAACCTGTGGGTCCCCAGATGTTCATGGACTTCAGCTCCCAGAAGCCCTGAGCATTGACCATAGTGGCTGGGGCTTCTGGGAGCTGAAGTCCACGAACATCTGGGGACCCACAGGTTGAGAACCACTGATCTAGAGCCAGGTGAAAAAATACCAGTGAAAGGTACACTTAAGAATTTGAGAACAGAATGCTTCTAAGCACATAATCAGACTGTTTTTTAAAACTGGAAACAAACTCCACTCTTGCTTTTCCCACAAAACTTGCTGTATTCTGATAAAAAAAAAATTCAATTAGATGTGAGAGGCCTATAACTTGAAACGGGTATAGTAAGCCCAGTGATATTTCAATTTAATTTCAAATTATTTAATTATATTAAACATTTAGATAGTAATGCAATAAAATATGAGTGACTGGGGCTTGCCACGTATCCCAGTGCTTTGTATTCGCAGGCCAGAATACTAGGAACAAGCAGGTTTAGTTTTTTTCTGAACAGCCTGTCAGAATACTTCTTTCATGTTTCTTAAATAACTTCATGAGAAAGCCAAATTTCTTTATGAAATGGAAGCTAAAAATTGAGGGAAAGGCTTGGATCACCTGAAAGGGATAAAACTCCCTCCCTCTCTTTCTTCTCCGCCTGTGGTGTTATTTGTTATATTCAAACCCATGTGTGGGACAGTGTCTCCAACCACTGTTTGGAGTAACTGCAGCATATGTTGATTATATTATTGTGTAGAATGGTTTGATTTTTGTGACCATAGATAACAATGGATGGAGTGGCTGTTGGGTGGGGTCTGTTATCACCTTTCTTCTGTGAGCATTGCTTCTATATTATAGTTGGAAATTGCATTACAGCACCATCTAGTGGCCCATGCTAGTTCTGAGCACCAAGGTAACCGTGCCTGTAAAACACAAGTTGACAGTTGAGATACTGCATTGGGAAATATATGTACATGATGTAGTTATGTCTCTGTAGCTTTGTCTCCCGGTGCTCCCCTCCCCTCCCCTCAAAAACTCACCCTGTAATCAGTGCAGGCCTCCCAACATTTATCTGCATTTATAAACAGAATAGCACATCAAGCAGCATTCAGGACTAGATCATAGTACACTTGGCCCTCCACATTCGCTAGGGTTAGGGACACAAGACCCTCGCAAAAGTGAAAAATTTGCAGATAACAAAATTTGTGTGTCTCTGGGAAGGGGGCTCGGGCACGGGTGGGGAAAATGGTCATCCAGGGTCTAAACCAGGTCAGGGAAAGGAAATGGTTGGCACGGTGGTCCTGAACTTCCTCTGTCTTGCCCATCTCCTTCCTTGGGTGTGGGGAGGGCATGAGTGCAGGGTTTGTGGTGCTGAGAATTTGGGCAGAGAGCCATCCTTAGCTGGCCAGGCAGAGACTGGTAGAAGAAGACGAGGACCAGAGGTCGGTTTTTAAAGGGCCATGCAGCCTGATTGGCACCACCAAGAGGAAAAGTCCCCCCCCCAAAAGAAGCACCTGAGGTGGGAGGACAGGGGTTGGAGAAACTTGCAGATAATCAAATCCATGAATGTCAAACCCACAAATGTGGAGGACTGACTGTACTGTTGATTAACCAGTGAATAGAATACCAACATCAGTGCCTAAAGTGAATTAAATGTAAAAGTAAAGTAAATTTTTGGCAGCAGCATTAAAATGTCAACGAATCTCTCTATTGTTTGACATAAAGCAGCTGAAGAGGCTGTGGGTCAGAAAGGGGTAGTCCCACATTGTGTGTGCTCCCGCAAAGAAAGGCCTAATAGATTTCACATGAGGGAACCAGAGAAAACAAAGCAAGATTCTGCCTATTGGATTGTGAAGCTGATGTAATATTTCAGCAGCTAAATGAAGAAAAATCCAGTGGGCTGCAGCATTTATTTGGTTGGCTGAATTGTTTAATTTAAAAATCTTTTGGTTTATAAATGGTGTGGCCATCTAAACATTTTTTTTTCATATTATTTTTAAACAAGATGCTTACAAAATCCACCATCTGGGCAATGTCTTAGAAGGCCTGACTAGGCAAACAATTTGAACTGTTATTTCTTCCTTCAGTGTGAGATATTAGGAGAAATGTCCTTAAGGCAGTACATATTCTGTACATTCAATGCACATTTAATATGTATATTTAATACACATTTGAAAACCCCCAAATGCTTTCCTTCTCAGAACTATATTCAGTTGATATGAACTAAGTCAGTTAAACTTATCACACTTAGAGTAAGCCTATAGTGCAGCTTTATAATTGAAATATAACGTCTTGCAGGTTTGTATCTCAACACAGAATCTTTTGCCTTTTTTCAAGGGGTCTAGCTCCTCAGAACAAGCCAGAGCTGCAAAAGGTGATGGAGAGACGAAAAAGGGACCAAGTCATCAAGCAGAAAGAAGAAGAGGCACAGAAGAAGAAATCAGACTTGGAGATAGAGCTACTCAAACGACAACAGAAACTGGAACAGGTAAAAGGGAAATGAAAGTTATATTAGTAGACAAGCTTCCAGAGTGAATGACTGGATTAGACACCACAGAATAGCTTAAAGCTATTTTGAAATCTAAAAATGAAGGTGATGAAAAGTTCAGTGCATCTGATTGCTAGTTCCACATATGTCTTTGGAAAACAATTGGTAATAGTAGGTTTAAAAAATTATAGGGGCAAATCCATTGAAAATGGTGTTGTCAATAACTAACTGGCATGATGGTTAGGAGATATATTCTCCTTCTCAAGGTGACCCTGAAAAATGGGAAGGAAATGACAAGGGGGTGAAATAATTTCACAACTCTATTTCACTGTGCCTGCCGTTATCAAAGCTGAATCCTATATGCTCTCTCAAAAGTTTTATATGTGTAGTGGCAAGCCCTTGTGTGGGTGGTGATGATGATGATGATGACGATGACAATGTTGATGATGTCAGTGATGATGTCCTACATTTTCTCCAATATGGAATGGAAAGCAGTTTACTACAGTTAAAACGACATAGTTAAATTTCACATAATATGAAAGTGAAAAAGTGACTAGACTATTGTAAAATTAAAATCAGATAAAAATATAAACCATTAAAAACAATAAGGGCAAGAATTCTTTTGCATCTAACTTGAAAAATAAATATAGAAGCCAGGTACCTGCCTTTCTGGTTGGAGGAAAATGTTTTTTGGTTGGAGGAAAATGCTTTTTGCAAAACAGTTTCCAGAATAGCCTAAACTGCAGGGATTGTTGATTCACTTTATTTGAAGTACAATAAGCTTACTAGCGGTTATGAATGAATTATGAATTAACTGAATGAAACTGTCATCAGCATGTGTACCGGCACCTTTATCTTCTCTTATGGCTACAAAAAGAAAATAAGCAACTACATGGAGCCAGTCAAGACTTACCGTATCTAGTTCTTTTCTCTAGTTATAATTTAGAACCTGATCAACATGACTTTTGTTTACTTTTGACTTTTAAAAAATGTCCTATATCTTATTTTTATTTTTAAAAAATCTATCTTGTTTTCAGCTTGAACTGGAGAAACAAAAGATTCAGGAAGAGCAGGAGAATGCACCTGAATTTGTCAAAGTGAAAGGCAACTTGAGGAGGACAGCCCAAGAATCGGCAGAAACCCAGAACTCCTAAGGAGGAGTCTCTTTCAGACTTGAAGCCATTCCCTTGGTTGTTGCCTGGGAGGGACTTTTGCAGAATGTCTCACTCACTTGCCCTGAATTTGGGTGAGAAACATGGTTCTTTACAAGGTCAATTTCTGGACCTTCTGTGTCCTAATGACTGCACAGCAGATGAAACTCGCCAAGAATACTATGGAGATCAGTGGATAAACAAGCAACCTGTTGTCAGTCAAAAGACATATCCAAAGTACCTGACCAGAGAAACAGTTTGACTTGTTATATTTCTTGCTTATTCCTGATCCAAACTTAGTGGGCATCTCAGGCTAGTGTGTATAATTTTTTTGTTCCTATTTTGTGAAGTTCTGCTATGCAGAAAACAGAATTTTCTGAAACCACTTCTCTGTACATCCTGTGTGGAAAGTCTATTTCATAAATGAACAGTGCCCTCATCCCCAATCTGTAGTGTAGTTTCCTTTACACTTGAATTTGGATTTATTTTGGCCAGTGCTAGTGTGTGGGCAGTACTGCCATAATCATGGAGAATAAAAAAAAAGTAGGAAAAAGCTTAATGTGTTCAATCATTAAGCAAGTAAAATATGTTATCAAGTCACCCCTGCATTTGTAGTGAAGTGCATTTTCCATGCACTAAAATGCTTACAAAGGAATGACTGGTTCCTCTCTTTCCCCATCCACCCCTCACCAACCTTACTAGGCATACTGCTTTAGCACGTGATTCTTCCTGTGTAATGTTCACTTGCACTGTCTAAATTGCAGTCGATTCTTTCTCTGATTCTTTTCCTTGCTCATTTTCCCCAGGGTCCAAAGAACTACTCAACTAGTTTTGTGTCCTAGAGCTGCCAGGGAAGGATTGTGTGTCTTAACATCAGCATCCCATGCCACACAACAGACTGCTTCTCTAATGGGAGAGCTTAAAAAAAAACAGTTTGTGGGATAGCTATTCAGAGAAGGAAACGTTTAAAACCATCCAATTTTGTGCTAGAACTTGAAGGTAGCTAACTTTGGAATATACCCTCTGCATTCCAGGGATTTTCCTGCTCTGTGTAGTTCTGTGGTTGGCAGCATGTGGTCCCCCAGATCTTATTGGACGGCAACTCTCACCAGTCCTGGCCAACTTAGCCAGAGGTGAGAAATGATGAAAGTGATGGCCCATTAACTTCACAAAGACCACAAGCTGCAAACTCTGTTGTAGTGGAACAGATAAAACAATGCCTGCCAAAACCTAATTATAAGGTAGGATATTAAAATCATCATAAATTCTAGGGCTTGAAGAAGCTTACTTCAGCTAGATTGGTGTAGGATTGAAGTCTCATTTGCAGACTTTTAAGAGTCTACTGATCATCTTCTTCAAGAAACTTCATTTTGCTTTCTCTTAATCAGTGGGAATGCCACTGAGCATATATTGTCAGGAGGGAAAATTACAATCTTGCAGTACAAGCCTAGACCAACTTGTGGTCTTCCAAATGTTGTTGGACTACAGTTTCCATTGACCCTAGCCAGCACAGTCAATAGTAAGTGATGGCAGGTGTTGCTGTCCAGCACACCTAGACAGGCACAAATTGCTTATCCTGTTCTCAGATTGTTGTTCAGCATAAGTACTGAGCTATACTTTGACCTGAATTTCTGCCCATCTGCTCTTCCAGCCAGGATTGGCTAACATTTTAATTACCTTTTAGGTAAGGTAATTCACTGGAGAAATCCCAGAGTAAACTGTAGGTTAGTGACAATATCTGTACCTGGTCCTAAAATGGCTTTCTGTTCTTTTCTGCAGAGTATGGGAAAAATCACATGTGTGTTTGGTGTGTCTTAGCTGCAGAAGTATGCACACACACACACACACACACATGTAACTGGAAATAGAAGTAAACCTAAACAATGGATGTACAAGTTCCCGCTCTAAATGTGATTTTTGTTGTCCTAATATTGATTTTAGTCTATGAGCATGTGAGCGAACTGTTCCTTGCACTTTTTTGTTTTTTGGTATGCAAATGAATGAGTGACACTTTTCGCTGTAAACCTGCAAAGCCAACTTTTCATAAAGGCCCAAATGTGCAAATCTTGGAAAAGTTGTTTTTTAAAATGAAGCTTCCAGAATCTTCCAGCCACCATGGCATTGGCTGAAGTGGAGGCAGTCTGGGGGTTTTAGTCCATAAAATAATTTTTTTCCAAGCACCATGTCTGAGGAAAATTACTGATACAAATATAGATCATAAAGCATCCCATTCAGTAACAGCTTATATAAATGTTAGATAGCGATCAGGTTTATGATCTTGCTTTGAAAAGCTCGGCATAAATGAATCCTAATTTTTCAGTGATACTCAAGCAAAATGCTTGACAGTATTTACTTCTAACAGCATCTTGTGTAAGTGCTGTGTTTTATCACTGCTGCAGGCACTGGAAAGTAGAAGACACAAATTCAGCTTTGGCTGTGGGATGTAGCACTGACAGGAAGAGTCTTCTCTGTGGCACAGTGCTTTTCTAGTTGTCAAAAACCAAGTAGCTCCTCCAAGAATAAAATAGCATTATAAATCCAAATTAATGATTTATGTTCTGTTGGGATTTAATTTACTTATAACTTAAATCCTGACACAATGTATTTAATAATTCACCATTTGGATTAATAGTGCCTCATGCTCTTTTAGAAGAGAAAATAGGAAGACCATTGTTACTGTTGTGTTGTTTTACCACAATAAAGGCAAAACACAGGACCTCTTCTTTAAAGATAGTAGCATCTTGGCCTTTTGTTATTTATACAAAGCAGAATCAAAAAGATTGTATCCTTTTTTGAAGGTTAATTTCTTTCATTTGCCTAGAGGTAGACTTCAGAAGAAGTCTCCATCTTCAGATGGCTCATAGTTGTATAGTTATATTGCAGTCAGGTTTGCCATTGCCATACCAAGATATGGGGATGGCAGATGGGAACACTCAGAAAAACATGCCTTCAATTCTTGTATGAACTGCTGAGTGTTTCGCTTGCTCTCCTACTTAATTAATCCCTACTCCCTTTAAAAGTCAGTTTTTTGAATTCAAGTTCCACAACCAGCCAGTTCAGTGAGCATCTTAAGATATTCACAACAAGTTGGTGTTAAAATATAAGTACGTTCTGGACCAAAGCTCTCTGAACATAATAGTGAAGAACCCTTAGATATCACCAAGGCCTGGGTCAGGCTTTTAGCTGGATGCACTGTACAGTTATTCTGCTTCATAAGTAATGTAGATGTGATGAACTGGCTCTTGAGAAAAGGAAAGAAGTGTCCTGTAGTATCTGGATGAAAGAGTCCCTGCTTGGTAGATACAGTATGTAATAGATTTCAGGCTACTATATTACTAGCAGAATGCAAACATGCTTTTAGCCCATCTAAGAAATCTGCTGCGCTTCTCTTTCTGTAGGAACTCAGAATTTTGTTTTGTGGTAATTGGTCAAATGACTGTTTAAAAATCAGGATCTGGTGGATAATCTGGAACTGTCGAACTCTTATTCACAGCAGTGGACTCGCATGGCAAGGATTCTTTTCACAACCGTACTATTTTGCTCAAATTTTCCATCTGTTTAAAATTTTCAGTTGAGCTGTCTTAATCTAAAACTGGTTGACTCTTTTTAGAAATTTTTTTGTTCTTTGTTTGAAGCTTTTAAAAACTCACTTAAGCTAGATAAGGTAGGAAACTAGTATTGCCTCCCAGTTCTTTCAATAGTTTTAAGTCTTCTGTTATAGCTTCACTTATTTCTGAGTGTACATATATAAATATTAAAAAAGGGAGCCTTAATGGGGTTTGTTTTCATAATTTAATATTTTTTTGTATTTGCTCTTGCCTGTTTGTTTTTAACAAAGTGTTACAAAATGAGGGTGGAATTCTTAGAACCAAAGTTAATACTTAATAAAAAAAACCCTGCTAAACGGTTGAAATATGTAACGGTGTGATTATGTGACCTTGATCTGTGCTGCATTTAATATTCTCTTTGGTCATTTAAAATTGAATTCTGTCTCTCTTCTTGCAATGAACAATTTCAAGGTCACCCTGAGTGATTCCTTACAAATTATATCCATGGTTATATACGTACAACTTGTCTTTGACTGACAGAATTAGTTGGCCAAAACTGGTTTAATTTTCTTGACTTTCCTTGCATTTATGCTCTTGACAAAGATTATTTTATTCTGACAGTAGAGTAAACACTAATGACAGGAGAAAAAAATACTACCAAGCTATCCAGACTTTTTAAAAACGTAGTACTGGTGAACTTATCCCTGGAAATAGCCATTCTGGATTCTTCTAAATTTACCAATGAAATTGCTCCACGATTCTAAATGGGCTCCTTAAATTTCCACTAAACTGAATCAGTTCCGGATGCCAGACTTAACAGGACTTAGCTTTCAGGACTGAAGCATAAGTGCTGAAGGTAACTGAATTTTCAGATGACACATCAGGCCTATTATTGCTGTTTTTGAAAAGATTGGACACAATCTGGCCTGAGTTGAGTCTGTTGGAGATTTTTAGTGGGGGAAAAAACCACTGATTTTATGTCTTCCCATGGAAATCAGTGCAAAGCTGACATGCTTAACTTTGCCTTAATCTTACATGAGTTCAGTTAACACTAACCTTAAATAAAGCTAACATCTTTTTTCACTAGATTTTAAGCTGCTGAAATGATATTGAAAGTGCCTGTGAGCAGACCTCTAATTTCAGTGTCCCAGTTTGCCAAGGTTTTTCAGGTTCTTGCAAGCGCTGCAGCTGATGCTACCACTTTTTAACCTGTTGTCTTCTAGTGATCTGAAACACAGTGCCACAGATGCCTTGGTGCCCTCTTCCAACCCTCTTCCAACCAGTTAACTATTTAAAAGAATGGACACGTGGCAGCTTTGCATACTGCAAATGGCCTCCAGCCATGCTCCATTTTCATTTTCCAAGAATGCTTATTGGCCTGAAGCTGTTCTTAGGAAACGAAGATGGTGAACAGCAATAATGCTTTGTTTTGTAGTGAATCCAGACACTTAGTATGTATTATAGAAACAAACAGTAGCACACGAACTTGATAAGTGGAGAGAGTAAGTGTAGGTGTGAAGCAACCATGCTGGGTGGCAGAAGACAGATCTAGACCATGTGTTAGGATGCATTGCTTTGATACATGACATTTTCTGGCCTGTTTACTTATCAGGATCTCATTTGATGGTTGGCTTTCTCAATGCTGGTGGATAGAATTATTTCATTTTGAAATGAGTGGAGCAAACAGAAGTGAGCTCTCCCCCTTTTTTTCCATTTTGATATTGTTTCCCAATGCATCAGCCATCTGTTTTTGCTGTCTTTCCATTTTTCTTATAAAGGTATCTGAGCTATGGTCACATCTTGTGTTATTAAATTCTGGCCCTCTAAAGAGTGCTGAGCAGACACGTAAGAACAGATGCATAATCAGCAGCATGTAATGATGCTATTTCAGAGCTGGTTGGGGTGGGAGTAGCCATTGTTCTCCCACCACTTCTCAAGGTGAATTTCTATCAAAACAGTTCGCTAGCCAGAGCACAATGAACGTACCTAATTCCATAACATCTTGACTGCTTCCAACTTTTCTTTTATCTCTCTTGGATATTCTGAGCTCAGGAGGGAGACGTTCGAATTCAGCTGCTGACTGTGCCCACCAGACTGACTTATGTTTAGCTGAATAAGCTTTGGTCCATGTAGGGGTGAAGGATATGATTTGAGGATGCAATGTCCCTGACCTGTTCACTGAAAATATGGAGGGGAGTGACCAAAAGGACCCAAAATTTGAAAACTGCACCTCTTTTGTGAAATTCTTATCTAGCTATCCCTACTGATATCAGCCTCGTTTGGAAGGGTTGCCAGTTAGGTTCCACCTTGTGCTAGGCATCTTCATCCTACTTCTTCAAGTATTAGATTGACAGGTGCAGGCTGGAGAGTCAATCTGTACAAAGCTGCACATCCATTTGTAGGTCTCATAAAGGGTCTTTTTCTCCCAAATGTGATTTTTAAAGAGGGATTCTTATTTGAAACCACAATCATAAACTGGCTGGCAGATACATAACATGTTCAAGCATAGATATTTGCAACCCTGAGGAGTAAAAGCATGTTACTATTTTTTACATTTTTAATGTAATTAATAATCAGAATCAGAAAGCTGCCAAGGTTTTGAAAAGTTGTATATAAGAAGTTTGAAGGCCTTAATAAATTGCCTGCTCTAGCTTTATCTAACAATCATATGATGGTTTCTTACAATATTTTCTAGAAGCTAACTTTGATCAAAGTGTAATTTTTGTGTTGCAAAACCCTATCTTATCTGTCCAGTAGAAACCTAACAATGTGTACAGAAAGTTATCTCACTAAGCAGGAAAGCTTTGCAGAGAGAAAATATCTGTTAGCTTTCCTTTCCTTGAGGGTTTTCTTGTTCAGTGCACTGCATTTTGTGCTAGACAGAAGGTTAAAATTCTTGACATTGGCCATTTAATACTGCATATGGATTTAGAAGAAGATGGAACCCAGTTAATATTTACAAGAAGTACACTGTCCTCTTCTAAAGTCTACTTTTTTCTGCTGTTAAAATTTCACCAAAAAAAAAAAAAAAAAAACAAGGGAAAAAGTACTTGGAGTTTTCAAGTTGGTTTAACATTTCAGAATTGCAACAAAATTGTAACACACACTGCAACCTGTGAAGGTCACAGTAGGCTAGACTTTAGAAGGGAATTCCAAGAAGATGCACGCCACTGGCAATTGTTATTATCCTGTAAGAGGTACAAAGAGGATGGCAGATAAACAGCAAAATAAATATAAAAATCAAGAATTCTAATGAAAAGCACAGTTCTCATACCCTGAGCTAAAACTGTGATAAAAGAAATCCAACTCCAATGTCGTATACAAGACATCAGTGTGTCCTTATATCTGCTGTAAAGAAATACTGTACAACCATTGCTTTTTGTGTGGATATATGGACAGCCTTGTATTAAGTAATCATGTGTATACTTTTCAAGTAGGAGGTCCTTGTTTCCACCCATGACACCTCCAGATTAAATACATTTTTGAATATCTGGGTTCAGAAAGATTCTTGATAAGCTATTGCCACAGTAACAAAACAACAATTTGAGCTGATGTATTCGTAACTAATGTGATGTGCATACAAAGGATGGGTTTCTGTGAAGAAACTGAGTAGCCATTTGGTACTAACACAAAATCTAGTGTGTTAAAGAGAGTGAACCTAACCCCAGTGGGAAGAAATGGTGGTGAACTATTAAAACAGGTAGCACTGAAGAATACGGTATTGGCTTTTCAAAATGACTGAGAGGTTCTGCTCATCCAAGTACCAGTCTTCTACTGTAGGGAAGACATAGGTTAGAATCATTAACTGTCCCAATGTTGGACTGCAGCTCCCAGTATCCCTCACCGTTGACTCTGCTGACTGAGGCTGCTAGAACTTGCAGTACATCAGAATGTGGGAGGCTGCCCAAATCCCAGGAAAGATGTCAAGAAGTGAGGTGAGTGTCTTGGAGGATTGGAGGTCAGCCATAGAGCCTCTGCCAATCATATCTTTTCTAGGAATGTGTATTTAATTAATTGTTGGATAAGATAAATGAGAATTGAGTTTCCTGATTTTAAAGAGTGAGGCGACTTTTTGGTTCTGATATATTTTTATACGGAACAAAAAAGCAAACATTAAAAATAGACCACCAAGGTATGATTGTTTAGTGTTTCTAAGGACAAATTTAGATAATTCTAAATTAGATAATTAGTGCACACATCCCCCAAAGGCTGGATTTTAAGAAATTTGCCACCATGTGATGACTTGTAATTTTATTTAGCATTAATTTACCTATTAATTTTTTTTAAAAAAATGCATTAGACATGCTTAGTATTAGCACTGATCAAACTATTTAATTATGAGCCAGTAACTATTTTATGCACATATATACACACATGGGGGTGGGGGGAACAAAAAGCTCTTCGTTTCAGTAGTAGAGATTGTTTGTACTCAGTAGGTCTAGTCATTATCTTTGGAAGAGGAAGTTCTAATCTCTTTCTCTGTACCTTCTCCTTATCCTGATGCTCTCTGAGGGAAAGGTGCATGGTGAGCTCTTAATTAGTTGTTTTAATTTGCCGCAGCTGCATTGAGAGAAACTGCCATTTTTCTGAAGCCCTACTGCCCATGGTTATCTGGTAAGTAAAGGAGAATAACAACTTTATTAACATAATGTTCAAGTACTGTGTAGAACTTTGTGTATTTGGGCTGATTTTGAGGGATAAGAAGTTTTGGCCTGAGTTTTGGTGAACCAACTCTGGCTCATATTGAATGAAAGGAAAGGTTAATAAGCAGCAGGGGAAAAAGAGACTAAGTTCCATGTGTTTGTGGATGGTCCAAGCTTATTCTTTAAAAAGTCCAATGTGTTTTGGCTTGTTTATAAATTAACTGGCCTTCTTCAGTGGCATAAATCCAACCTGCAACAGAAATTTCTGGAATTGCTGCTGCACTCTCTTTAAAAACTAGACTTTTTTCTTGCTCTTGTTGACCTTCAAAGCCATACACAGCTCCTTTATAGAATTAAAAAGGGGAAATCCTGGAAGGAAGGGGGGAATGAAGGGTTAAAAGGTATTAATGTTGATACAACATCATAAGGAGCAAAAAAGAAGATACAGAAAAATAGAGGGCCTAAGAAAATTTGCCTTTTGGGAAAGGCAGCTGACAAAATGCTCCTATACTACAGTAGCCACCATTTTTCTGTATGTTCTTTTGTTTCTTATGACATCGTATTAACATTAAAATAACAGATGTTAACCCCACATTCCCTCCTTCCTTTCAGGGTTTCCCCTTTTTAATTCTGTAATGCTGTCACAGGGTAGTTTTAAACAGGCTATGTAAGAGGAATGGGCGAGTGTTCCCCTCCATATGTTGCACTTCAGTTCCCAGCCCTAGCCATCAAACCCAATAGCAAGGAATCATGGAACTGAAGACCCTAAAAGTACCTCTGTTTTATTAGGTTTGAGATCCAGGAATAACTTACTCCTATGTACTAGTTTATGTACAGGAAAGCAAACCCCTCTGAACAAATCTTGCAAAGAAAACCCTATGGTAGGTTCACATTAGGGTTACTGTAAGCTGGAAATGACTTGAAGACACACAACTAGAACTAGTTTATATATTTTTAAATGATCTGTAGGTGGGATATTTAATATGTCTTTCAGAAGTCTGTTATGGAATAACTAGCTAACTACCATATTTGCCAGCATGTAGGATGCTCCAGTGTATAAGTCGCACCCCACTTATACACTGGCAAATACTATTTGCCAACATATAAGACACTGGTGTATAAGACGCACCCCATTTTCAAACGGTATTTTTCAAGAAAAAAAGGGAGTCTTATATGCCAGCAAATACAGTAATTTTGGTCTCAGTTTGATTTGGTGGTTATCTTCCAATTCCTGTGCACATCAGTCTGATAGTAAGCATCAAGGGCACTGACTTGATGAAACAAAAGGCATATGATCAAGCTGCACCAAACTGCCTGCAGGCAATTAGCTTCTTTTTCTTTTTCTTTTTTTTAACAAAAGCTTTGATTAGAAAATAAATAAATATAAAGAGGTTGCTAAGCCTCCGGAAGATGCTCTCTTCAGATTCCAGTTTTCCTTCCCAAATGGAGTTTGGAGGATGAAAGGAAAGGGCTAAGCCATGGACACTTGGAAAAAGAACAGGGCTGCCATTTTACTCCAGTACTCCTTAATTAGGGCTACCAAAAGAGCAAGGGCATCATGTGTGTTTATGTGCATGCGCACACACCCCAGCTTTCCCTGCATGCCCACTCTGCCTCTCTCTGTGTTCTAGCCTCACACATGTGCATACAGCAGCAACAGCTTGGCAAAATATCCTGGCTGCTGAGGCCAGGGTTTCTGGAGCAGGAAATGTGCTGTCAGCTGGTGGGTGGAGGGGCCATTCAGGCAGTGATATACCTAAGTTCAGCCCCTTGTTGCTTGCACCCTGGGAAGGCCGGACCCATCAGCCTTTCCTTGGCACCCCAGTGGTTGGGAGCATGCAAAAGTTCCTATAAGCTACTTTGACATAGTATTTTAGAAGGTTGCATTTCCACATGGTGGCTTTAGAAAGCAATGTTACCACTCAGGGTGTGGAAGTCTAAGTGACAGCTCCACATATGGAACCCAAATAAACATAGGAAGTAGAAGAGTAACACCTTCTGAACTTTTTGATGAATCTGCTGTATGAAATAATATTTTTAAATTTTACAAAATTTAAAATTAAACATTTTATTCTTAAACTTAAATGTAAGTACTTTTAAAAGGGAATCTCTAGATTTTATAAAACATTGTTGCAAAGAGAAATGGAACCAGAGATGATAAAAGATAATATGATCAAATGGGCGCAAAATATTAGACACTCAATTGAGTTGGATACATGGGGTGAAATCATGGAAAACAGATATAAAATCTACACAAAGTTTGCATTTAAGGGAAATTTTTTATAAAATGTTATGTAGATGGTACACGACACTTGTAAGGTTGAAAAAAAATAACCAAAAATGGGAATGGAAAATGTTGGAAATGTAGTGAAAAAGTGGGGTCCTTCTTTCATATGTGGTGGACTTGTAAGGTTGCAAAGAAATTTTGGAAGGAAATACATGATGAAATTCAGAGAATGTATAATTTAAACTTTGAAATGAAACCAGAATTTTATTTGTTGAATATGTTAGGCTAACAAAGAGAAGTAAGATCTCACCAGAAAACATTGTTATATGTTATAACTGCAGCAAGAATGACATATGCGCAACACTGGAAAGAAGGAAATTATATTGATATGAAAGAATGGAAATTAAAAGTTCTGGGTATGGTAGAGATAGAAAGGTTGGCCTTTTCACTTAAAAGTAAACCAATCCAGAACTTTGAAAGAGAATGGCAAGAAGTTCTGAACTGGATAAAGAAATTAGGGAAAGAATAAGAAAGAGTGTTCGAAAAATGATAATGAAAATTAAAGATGTTATAGAATAAGTATAAGCTGAATGTAATAAGGTTAAAAGTAATAATGTGTTAATCTTAGAATAGAAAAAATGTATAAATGGGATGTAAACACAAACTCAACTGGAAAAATGATGCTCGGAAGCAGGGAGGGTTTTTTTTTTATTTTGAGTAAAACTTTAATAAAAATATACAAAAAAAATAAAATAAATGTAAGTACTTTAACTGTGAATATGTACATTTGAGGTCCTTCGATGAGGCCGTCATTTGTAAACCCTTGGTTCTGGGTAAGAACCCATACTTTGGAAAGACGTCTTGCATCAGAGCACTTGGCCTTGCTTTTTCTGTGTAAATATAACACCAGGGCAGTGTTTCAGCAAGTGCTTGACCTAAATAGTTTATGAAAGTTTAGCCCTTGAATTTATTTTTCATGGACTACTACAGTTGCTGATGCAGCAGTTTATGCTGCAATTGTCTTTATTTGGTTTTCTTGGATTTTTATAGGGAAAGGGATTTGTAACATTACCAGGGGCTGGACTAGATTACCTTTTGAAATAATTTTCAACTCTGTAATTTTATGTTCTTGCCTTTCCTTTAGCCATGGGCTGGCAGGACATCAATGTATTTGTTGCCATTTTAACAAATTTGTTTACCTTAAAATCATACAAGCATCACATTGGAGACCCCTTTGCGCTAGGAAGGCAGGATTTTTTAAAAATAATAATTATAAATTAATCAATAAAAATATACCAACTTATCTTATTGACTTGACTGACAGTACTATTTTATATCAATTGTCTGGTCCTGCATACTGATTAACCATTGGCTATTACAAAAGAAATGGAGTTCTTGTTGATATATACCACCTACTCCCTTGGCCAGCTCCTGGTTTTATAAAGAAATGAAAGAGAAATTACAAGAATCAGAAAACTGTAGCAGGCAACAGCTGAACCTTCAAAGTGTGGATTTTCCTTTCTAAATACATGAAATGCCAGGGTGCTTGGGGAAAAAAAAATTAACTTCATGCCTACCAGCAAAGCCTGACCTTCAAACAGATATTCTGGAGGATGAAACCACAACTGTACCTCAGAAGAGAAAGATGGAACACCAGATCTTTACATCTCTCCTGCCAGAGGGACACAATCTCAAAATGAGATTGCAAGCGATATTTTGGATGCGACTCAAGCAATCACATTTCTTCTCCCACAGTAAATTATTTTGATAGCAGTTTTGTTCTGTATGGTTTCTTTTAGCTGTTATTTATATGGTGACCTTTCCAGTGAAGAAAAAAATCTGTGTCTTTTGTTTAAAAAAGCTTGTCATAGCGGTGTAGCATTGTGGCTTTTGTAACCTTTTCTAAGGCATGTGAGCAAAGTCTGATCCTCTGATGGCGTGACACCTGTCAGGATCAAGTCATAGGTTTTATGTATGTCTCATAAAAAATGCTAAACACAAACACATGACATCTCAGTAACAAGTTGTCTTAGGCTCCTTATTTAGCTGTCCTTGTTTAATTATCTTTACTATAATGTTGTTCTTGTTTCATAGGTATAACATGCTTCTGTGAGAGTACATACCTTGGGCCCTATGGGAAACAAATCCATTCAGAGGGGAGGAGAGAGGGGTTTACGACCTAATTTAGAACAATTCTACCAGTGGGACACAGTGATGTTTAGTTTGCCCATGCTGCCACACTATCACATGCTGATCTGGATGTGTAAAAGCCCATTCCATCTGCAAATTACAAGGCTAAATTTAATAACATAAGGATTGTTTGACTGGGTACAATTAAACCCACTCTGGATGTAGGCATGTTTGAGGAATACAGTCTCTATACATTTTATTCCAAGCTGATCTATGTACCAGAAATTGTGTAGCTGCCTTTTGAGCCTTTAGGAAATGACAAAGGTCGGCATTCCTGGAATGCAATGGATGAGCATTTACCTGGGAAAACCACTTTTGTGATCCAGATGTCCAGGCCAGAGTCTTTAGCCTGGGGTTCAAAACTTAATTTTTAAAAAACGTATCAGTTTGACAGTCTACCAGGATTTACCAAGTGGAGTTTTGGACCATGAATGACTTGGATTCTATCCAAGAATTTATGAATCATTAAGGTATTATCAGGTGACATTCCAAGCAGTGTCACTTTTTGTAGTTGTGCTATTGTGTTGCTATCTATGGTGATTTCATTCAGATATGTTGCCCATCCATTCGGAATTAATCCCATTGTATCTATCACTACTGCTGGTTTCTTTTCCCAGGGCTGTTGAATCTCAGTTTGTAGGTCTTGAGATTTCATAATCTTTATCTTAATTTCTGCTGTCTCCTTGGATTGCCACATTTATAACCCAAGCTTTCTTTGTTTGAACCACAGTTACAACTTATGGCAACCCCATGAGTTTCAGAGGGTTTTCGTAAGCAAGAAACACTCAGAGGTGGTTTTGCTAGCTCCTTCCTCTGAAATATAAGTTACAGCAACTGGTAGCTTGTTGTGTACCTTCACGTCATTTCCAACTTATGGCGACCCTAAGGTAACCCTGCCACAGCGTTTCTGGGGTTGAGAGTGTCACAGGTTGAGTAGCATGATGGGACCTGTTGTTACTCCTGGCTTCATATTTTCCCACCACTAGAGGGTGAGAACGCAAAGCTGCTTGTAGTTGTTTAGTCTAGCTTTCTGTGAATGCTTCCCATGTGAAACCTAAACGTATTCAAGGTCTTCTGCTGCCAGTAGCCGCAACATTGTTATGGTTAAGGGAACGCCTTGTTATTGAATATGTATACTTAAAAACACGGCTTTTGAACAGGCTGTGCCTTTTTCTTGTTTCCTTTCCTTTCTGCTCTGGACGAGGAGATGGCTCGCTGCGCTGTAACTTAATAGTCTGCTACTTGATCTATTGCCCGCAATAAAGACTGTTACCCTGCTGCCTCGTGTTGGCTGTGATGTTTTTCCTATTGATGGGAATGCCCCTGGCGGGTTTTTCAACATGGTCGCAGAGGATGGTTTTGAGAGGTGTTTTTTGAGGTGTTTTTACGATGGCTCATGTGGTGCCTGGGGGCCTGCCTCTCGTTAAGCTAAATGCAACTAATTACTTGGCATGGTCAGCTCGCATGGAAAAGTATTTGCAAGCTGAGGGGCTGTGGGGTGCTTTCACAGTTCCCCCGACTCTGCAGGGGACTGCTGCGGAGATAGCAGCGGCAACGAGGCGTGCCATGTCTGTCCTCTTTCTGGCTGTGGAGGATGACCAGCTCACGCATATCAGGGATCTTGCCACCCCTCGAGAAGCCTGGGCGAGGCTGCGGGAGTTGTTTTTGAGTCAATCAGCAGCCGCCAAGTACGCCCTGTGCGCCCGTTTATATGGGATGAAACTGGCCCCCGGTGTCCCGGTGAGGCAGCATTTGGCTGAGATGTTGGAGCTGTTTTCGTCACTTCGGGAGAGAGGCAAAGTGTTGCCTGAAAGTGACAAGGTATTTTGCATCTTGAATTCTCTTGATAGTTCCTGGAATCTGGTGGTGTCCTCTCTTCAATCCATGCCAGAGAGGGAGTTAACTGTTCCTTTGGTTTCTGCTCGTCTGCTGGAAGAAGAGGAAAAGCGCGCAAGGAATGCAGAGACTCCCACACAGCCGGCTCCAGCTGCAGAGGCCTGTACTGGGAGAAAAAGTTCTCCGGCTGCTGAGGCGAGGCAGGAGGGGCTGGTGAGAGCCCACGCTGTGCGAAGGTGCTTTCGCTGTGGGTCTGCTTCTCATCTGAAGCGTGATTGCCCGCTCCTGAAGCAAGGGGAGCAAAGCTTCACAGGCGCCGGTGCCAGGGGCCGTGGCAGAGGAGGCAGAGGAGGTCGGGCCAGAGGACGGCTGAGAGTTGATGTTGCCGTGGGAGACGCTATTTCAGGCTCTGAGGACGCAGGTGATTCCGTTTGGCTTCTAGACAGCGGCTGTTCCCAGCACCTGGTCAATTCTGAAGATTTATTTGACTGTTTGGATTCTGCCAGTGTTTCCTCTGTGACATTAGCTGATGGGACAAAGGCTAAAGTTTGTGGCGAAGGTGTAGCTTTTGTCCCTGCCCTTGACATGGGTTTGAAAAATGTTTTGTTTGTTCCCTCTCTTGATTTCTGTTTGCTTTCTGTGGGGCAACTAACAGAGTCAGGGTTCAAGGTTGAGTTCTATGGGAAGCAAGGTAAAATCCTCAAAGATGGGGTGGTATGTGCTGTGGCTACACGAGAAGGGAGGCTGTTCTTTCTTGAGCCACGACACACTGTGTGTAATGTGTATGGCAATGTCCCACAACATGATGAGTGCCTTCATCTCCTCCACCGGCGCGCAGCGCATGCAAGCTTTCCTGTGTTAAAGAGGCTTGCTGGTTGTTGTAAAGGGTGTACTTTGAAGCCTTGTAATGTCTTTCTTGACTGTGCTATTTGCAAGCAAGCTAAATCTAAACAACTCCCAGCACCGAGAGTTAGTTTTCGTGTACCAACCGCCCCATTTCAGTTGGTACACTGTGATATTGTGGGTCCTATGAGTAAACCTTCCCTAGGGGGAGCTAGATATTTCGTCATTCTCGTAGACGATTTTAGCAGGTTCATTTTCTGCTATTTGTTGAAACAAAAGTCTGATGTGTGTCAAGTTCTCAAGAACTGGTGTTCCTTGGTTGAAAGGCAATTTGGTTATTCCCTGCAAAAGCTTCAAACCGACAGAGGAATGGAATTCCTGTCGGAGAACTTGCAACAATGGATCAAAAAACAGGGTATAGTGCACAGGGCGACTGCTGGCTATTCTCCTCATCAGAATGGAGTGGCTGAGCGGAATGCAGGAGTTCTGCAGACTCGAATGCATAGTTTTCTGCTTGATGCAGATCTGCCTCTGAGTTTTTGGGGTGAGGCAATTCTGACTGCCTGTTACATACACAACAGGCTGTGGAGTTCTGTGGTTAATACTACTCCCTATGAGTGTTTGTTTGGTAAACAACCTTCCATTGCACATCTGAGAGTCTTTGGGAGTTTTGCTTGGGTGCACATCCCCAAGGGGCAAAGAAGGAAGGGGGAGCCTAAGGCCCAGCGTATGCGTTTTGTTGGCTATGAGCCCAACTGCAAGGGGTATCGTTTTTACGCTGGTGGCAATTCCTGTGTGGTGTCTAGGAATGCCTCTTTTGAGGAACACGCTAATTGGTCGCGTGTTCAGGCAGCGTCTGAAGTTTTTCTCCCTGTGGCTGGTCTGCCAGCTTCTCAGCCACTGCAGCCTTCAGTCTCTGCTCCACTCCCAGCCTCCGCTCCCAGTTCCTCAAGGGTTGAAACAGAGGAGGAGAGAGGCGCGTGGAGGAGAAGAGCTGTAAGTGATGTGCGAAGGTCTTGCACAGGGGAGAGAGAACGCGAGGGCTCAGTGAAAAGGTCTCGCAGTGCTGAGGACAGGGACGAACCTTTGCAGGATCGTCCCATCCCCAGACGGTCTCAAAGAAAAACGAAAGGCATTCCACCTAAACGTTTTTCCCCTGAGTCTCTCGCAGTTCGTGTGTGCGCTGTAAACTGTGAGCCTCAGTGCTTTGCTGATGTTGTGAAAATGCCTGAGCAACAGGCAGAACCCTGGTGGGATGCAATGCAGAATGAAATGGATTCCATTATTCAGCATGATGTGTATTCTCTTTGTAATTTGCCCAAGGGTGTGAAGCCAACTGACAGCAAATGGGTCTACAAGTTGAAACCCACTGCTGATGGGCATGTGAAATATAAAGCGCGCCTAGTGGCACGCGGGTTCTTGCAAGATACCAGTGATCTGGATCAGATTTACTCCCCGACTGTGAAAGCCCAGTCCATCAGATTGGTGTTTGCCATAGCAGCTCAGAGAAAAGCTGTTATTACTCACTTCGACATCTCTACTGCTTATCTTAATGCTGATTTAGAGGAAAAAGTGTACATGCTTCAGCCTGATGGGTTTGTAGTAGAGGGGAGAGAAAACCAAGTTTGGTTTTTGAGGAAAGCGCTTTACGGATTACGGCAATCTGCCAAGTGTTGGAATGTTTGTTTACACAATGCCCTGCAAGGGTGTGGGTTCATACAAAGCCTTGCTGATCCCTGTGTATATATTCGAGGGAAAGGGGAGAGTTTGGAAATTCTCCTTGCATATGTGGATGATCTATGCTTGGTCAGTGCTACACAAAAACAAGTGCAAGTGTTTGAGAAAGAGCTGGGGAAAAGGTTTCAGGTGAAAAACCTAGGCCCAGTACAGAGCTTTCTTGGAATTGAAGTACAGAGAACTGAAAAAGGTATTCTGCTGTGTCAGAAACAAAAGATTGTAAAATTGTTAGAATTGTGTCAAATGTCTGACTGCAAACCGGTACAAACTCCAATGGTGCCAGGTTTTTTGAAAAATACCTGTGAGGAATTATTTCCTGATATACACCTATATCAGTCTGTCGTTGGGAGCCTTTTGTACTTAGCTGGTACTAGCCGGCCTGATATTGCTTTAAGTGTCAACATTCTGGGCAGAGCGTGTGCTAAGCCAACCCAGTATCATTGGCAGGGTATGAAAAGGGTACTCAGGTACCTAAAAGGTTCCCTTGATTATTGCCTAAGCATTTGTCCTGATCAGATGCCAAACCTTGTCTGTTCATCAGACAGTGATTTCGCTGAGGATACTGTGGACCGCAAAAGCACAACTGGTTTTCTTGTCAAATTCAGTGGTGTAGCAATCGACTGGAAGGCTAAAAAACAGTCTTGTCTTGCTTTATCAACTGCAGAGGCAGAGTTTGTGAGCCTATCTGCGCTCTGTACTGAGTTGGTTTGGTTCTTGCAGTTGCTACAAGACCTGCATGTGTCTGTGCCATTACCAATACAAATGTGTTGTGATTCACAAGCCTGCATTCAAATGGCAGTGTCTGACCGGGTGTCTTCTCGATCAAAACACATTGACATCAAATTTCACAATGTGAAACAATATGTACAAGAAGGAAAAGTGTCCCTTACCTATGTGTCTTCAGAAGAAAACGTGGCTGATGTGTTTACCAAGCCACTTCCTGCTAATGCATTTGGTCAGCACGTTAGCAAACTGGGGTTGATGGAGTCTCCAAAGCAAGGTAGCTGAAAATATTTCGCAAGGAGTAGGGGAGTGTCACAGGTTGAGTAGCATGATGGGACCTGTTGTTACTCCTGGCTTCATATTTTCCCACCACTAGAGGGTGAGAACGCAAAGCTGCTTGTAGTTGTTTAGTCTAGCTTTCTGTGAATGCTTCCCATGTGAAACCTAAACGTATTCAAGGTCTTCTGCTGCCAGTAGCCGCAACATTGTTATGGTTAAGGGAACGCCTTGTTATTGAATATGTATACTTAAAAACACGGCTTTTGAACAGGCTGTGCCTTTTTCTTGTTTCCTTTCCTTTCTGCTCTGGACGAGGAGATGGCTCGCTGCGCTGTAACTTAATAGTCTGCTACTTGATCTATTGCCCGCAATAAAGACTGTTACCCTGCTGCCTCGTGTTGGCTGTGATGTTTTTCCTATTGATGGGAATGCCCCTGGCGGGTTTTTTGTGAACATTAAAACCAGAACAAAGTAAAAACATTCAAAAAATGAGTAAAAATATATTAAAACTTATTTTGAAAACAATCTATGGAATTAGAACCATTTTGTTAGCAATAAAATTCACATTTTGAAATTAAATACATTTAGGAATGTGTACTTTGGAAGAAAAGACACTCAAATGGTATTTTAAGTATCATGCCGATTTTTTATGTAAAAACAACAGATTAATCCAAAGAGATGAGGAAATTGACTTATGTTTGAATGCTTGTAAAAATGACAGATATCTGATCCTTCCCTTCTCTCAAGTGGGGAATTAAAACTGAGGGCTATTATTTTATCGGTTTCTTCAATGCCATTTCAACTACTCCAAAATTTACAACTGAAATATGTGTTGATTTTCTTGTTTGATTTTCGGTTCTTTGCTCCCAAATCAGGCTTTTGTGTATGGTTAAAAATAACATGTCGTGGCTAAGTAGGCAGCGCAGAGGGGACGACTTGCTTTGTTTCCTTCCCTTCTTCTTTGAGACCCTGTGGAAATTACAGCTAAAATCCTGTTGGAGTATTATGCTGGTGTAACTCTCAGTTACACTAATGGATGTACTTTTTACATAGTTTGTAAAGAAGTACCAAGGACTGCCTTACACAAGCAGGTTCCTGCCGTGCAGTGAGCCCATGACCTGAAATAGATGACAAACATCCATCAGAATATCACACAGACTGTTGAGCTGCACTAGCATTGAGCATAATTTAAGCATGAAGTGAAAGTTTAAGGCTGTAGTCCTCATGTGCTTACTTGAAAATTTAACAGGAGTCCCAGTCAGAGGTGTGGTTGAACCTGTTGTATTTGTTCCAGTTGTGTTCTGTGAAGTCCTGCAATCCCTTGAGTGAAATTGTGAGGCCTGGCTGAGTGAATGTGAATCCTCAAAGATACCCCAGAAACCTCATTGCAGTGTGACAGATGGTTAGATGCTCTTCAGTTAGGTTTATTTCTGATCATTCCCTGAAAGTCTACTGCTTTTAAACTGTAGGTTTGGAAGAATATTTGGATTATTTTGCATCAGTCCTTGAGGTGCTGCTCGACTTTTCTTCACTCCACCTCAAAGAAGTAAAGGCGCTACCACAAGTCTAAGAAGGGAAAAGTGCAGCCCTAAGCCTATGATAAAACCAGGAAGCTACTTTAACAATGGCCAAAGAAACAAATGTTCCTCCTTAAAAATTCTTTTCATGCTTCCTGGGCAAAGTAAGGGGCCTTTGACTGAAGATTCAGTTTTATTAAACACATTTTGAAAATCACCTTGGGAAGAAAGTGTTGGGAGGCCACAAACTCTATAAAAATAGCCTACTTTGGGCTATTAAATCTAGCATTTGGGTTGGTGGAATTTCTGTAGGAAGATCAAGCCTTGTTTTTAATGAGCTTTAAGTCACCTCAGTTTGTCTAGCAGTGGCTAGAGACATGATTACTCTCCAAGTCATGTATAATAAGGGACATTTCTGAATCTCCTAAATCAGAAACATCATTCAGCTTAAATTAGCTGACGATGCACATCTTAGATCTACCCTGCTGTGATAATCTGAAAATGTGTATGGGAGCGTGAGAGAGGAAGGGTCCTAATTGACAGGAATGGAAAAACCTAGTTACTGAGATAAAAGATGAACTTGAGGACACAACTTCCTCAGGTTATATCATCAGAACTGCCAAGTTGCATTATTTTCTAGCAGATTTTAATTCTCTCTCTCTGCTGCTCTGCTTGGCTTCCCACTGCCTATTTCTGAAGACGTGCTTTCAACATGATGTTCTGGAGATATCTAAGTCATGCGTAGCTTACAATGATATGGAAAAGTGCTTGATGCTGAATTTTGCAAAGTTATAGTTTGGGTGTGGAATATGTTAAAACAGATAGAGTGCATTAACTAGGAAGTCGGGGTGATGGAAAGCATACAAAGGAAAATGTGAGAGATCTCACACCTGAAGAGATGTGAATTAAGCAGGGATGAGAGCTATGGATTCTCTTTACCTCTAAAAAGTGACTGTCAATCTTCTTCCCACTCCTTTCCTTTATTTGTCATTTCTAAACGTTTTACTCAGTAGGAAAGCTGAAAGCTGCCAGATCTGTATCAGCTCCAGCGTTTATCTAGCTGAGCTTCAGCTGCTTCCCAGATGAACTCCTTCTTGGCAAGTGTTAGAGGATGGTCTCAAGAAAGACGGGAGGAGATTTTAATTCTAGTTTAGTTTTATTTGTATATCATTTCTCTGCAGTTATCTGTATCCAGTAGAGTTTACAGTAAATGTCAATATAAACAATGCCAAACAGAGTTGAATAAGAGAGAGTCAATATTGCAATGAGAAGATATCGACAAATGCTGAAGCAAGAATAAATGTAATAGTACTATATAAATAGATAACTGGACCCACATGGCTTATTCTTCTGTGCTTCAAGGGGCCACAGCAGCTCAATCTAAGCTCAGTAAAGAGATACAGAGGTTGTAGGTATCTTCTCACCATGCTATATGAATTACAGGTGGCCTCTCATCTCTTGTGGAAGGTGACACCAGCAGCACCAAGGGAAGACACTGGAAAGTAGCAATGGTGATAAAACATATCTCTGTTCATTAAGATAGGCATGCTGGCTTGGGGATTTTGGATGTTGTCATCCAAAAATCTAAATTTCCATGCTCTGCCAGCATCATTTGGCTGCTAACCCTGCTACGTATTATTAGTTAAATAAAATTTATATCCATCTTTCCACCAGGAATGGCACTCAAGGCAGCAAACAATAAAATCCAAATTATAAACAAAATCTTGATTAAACCATAACAAAATCAGCAAATCAGTTGAAAACATGGAAATAAAAGATAGCATTGAACTGCCTGGAGTCCTCCCACTTAATTAAGCATTATAGGAGGATAATTTATTCTTAAATCTAGCACTTTCCAAGCAAGTTGTAATAAAGGACAGCTCAGAATTTATTGAACGGGGTGGGGAATCTTTAGTTCTCCGTATGTTAAAGACCTACTCACACTAATATGATGAACCACTGACTAGACTCGCAGAAATTAGAGTTCAACCATGCCTGGAGGGTCATAGGTTCCCCAACCCAGTTACAGAACATTTCCAGAGACTTGGTTCTAGTGCCTATTTCTCCACAGTATTCCTATGAATGACCATAAATCCCTGTACCATTGCCTCTTCCTTGGCTGTGCAACTTAATCTGATATGTAGGGTCCGGATCCCTATAAAATCCACAAAATCACACATCTACATCTGATTCCTGTATATGTGAATTCTTTGTTTACTTTCTACAGACAATATTGGTATTTAAGGATAAAGCTGTCACCATTTCATGTTTCAGTGTGGGTAAGTTTTAAAGACCCACTCTTTCTTATATTTAAGAATAGTGTTATTACAAAAACATTTGTTTATATACATGATATTCATACACACAGAGAGTGACTGCCACACAGGAACTTTCGCTGCTCTTTCTTTGGTGTCTCCTTATGTTTTTGAAACCCTCAGCATTTCTCTGAGCTAGTACCATCCCTTGTTCTAGATGGCAATCTGTTGGTTCGGATACCTGGCTATTCCCTCAGAAGAGGCAGACTCCATATATTTGAATTTCTGACAGATTACATTGTTGTTTGCTTAGAAACTGCACAGTCATTTAGGTAACACTGTGGATTATTATGTGGGTGGATGAATCTGAGTTTGCTTATTGATCCTCGAGGCAGAATTTGACAGTTTGATTTTTTTTTTTTACTGAGATTTTTCTCACTATTGATTACCATGGTAACCAAACACTTGCTATGCTATGAGATGTTAAACAGGGACTGTTTATCTGTCTTATCTTTCATCCTAACCACACAGTTGGGCATTAGGACAGCAGGAATGCAGCATTAATTGCTGCTACTTCTGGTGGGAACAGAAGTAGAGCACTACTTAAACTTTTTCCTCTTACAGCTGATCAAGGTTAAATTCATTTCATTCTCATGTTTGAGTTTATCAATATGGGTGTGGATATTTGTACTGGTTCCTGCCTTTTAACCCTGCTTACCCATCATATGCTAGTACTGGGCACCTGGGGAAATGGCAATGCAAGTTGCCAACACTGCCTAATGGTGGCTTCTGGGCCCTTGTGGATCATTACAGAAGCTACCCACCTATGTAAAGCAGGGTTTATGGTATTGCTATTGTTGCTGTTTGCCATTAAGCACCACAACTAATCAGCCCATCATGAGTCTTACAAGTATGGACCAGCAAGATGCATTTTTCTTAGGGGCCAAATTCATTGGTATCTGATGACAGACATATATTTAGTTAGTAGCAAGAGATTTAAAGTACTATCTAACCCTTTTTATCTTGATAGTTGGCTGCTAGACTTGTATTCTAAACTGTCCCAGACAAGATTCCGAGTCAGCAAGTAACTCATATCAGTCCTGCTTGTTCCAACTGAATGATGCCATGTCTGCAAATTTTAAAAGATATCCTATCACTAAAATTATCATCAGAAAGAAGATAAAAATGATTTCAGCATTTATAATGATAGACGTGATAGCAATAGTCTTTACTGTAGTGTGTTTCCTCTTGCACAATTTGGAAATGGTCTTTGTAGTTTGCTAGGAGATTATAGGATACATCTTTTCCCCAGCAGTTGTGAGTATCTGCAGTGTAGGCAAGGTAACCATTTTTCCTTCCCTACTACTGTGGCTGAGCCACAATTCTCAGGTTCCTACCTTCTCTCTCTCTCTCTCTTTTTTTAAGGCAAGCCCTTGTAGAAGCTGAGATATGAGCTAAAACGTACAGCCATTATTTTTCCCATTTGTTTTGTAAGCAGCTAGTCTTCTTCTACAATGTTTTGCTGTTTTTAGCCAATTGAATTACAGCAATTGAGAATATCTGATCCAGGTCGAAAGCTATACTCTGTACCCCAGAGGAGAAAGAACAGAGGAGTAAACCTAATACAGTATAGATTTCTTGGAGACCAGCTCTACATAGCCTGCTGAATCTTTATGTGTGTCAAAGAATTCATATGAAAAATTTTGTTTATGAAAATGTGATGTTTTAAAGGAACATGTTTCAAAATTTAAATACAGGATTTTAAACTTTTTTAAAAAATTAATTTAATTTTTAAAATTAATTTAATTTAATTTTAAAAATGTTAGCTCATATTTTAAAAAAGGCTGGTAATAACATTAAAAGTAAAATGAATGGTCCATGTTCTTTTAAAAAAAAATTAAAAATTTTTGTTAAATTTTTCAATAAAAAAACAATAAAAAAACCCCTCCCCGCTTCCAGATGTCAATTTTCCCAGTTGAATCTGAGTTTAAGATTTCATTCCATATAAACATTCAGTTCCATACATTGTCTCTATTTTACAACAATCATAAACTATTACTTTTAGCTTATATTTTACTATTTACATTTTATCTTTTGTCACCTCATTTTATCTTCCTTCTTTCTCACAGCCTTCTTTCTTTTCCCCTATTTCATTCTTTTATCCAGTTCAATACTTCTCGCCATTCTCTTTCAAAGCCCTGGATCGGCTTATTTTTAAGTGAAAAAGTTGGCTTTTCTGTTGCTACCATATCCAGCACTTTGAATTTCCATTCTCTTATATCAATATATTTTCTTTCTTTCCAGTGTTGAGCATAAGTCAATCTTGCTGCAGTTATTATATATAACAATGTCTTTTGATGAAATCTTATTTCTCTTTGTTGCCCTAACATATTCAACAAATAAAATTCTGGATTCATTTCAAAATTAAAACCATACATTCTTTGAATTTCATCATGTATTTCTTTCCAAAACTTTTTTGCTATTTTGCAGGTCCACCACATATGAAAAAAAGATCCCTCTTCTCATCACATTTCCAACATTTTCCGTTCCCATTTCCTGGTTTTTGGTTTTTTTTTTCAGTTTTACAGGCGTGATATACCATCTATACAACATTTTATAAAAATTTTCTCTTAAATTCAAACTTGGTGTAAATTTTACATCTGTCTTCCATGTCCTCATCCGAGTGTCCAACTCAATTAGATGTCCTATATTTTGAGTCCATCTAGCCATGTTATTTTTAAGAATTTCTGGTTCCATCTCTCTTTGTAACAATATTTATAAAATCTAGAAATTCTCTTTTTCTGGTCCCCTTTCATCAATATATCCAATTCATTTTCATTTCTTTCAAACCCATATAATTTTTGATCCATTTTAAACCTTTCTTTTATTTGTCTCCATGGGAACCAGTTAATTTCATGGCCTTGCTCTTTTAATTCCTCTTCTGTACTCATTCTTAACTTTGTACTATCCTTTTTCAATAGCTCTTGATACGTCAATAATTTTCCCTGTTTTTTTGGAGCAATATTAAATGCTTCTTGGGGTGAGGTCCACATCGGAAGTCCTCTATAAAGTTTATGTTTTATTTGTATCCACATTTTCAATAGAGACTTTCGAATACAATGATTGTTAAAGTCTTTATTTACCCTGACTTTGTCATAACATAAACATCCGTGCCAACCAAATCTGTTTCCTATTCCTTCAACTTCTTTTATTGTTGTATTTTCCACTTGAATCCAATCCTTAATTCTTTCTAAGCAGCATGCTTGATAATATATTTTCAGCAATGGCACATCAAAACCTCCTCTCTCCTTTGCATCTTGTAATGTTTTAAATCTTATTCTTGGTTTTTTACCTTGCCAGATAAACTTTCTTAGCCTTTTTTCCTATTCTTTAAAGATCTTTCTTCTCCTATTATTGGCAAATTTTGGAACAGGAACATTAGCTGGATTTACGGCATTGTACTATAAAAGATTTATAAAAGAATTAATACTTCCATAGCAGGCAACTTTACACGAAATTGAGAAGGAAGGGAAGCCACAGTCATGGGGAGAAGCAAATATAGTGGTAATACCTAAAGAAGATAGAGATAAGAGAAAATAAGGAACTATAGGCCAATTTCTTTGTTGAATGTAGACTACAAAATATGGGCAATGATACTGGCTAAGCGACTGAGACATGCAATACAGGATAAAATCCAGGAAGGACAAACTGGTTTTCTTCCAAGCAGACAAATATTAGAACTTTATTAAATACAATTGAATATTATGATAATAATCCAGGGAAGAAGATAGCCATTATTTCATTGGATGCTGAAAAAGCATTTGATGATGTTTCCTGGAATTTTATGCATTGTACTTTAAGAGAATATGGTCTGGGAGAAGTATTCTGTAATTGGTTGAAGAAGATATATTGGGATCAATCAGCGAAGTTAATAATAAATGGAGATAAAATACAAAGCTTCGAAATAAAGAAAGGGGTACGGCAAGGATGCCCATTATCACCGTTATTATTTATAGCAGCTTTAGAGGTATTGCTGCTGGTAATAAATGAAGATCCACAAATAAAAGGATTAAAAACAAAAAGGAAGGAGATAAAGTACAAAGCCTTTGCAGATGATGTAATAATATTTCTTGAGGAACCACAAGATTCAATACAGAGGTTGAAGGAAATCTTGCAAAAATATGGACAAATAGCAGGATATAAGATAAATAAAGAAAAGACAAAGATGATGACATTAAATATATCAAAAAAAGAACAAGAAAATTTGGAAAATAGATCAGGATATCAAATAGTAAGAAAAATAAAATATTTAGGAATAAATATAACAAAAATCAAGAATTATTTGACAACAATTACATGAAGACATGGAAGGAGATTCAAAGCAAAATGGAAAAATGGACAAATATAAATTTATCTCTTTTAGGAAGAATAAATGCTTTTAAAATGTCTCTATTGCCTAAGGTCCATGTTCTTTTAGGATCTCAACCCTGATCATGCCTAGTCATTTATTCTCCCACTACTAAGGACACTCCCTGCAAATACCATTGTAGTTCTCAGACTTTGAAAAATTCATGCCCTGGACAGATCCACTGATCTATAAGTTTTTTTCCACTCCATGTGCAACATGAACATTGAGGATACTGGTGGCAGCAGCCCCTGAGTGGAGACCTGAGAACTAATGGTGACTCTTTAACATTAAAAACTAAAAAGAGCATTGTGATATATGGAACAGAGAAAATAAAATTCAGTCAAGATATCCCTCCAAAAAGCAGGATTCTGCAATTTGCATAAATTATGCAAATGAAGAGTTAACATAATTTGTTATGCATTGTCCTGTTTCCCCTAATTTATTTTAATTTTGTTATGAAAGTTATAGACACATGGAAGCTGTCCTTTTTTTCTCCTTCTGCTGAATGAAATTACCTCTGCTATTACTTGCACTGCTGGGATTTCAGCAGGTATGGTCTGAGTGCACACGTGCACACACACACACACACACACACACACACACACGCAGAAAAGGAGTTAATTACAGACATAACCAATAGCCATTTGTATTTTTCATATTAAAGGTGGGCTTCTTAGGAACTTGAATCCTGTTCTCCCAACCACATGCTACACATTTTTGTCCTGCTTCCCTCTTTATGGCTGCATATCTGATGCCCTGAATGTAGTTATCTCTGGGTAAATAGGAATATGGTCTGTAGTATCAGGGTTCCAACATAGAGTCCTTTGAGGAAAGATCAGTGTTTGATGCTGTGACAGGCCCTTATTTCTCCTCAGATTGGTTTTGCAGTTCCAACCTAATAAGATGCCCTGACACTTTCAGTTAGTCCTTTCTCCACCAGTTGTGTAGGGACGGGGGGGGATTTGCCCCAGGCGGCAATGTTTTTGGGACAACCTGGCCCATAGCCATGCCCCCATGCACCCTGGCCATGCCCACACACACCACAGCCACACCCCTGTGCTCAGTGGCCACACCCCTCATGCTGTAGCCCCGCCTCCTCCCGCCCTTCCCACTCCAAGCTCTGCCACTGTACTCCACCTTTTAACCATCACCTTTGTGTTACAGTGCTGTTAAGTGTTCCCTCAGAATCAAATAGTTCATTTATGGTAGCGTGTTCTTATTTATTATCAGTGACCCAAGCCAACTCAGTAGTTATAAAACACACTATCTTTTATTATAGTAACATTAGAAATAAAATATCTTGTTAAGGTTCATATAAAGCAGAGCTTTCCAGACTTTTCATGTTGGTGACACACTTTTTAGACATGCATCATTTCATGACACAGTAGTTCAGTTTTACTATCAAACCAGAGGTTAAACTAACCCCTTATAAGAGATACAGACACATACATAAATTGTAATAACAAAACGTATGGGGACACAACATATCTCATGAAAATCTTTCATATATTTTTAAAAATATATGATTTATAAATAATATACATTTCCAAGATTGTAGCTGACATACCTACACATTTCAGGTAACACACTAACATGTCACGGCACACTGTTTGGAAAGCCCTGATATAAAGGATAGTGTTATTACATTAATCAGTTTCAACTTCTGACAGTCTATGCCAATAACTCCCAGCCTTAGACACCAGTTCTCTATGTCTTCTTCTCAGCTGCTTGAACACAACACAACCAACCTCTCTGGTCAAGATCTCACTGAAAGCCCTCTTTCAAACAGAATCTCTGCCTTATACATAATTTCCCTCTCATCCATAATCCCCTCCCATGTACACCACTGTTCTAGCTTTCACTCTTAAAGTACTACTCCTGTTGCCTAACAACCTACCATCAAGTTGCACTTGCATCCTAAATAGTTGACTCCCAAAGCAACTTCATCACAGATGCCTTCTCCCTTTTCAATTAGATTAAAATCTCAGTTTTTAGTGGGTTGAGCTAAATCTAGCCCAGTTTGAAAGTAAAATATCCCATCTTCCTTCTCTCACTCCCATTTTGAAACACCATTCAGGTGGAAACACCATTGCACAGTCCTATACTGAGCTACAGACATGCAGCAAAAAACAGCACAAAGCAAAAAAATGTCAACTCGTAAGTGGGAATGTAGAAGACTTGCAGTTCTCTGCTGAGCAAAAGGTGCATGACTCATCCACTAATTAGAAGAACTGCAGGGACAGTGAGGAATTTTATTGCTCTGCATACATCTCCATATGTAGGTCAACCATAATTGTTCGACCATGAGATTTAACAGCTTGAGAGCATATTTCAATTAATAAAGAAAACACAGTTGCTCTAATTGATAATCTGTCATAGACAAACACTATCCAGTCAGGTTTAGTCTCGATGAACCTTTTAATATCTTTTAATATCTGCGTAGATTTGGTTGCTCATAGTCTTTTATGTTGTTCTAAACTTTCAGATTATCCTCCACACTGAAATAAAATTCAGATTAGCTCTGAATACAGCCCTGTTTCTACATATCACTTCCATTTTCTCATCTAGCATAACCTAATTGATCTGCAAAATGTGGGAGTAATGTAACTGGGTGCTTAAATGTTTGAATAAATAGAAGTACTGGCAAGCTATAGAGCTGTATGTGGAAATATATCTGTAGTATCACAGTTCTTCTGAGAAAAGTGTGATAAATGGGAGCACAAACAGTGGGAGGGCTGCTCTACAGAGTGTCACTATAATTAAAACATATCTGCCAGACTATTCAACCATGGAATGAAAATGGCAGATTCTGCTTTTTGAAAATTGCATGCAAATCAATTTATCTGCATAGTTACTCAATTTTCAACCTTTAGTCTGCAGGAAATTTGTTCTCCAGGTTATGTGTTCTTTTTCCAAGAGATGAATGAAGAAGGAGAGATTTATGGTGTGAAGAGGTGTGTGTGTGTGTGTGTTTGCATGTGCAGGGGTTGTACCTTATTCAGCCATAGCTCTTAAAACAACTGGGCAGGGGCACAGGAAAAACTTCACAGCTGCATTGCTCCCTGGCAAACTATCTGAGATTCCATGGGAAAGCTAGTTTTGTGATGCACACACTGAAAAAGAACACAGAAGGGTGCTTAAGTACCATTTGTGGTGAAATTCTATAAGGTGGTTCAAATATAGCATGGGAACCATTTTAAAAATTAATTCATAATGTATTAATTCATAATGAACCCTTGTAGGAAGGTTACATTTCACAGGCAATCTTTTCCTTGAATGTTCATCTTGCGATTTCATTAAAACTAAAAGTAAACTTGCAGCTCTTGGACTTACAGGTGGTGTAAACAGAAGCATATAGGTCCAGGATTTTTAATGGTAGCTTCCTCTATTTCTGGTAGTATGGTCATTAGTGAATCAGCAAATAAGAATAAAAGCATCAACAAAATTTTGCAGGGACTTCCAATGACAATGTCTTCCCCTCATGACTCTCGCTTTCCCCACCCCACCCCAATGTTTCTTCTGTCTTTGTACTTATTGCAGAAAATTGGTTTCATTTTCTCCATTAAGTTGTGGCAGTGGGGGAGAGATGGAATAGTTGCTTATTGTCCTTTTAATTGCAAGAATGAAGAAAGCTTCCATCTGGAATTTCCATATGGACTGAACTGTCATTCAAAAAGAGGACCTACCCTCATTCTTGACAATGAATGCAAAATCTCAGGATACCTGATAAAAATGATAAAATAAACTCACTCACTCACTCTCTCAAATCTCCTGTCTTTTTTCTTGTTCAAGGCAGCTTACAAAAGTTGGAACAGATACTATCAGAAGCTATCAATAAAGTTAAAAGCAGTTAAAAACATAACCATTAGAACGGATTAAAACAAATTTAAAGAACATAATAATGAAAGGTCCTTATCTCCTCGGTAGTTGGTCCTTCAAGGCTACTAAAACCCAGTAGGTCTCTCTGTGAAAGGTGAGCAAGGAGGATGCCAGTCTAACTTCTTCCAGAAAGGGAGTTCCAGAGCCTGGCAGCAACCACCAAGAAGATCTTCTCCTGTGTTTCCACCAGATATAGCTGTGGAGATGGCGGGACAGAGAGAAGTGCCTCCCCCAAAGAGCTCAAGACATGGGCTCAATCATGCAGGGAAATATGGTGTTTTAAGATAATCTGAACCTGAAGCACAAAGGGTTTTCTGGGTCATAACCCTCACTTTGAATTTGTGCCCGGAAACAGACTGGCATCCAGTGGAGCTATGGTAACAGCTTAGTAGTATGCTCCCTGTTGCCAGCCCCAGTTAACAATCTAGATGCATCTCTTTTAGCCAGCTGAAGTTTCTGAATACTCTTCAAAACCAACCCAACAAAGAGCTCATTACCAATAGAAATGGGATGCAGCTAAAGCATGGTCAGATCCAATGGCTCAATGAATGGGTTCAGCAGTAGCCAAGCCTAATCTGTATGAATGGACTCTTGGTCATCACTGAAACCTGAGCTTCCAGGCTCAGAGTTGAGTCCAGGAGGGCACCCAAGCTGCAAAGCTGTGTTTTCAGGGGGAGTGTAATGTCATTCACCACAGGCTGGTTTGATCACTGGTTTGATTTTAACTATCTGCACAGTAATTAAAACAATATTTTTACTAACATTACTTAACTATAATGTGTTAAACTGCCTCCACTAATTTGCATCCCCGCCCTAGCATTTGGATTGAGGAGGCCCCAGGCTAGAAATTTACTTTATCCATCATTTATCACTGTGGCAGTGACTCGGTTGTCTTATGCAACACATGCCCACCCTTATTCTCGACAACAATCTGAAATGACTTATAGAAATAATAGACTCTTTCGCTCTCTCCCTCGTCAATCTCTTGCCTTTTTCCTAGTTCAAAAGTGGCTTGCAAAAGTTAAAATAAATAAATCAGGCAGAAGTTAAAAAACAATTAAGCTAGCAAAAAAGTTAAAAACAGTTAAAAAGTTATAAAGTTATAAAGAAGAACATCAAATTTAACCAACGCGGTATGTAAAAGGCCTTTAAAATATTCCAACTTATGGTGACCCCAAGGCAAGTTTATCATTTAGTCTTCTTGGCAAAATTTGGACAGAGGGGTTTTCCCATGGCCTTCCTCTGAGGCTGGAGAGGGTGTGACTTGTCCACCCAGTGGGTTTCCATGGCTGAGCAAGGATTTGAACCCTAGTCTCCAGAGTCGTAGTCAAATGCTTAAACCACTACACCATGCTAGCTTGCCCATACTTGCATATCCTCCAACACTTAATGTGAAAACCAGGAAGCAGATGGCTGGGCCATATCAGAGTGAAGTTGAAAGGGTATGGCCAGGCAACAAGATGGGAAAACTTGTTAATAAGGAAAACTGCAGTTTTAAACAGAGAAATCTTGGAATTTAAGCAATGCTGTTAGGAAGATTAAAACTCTCTCCTATCTTCTTCCCTACTCCTACCAAAGAATTGAGTGAAAACTACTTTTGCACTTTGATTCAGTTTGCAGCAATTGATGTAAGGAATCAAATGAAAGTGAATGAATGAAAAGGTAAAGTGGAAGGAGAGAGAAAAACAGGACCATTTTAAGAGCACCTATAAGGCGAGGGTGGGGGGAGACGCTAGAGAATTAACCTGGACTGTCCCTGCCCAATTGAGACAGTTGGAGGTTATGTGCTTGTTTCCTCTTGGTACTGTCTGTCCTCATCTTTACAAAGCCACTGTTGCTCCTGTGGGCTTTCAAGTCATTTCAGACTTATGGTGACTCTAAGGTAAACCTGTCATTGGGTTTTCTTGGCAAGCCTTATTCAGAGGGGGATTGCCTTTGTCATCTTCTGAGGCTGAAAGAGAGTGACTTGTCCAAGGTCACACTGTGGGTTTCCATGGCTGAACAAAGATTTGA
This sequence comes from Iguana delicatissima, assembly GCA_948472985.1. Taxonomy (NCBI): domain Eukaryota; kingdom Metazoa; phylum Chordata; class Lepidosauria; order Squamata; family Iguanidae; genus Iguana; species Iguana delicatissima. Next base: position 25,829 of record CAOKZL010002554.1, on the reverse strand, counting down.
AACCCGGTTTCCCTGAATCCTAGTCCAGCACTCAGACCACTAACCATCATGTTAGGCACATCCTCAGCCCTGAATCTTTCAGATTCTATTTGACGGGGCTCTCACTTTCCTCAATATATGCAGCATGTTGCCCCCAGCCTAAACAGTTTTAGAAAGGTACATGAATATGTACTAAACTTCCATGACAAACTTAAGTCCATCCTCCTTCAATCAAGCATTTAAACATGCACCCGTGTCCCATGGAAAATACTGATTAAGCAATTAACTTTGAAGTTTCTTAGCGAAGCCAAGAGTAAAAAGAGAGGCAGAGGAGGAAAGATAACACTAAGGTTGCAAAGTCCTTGCAATGAAGGCGCTCGCTGTAAGGAGATGCTGCTCATCTTGCTTCATGTGACCTTTTTCTGCATGACTTTGCAGAAAGAAACTTCAAAGTACAAATGCTAAATTTCAGACATAGCATTAAACTTGTAAGTTAATTTGGGATGGGTGTATGTTCTCATTATTATTTCTCCTTTGATGTGAGGCATTACTGGAATTAGGTTAATTCATAGACTCAGGGTTTATTCCTATCCATTTCTAAACCTTCCAAATTTAAATAGTAATCTCTGGCTCTTTCTCTCTTTCTCTGCTTCTATGTTTGTGTGTGTGTGTTACGGCACATGTACAAAGTTAGTGATAAATAATTAATCTGGTATATACCTAAAACCTCAAAGCTATCCTCCAGTACAAATTGTCTTAAACTACAGGGGTAGCCAGAGGCAGACGAAGGCAAGACTTCTGTACCTTTTTGACAAGTTATGTCAGGGAAAAAAATAGCAGCAGTGTTTCTCTCATATAAATTAAAAAGCTACAGATGTCTAAATCAGTTGTCAATATGATATAGTGTTTAGAGTTTTGCAATGGGAGTGGAGACAGCTAGATTTAAATTCCTAATTATTCAGGCAGCTCACAGGCAGAACATGGGTCAGTCAGTATTTCCTAATCCAGTCTACTCTGTGGGCTATTTGTAAGGATAGCTAAACAGGGAAATCATAAAGACCATCTTGGAAATAAAGACTGCTTCCTAAATGTAACATATTACATTATATAAGGGAAATTAATTGCTTGTGAAAAAGAGGATGCTAGCCAAAACTTTGTACAAAAATGCATATATTTGAAAAACACATGCACAAAAAATTATATGTATTTCCATGCAGGCTTTTTAAAAAAATTGCAATCTGATATGGTGAACTGGGTGAAATGAGCTTCAGGTTGGGAAAAAGAGAAATAGGAAGAAAAACCTGAGAAAGAGATTTGCCAATCTCAAATTATGATGTATATCTGTACCTGGTGTGATTGAATAATCTACTAACACTTGAAGCAAAGATTTGGCAAAATTACGTGAGATGGAGCTGCCTGTTATACCACTGGACCAGTCAAGAGGAACACTACAGAAAACACTATAAGTAATTTTGTATATGTCAAACTAATTCAAAGCAAATAGTGATTGTAAGCACAAACATCACCAGACAGACAATACATAAATCAAATACAGTGGCCCCTCCACTTTTGCAAGGGTTCAGGATGCAGAATCCTCACAAAAGTGGGAAAACTGTGAATAACTCCCCCCTACTCTCCCCTCCCATTCCTTTCCAGGGCTTCTCCCTGGCATTCCCTGAGGGATGGGAAGGCATGCATGCCTTCCTTCTCTGCTTATGGTGCTTCCCCTCCCATTCCTTTCCAGAAAAGGAAGGCATGCATGTCCAGGCAAAAGGCAAGAGAATGGGACAAGGAGAATGGGGGAAGACTGTAGACTACATGACTGACAGCAGATGATGGAGAAGCTCCACTCTTTTTGCAAAATCAAGACCAGACCATGAACCATTAATATCAAATTAGAGTGAAGCTAAAGAAGTACACTAAGTCTTTCATCATGCCAAAATACAACCTGAGGAACATCCCTATAGAATTTAAAAACTAGATTTATACTCCTAATAGAGAAGGAACAAGAAGAAGAGCTCTGGACAAAAACCACAGGCGTTGTCAGGGAAGAACACAGAAGGACAATGTCTGTAGTCGAAAAGAAAAAGAAACCTCATTAGATGACAAATTAAACTGTTCAAATAGTTAAAAACAGACAAAAAGCAAAAGTAGAAGTGACAGAAACAGTCTTAGAGTCCTGAATACAACTGCTCAGTGTCTTGTGTGTTGGCACAAAGAGAAATATTATAATAATTAATACAAAGAAAAAGACAACAAAAAAGTAGAACAGGTAACCTCTTCCACAGGATCCAGAGAAACTGAAGATGAATACAAATCAAGAACAGGGATGGATGCCATATGACCAACTAAGGAACACATTAGGATTGGGGGAAAATCAATGGAAGCAGTACATTGAGGAACTATACAAAAGAGTTGAAATGAAGAGATTCTTCCAAGGAAGAACCACTGGAAGATGAACCCATGATTTTAGAAAGGAAAGTGGAAAAGTCTGGCAAAGCACTTAGCAGAAATAAATCACAGAGAACAGGTGGAATATGAATAAAACTGTTTCAAGCTGTAGAGATGGAATTCATTCCAATTCTAACTAAAATCTGTCAATAAATATAGAAATAAAATAATGACCCACAGATGTTCATTTTCATTCCGATCCCCAAGAACGGGAACACCAAGCATTGTAGACACTATCAGACTATTGCATTGATTTACATGCAAACAAGGTGATGCTCAAGATTTCACAATGAAGGCTTTTACCATATACAGATTTGTAAAGACAGATGTCTAAGCTGGATTCAGAAAAAGAAGAAGCACTCAGGATCATGTCACACACAAAAAATTGGATAATGGAAAGCAGTGAAGAAGTTCAGAAGAAAATCAATTTATGCTTTATAGCAAAGCTTTTGACCATGTAGATCCTGAGAAATTGTGGTTCACTCTAAAAGAAATGGGAATGCCACAACATCAAGACAAAATATGGAGAAACAGAACAATTGCCCATTGGCAAGTCTACCAGACAAGGCCTCATTTTATCACCCTGACCTTTTAATTTATATGCAGAACATACCATGTGGAAAGCAGGATTAGACTCAGAGGAAGCAGGTATGGAAATTGGGGAAAGGAATACCAAAAATTTAAGATATGCAGAAGCCAGTTAAAATTGAGTATAAAAAAAACAAATAAAATGATCACAGATGATTTGCTTGACTTTAAAATGAATAATGAAGACACTAAAGATTTCCTACACAATGGCCCTTTCTGCACGAGGCAAGTTAATCGCTCCATGCTGTTACTTACTGGCTCTTCTTGGGTCCGAAGTAACGCAGACTTTCCCTTGAGCCCTTCCACAGGGCTCCTCCATTAGTGCAGGGCGAACTGGAGCAGGTCTGTAGATCTGCACTGCTCCAGCTCAAAATGGTGGCTTCCGGCGGCTTCGTGGGAATGGACCAGCCACTGACACTGGCCATACCCACAGCCTGCCCTCCACTGATCGCAGGTTCGCATTGGTGTCAGCCTGCGCATCTGCACAGGTAAGTAGGAACGCAATGGCGTGTTCCAGAAAATGTAAAGACCTGATTTTTCCAGTCTTCACTTAGCGTGGGGGAGGACCACTTGGGGGCGTGTTGGATCAAACCGAGGTGTGGAACTAAGTTAAATAGGCCGCACCTAGTCCGATCCAAGGTGCAGACGACCTCCATGCCAGGACGCCTTGGCCCATTTTAACTGCCTCGTGCGGAAAGGGCCTTTGGTTCAGTCATTAATCAAAATGGAGACTGCAGTCAAGAAAAGAGAAGAAGACTAAAACATGGAAGGACTAGATAAGTTTGTCAAGTGTAAATATAGATCTTGGAATACTTAAGTCAGGATTGTCCACATCATGCATGGTTGTAAAAGCTGGACAGTAAAGAAAGCTGACAAGAAGAAAACCAACTCATTTGAAATTTGGTACTAGAACAGTGGTTCTCAACCTGTGGGTCCCCAGATGTTTTTGGACTTCAGCTCCCAGAAGCCCTGAGCATTGACCACAGTAGCTGGGGCTTCTGGGAGCTGAAGTCTACAAACATCTGGGGACCCACAGGTTGAGAACCACTGTACTAGAAAATACTTCTGTGGATACCACAAACTGCCAAAAAGATAAATAAATGGGTGCTAGAGCAAATCAAGTATGAACTCCCTGTAGAATCAAGGATGACTAAACTGAGGCTGTCATACTTTGGATAGATCATGAGACTACTTGACCAATTAAAAAAAAACTACAATCATCCCTCCACATTCACTAGGGTTAGAGGCACAGGATCCTTGTGAAAGTGGAAAAACCATGAATAACTTTAGGACTTTCCAAACCATATTTAACACACAAAAAAGTATGATCATCATATTCAACCCACCATGGAGTCCTTTGAGGCATCAGGATTCTTTCACAAGGAAGAAGTGGATAGCTGGTGGGGCTTATGGCCACCTGCACTGCTGTCCTACACCATTTTTAATAGGGACTTACAAGTCTTGTTCACAGTTTCTCAGTCTCATGAGGCTTACAGTCCCTATTAAAAATGGCATAGGGAGGCAGCAGAGGTGACAGCAAATAATGTGTGAATGATCAATCCGCAAAAATGAAAATCACAAATGTTGAGGGCTGACTGTATAATGCTTGGTAAAGTGGAAGGTAGTAAGAAAAGAGGAAGAAAACACTGCAGATAGATTGATTCAACGAGGGAAGCCATGACCCTGAGTGTGGAAAACCCAAGTAGGGCAGTTGATGGCTGGCATTCTTAGAGGTATCTGATTCATAGGGTTGCCATAACTGAAAGTTGGATTGATGGCAAACAACAGGTGTATCCCTTCTTGCATTGATATTCACTCTGCCCCAAATATTCATTCTAGAATGTAGCCCGTGATGGTTCAGGTGGAGGGATGTGGCAGGTATGGCCCCCTGGATCATTTGTGGTTGCTCAAACGCTGCTTTAAACAGATTTTATAACTGCCATTCTGATTAAAAGATCATTATGGTAAATAAATTGTACATCTCTTTCTCCTCCCCAGCCTTGCAAAAGGCAACATGGATTGTCCCATTTGCTCTGCTTTCTGAGAGCTTTCTGAGTAACCAAGACCAAAATAGGAGGCACTGGTGAACACTTTGCTGCCTCCTCTTTCTCATTGTGAACCGCAACAAGTAAAGGAACAAAAAAATCTCCTCTCTCCACATTAGTTTCCTTTTTGTCATTGTCTAGAGCAGTGGTTCTCAACCTGTGGGTCCCCAGATGTTCGTCGACTTCAGCTCCCAGAAACCATCAGCATTGCCCATAGTGGCTGGGGCTTCTGGGAGCTAAAGTCCACGAACATCTGGGGACCCACAGGTTGAGAACCACTGATCTAGAGCTCTGTTTAGTAATACAGTACAAAGCAGCACAGAGGCAGAAGGTTTCTGCAAGGAAGATGCTGTATCATTTTAATGGATGGCAAAGTAGTGTCCAAATCTTTATTGCATTCTTTAAAGGAATTAGGATTTGTGATAGAACTGTAGGTAAGGGGAATGCACTATTGCTCTCCAGAAGAAAATTCTAACTCCCTCACCATAATTCTCAAGCTCCTGTAAAATGGAGCCATGATAGTTAAACTGGTGTGAAACTTATACAACAGCACAGTGCAGATATACCAATGGTGTCTCTGCAGGTGAAACTACTATTCCATGGTATAAATATTCCACTTGCAACCAGTACCATCTACATAGACTGGCTGAAGGAAAAACTCTTTGTCTTTGATACTTTCAGCTCCCTCCCCCCCACCTTTAACAATAAAGACCCCCTTTTACACATACAATTATTCATACATACAATTATTCAACTCTGAGCTCTACTTAATAGAGGCATAAATATTTCTCCGGAATTTTGGGTTTGCTTCCACAGAGATAATTTGAAATTAATACCAATATAGTAAGTGTGGTAAGATAGGCTTGATGAACATTTCTTATTTATGAATATTTTCTTGAGACGCTCATTTATAGCCCAGACTTTCCTAGTAGCACATTGATTAACCACTCTTAAATGTCACTAATTCTGTTGAAACCACTGGGTATTATAAAGCTAACAGAAAATCTTCCCACAAAAGTTAGGCCCTTTCTGCACGAGAAAGTTAAGACGGACCAAGGCGTCCTGTCACGGAGGTTGTCCGCACCTTGGATCAGACTAGGTTCAGACTATTTACCTTAGTTTCGCACCTAAGTCCGATCCAAAACGCCCTCAAGTGGTCCTCCAGCGCACTATGTGAAGACCGGAAAAAAGAGGTCTTTCAATTTTTTGGAGCGTGCCATTTCGTTCCTGCTCAGTTCTGCAGATGCGCAGATTCGCGCCAATGCGAGCCTGCAATCAGCAGAGGGCGGGCTGTGGGCGTGGCCAGCTTCAGCAGTTGGTCCGGACCCACAAACAACCGGAAGCCGCCATTTTAGCCTCATCAGTGTGAATCTAAAGACCTCACACTGCTCCGAATCACTCTGGAACAAACAGAGGAGCCCTGCGGAAGGGCTTAAGGGAAAGTCCATGTTGCTTTGAGGCCAGAAGAATCAGTAAGTAATGGCACGGAGTGATTCACTCATCTCGTGCGGAAAGAGCCTTAATGAAAGTTGCCTGCTTTGGCAGCTGTAAAACTGCTAATGAATGTGAATGAGTTCATAGGAGCATCTAACTCAGTGTGGGTTGGGTTGCCATACACAGACTTGCTTTGGTTTTTCCTTTGGAGCCCTGAAATGCATTTCATGGGAGCTACTGAGTCAGACCATTGATTTTGCTGGTTCAGTATGTATAATGAGTGGAGATGGGTCTCTAAGGTGTAGACCCCAAGGAGGGGCTCAAACTGAAGATATCTTAGGCAATGCCAAACATTCCCGGTTTAAAATATGTTATATTCTATACTTTACGTCACACTGGGATTTGAATGATAAAGGCCTCTGTTTTCTTTCAAGCTACTTCAAACCCAAGTTGCAGAGGAATCATGGGGCTTAGCCTCAAAACCTACCACAGTACTTATATCTCCTAAGTTTCCTAATTTGTCTGGCCCTAAATTAGTTTGGGGAAGGGACTTGGGTAAAGCAACTGAAGAAAAAATCTGGGGGTGAGGACTGAGTAAGATTCCAATGAGGTCCCTCACTGCAAAAGTTACAGAACATGGTCTAAAACTCTTTCATTGAGTTGACTTTATCTCTCTGTCTGTCTCTCACACACACGCACACACACTGCTTCAGCATTTAGCAGAGGTAAATCAAATATCCCTACTGCCATAGGGAATCAGGACAATCCCAAGACATCTTGCTACCAGAGGCAAATGCCAAGATTGTGACTTGCATAAAAGACACTAGGCTGGCAGTTGAGTTGTCGTCCTAGTGGAACACTGGCACATGGACAGGGTCCTCTGCCACACTAGAAGGCAGCAGCTTAGTTTAGGAATTGCAGGTCAAGACTGCATGACACACACACCTTTTTTTTTTTTCAAGAAAGGGGAATAAATGTTGAATCAAGAAGGAGTAGATATGGGGCTTTTGCTGCCCATGATGATTGCTTCACCCGACTTAATGGAAGAGCAGAGCATATAACAATGAATCTATGAGTCCTTTACGCATGTTGAAAGACACCCATAAGAGGTTGTCATGTAAGGGCTATAGGTGGAGTGGGTATTATTAGAAAACTGGAGACCCTAGTTTAGATTAGATCAGTGGTTCTCAACCTGTGGGTCACCAGATGTTCGTGGACTTCAGCTCCCAGAAGCCCCAGCTACTATGGTCAATGCTCAGGGCTTCTGGGAGCTGAAGTCCACGAACATCTGGGGACCCACAGGTTGAGAACCACTGGATTAGATTATTGTGTCAGCTTTCAATTTCAGGCTTGTTTGGGGATCCATGCTAGCAGGAGCAGTCAGCCAAAACAGGGAAGAACAGGCCAAATGCACCAACATGATTCAGTCCTGGTTTATTGTTCCAGAGAAACAAAGCCAATATGTTAGCACTCAGGAGCATGAATGCAGGTGCATAACAATCAACATGCACTTGCTCCTTGACCTCTAGAGAGCCAGATGAGAATGAAGCCTGGAAAAATTGCAACCAAAGTGAATATGTATATTTACCATACTTTCAAATCAGCCTGACCTAAGAAGTTTTGCTTCTTGAGGCAGTTGAAAAGAAGGCGATCTCTCCCATTTCACTTACAGAAGTGGGTGAATTTTATTTTAATACTTGTGATGTGACAACATTCTCCACTGCATATGGGGACAGCAGATTAGCTGAACAGAGAAAGGTCAAACCACCTGAAACACAGCTATGTCCTCCAACAGAGGAGAGTGACCAGGAGGGCTGTTGCTGCAACCCTTTCTACACCACTCAGTAACCACCTCACTTTGCTTACTGATAGATTCTATCTCGCTAATAAAATGTAAGCAAAAGCGGGATAATGAATCACCATGGGCAGATAGCAGAAAGTTGGAGTTGTCCCTGGTAATTGAAAACTAAGAAAGCATTTGGAATACAAGGAGAAGATCTTATTTTGACAGACATTTCCTATAGATTTGTGCAGAAGCTGTTGATCATCACAAGCAAAGGTGACCACTCATAGATAGGTCTTCACCAAGACTTGAGCTATTGGATTTGCTACCTGCTTAGGCTGCAGATATGAGGATGTTGCCATGCTGGCTGATTTGTGCCTGGCATTAATTATATACAAGCGCACTACAGGTCTAGTGAGGTTAAAGGTTGGTGAGTCAAGTTATGCAGGTGAGGTGTACTGACTTTAGAAATAGAATGGCAGTCAAGAAGCTAGCGGTCCGCTCCAGTAGAACAAATGCAGCTGTCAATTGACTGATTAACAAAACAAATCAGTGCCTATTAGAAGCAAGATGAGACGGGTAGCCATTTATCTCTTTTATGAATCTTGACTTGCTGGTGAATTGTTTTGAAGAGAGACATTTGTGCTCTTGTTGGATCGGCTTTGTTAGGGTTCTACAACTGAATTTCCAAACTAAGTAAAACTGAAGTAGTACTACCAGTGGCAGAGCTCGGAGTGTGTGTGGGGTGGGTGGGCTATAGCACAAGGGGTGTGGTCACTGTGCGCAGGGGCGTGGCCAGGGCATGCAGGGGCACGGCTATGGGCTGAGACGCCCCAAAAACATTGTCTCCTGGGGCAAATTGCCTCCCCTGCCCCCACGTCCCAACACCACTTAGTACTACATGCATATTTTTGCATTTTTGTTTACTTCTTTTTTTGACAAAGAATACACAAAAACATTGTTTTCAATTTTTTTAAAAGAACACATAGAATGTAGCTGCATGGCCTTTACCATCATCCTAGGTTGCTTTGCAGTCTATCAACTTACTACGGTATTTCATGCTTCTGTGCTATGGATAAAAGGGACACACTGATAGAAGGGAGACATCCTGAAAACAACAAGGCAGCACATCCAATGATACATTATTGATAGGACCTGAAGGTGACCTCTGGCTTAAACTGTCCTTTGAAATCTAAACAGAGATGGATTACAAGGGCTTCCCCATTTTAATCTTTGGCAGTCCCTCAGCTATCCCAATCAACAGATGCAGCCATCATGGTAGTAAATGGGACAGTTTGTTCAGACAGATAGCCTGGCTTTTAAACCCTTGTGAAACATTCAAAATATACAAGGTTCTACGAGGATTTCCAGAAAGAAATATTGCTTCACTAAAACAGCATTTCAGAACTTGTTTGTGCCACATGTGTCATACCTGGGACTATAATGTACATACTTTCAAGTGTTGTTTTTTAATTTCATGCATCATTGAACTGATCACCCGAGGCAAAGCTACATTAGGATCTATCAGCTTGTCATTAACTGTTGGAATGCAGAATAATGTTGGAGTTTAAACAAGTGGAACTTGCAACAAATTGTTGAGGCAGAATACACTTGCCTTTGTCCTTTGCTCCTGTTTTTCATTCTTCTGTCTGAAAGTCTTTTGCGCCCACTGAGTGTGCTTGATCCTCAGTGGGTTGCATTTTGTTCTCCTCCCTCTAAAGATTTTTTTGAACTTTTGCAAATCTTGGGAATTTACACTCTTTAGGACAGGATATTATTTTCTAGATTGTGTAAGAAATTCTTTGCAGAGGCTGGCATTCCTTTAAAAAAATGATATCTGGCTGTTTTCAGGAAAGGAAAGCTCACAGGCTTTAGTCCTACAGGAATAGCTGCCTTTTGTGGCAAATTAAAGCCTGAAAAATACATTTAATCTAATAAAAACATCATTTCATATTCTACTCAATTTATTCTTATTAATTGAGCTCTGTGCAAACATTTGATAAGACCCAGCTCTAAGCGTGATATTTAAAAATGTGCTTGACAGGTAGAATAACTGTTCGATGTTTTCATCATCTATCCCCCATTAGCGTGCCAGGAAAAAAGCACTGTATTTAACATTGCTTGTGGCAAACACAGGACCAAATGCATTAAGTAAATAAGGACCTGTGCCACAGATGAATGGAATCCTAATTCCAGCCTATAGTATTAAATTGATTTAACTGAAGCTGGCATTTTAGAGGAAATTATCATTATTTCGTTTGGAAAGAGCTATTTGAATTGATGTTAAAAGGCAGTCATTTCATTTTCCTTTGCCAGCTACTCTGAAAGGTCATTGCTGAAAGCCTGTCTAAAGAAGGAAATGCATTTAAAAATTCTTTGCCCAGAATTGCTATCTGCTGCTTAGGTTTGGAGATACAAAAAGAGATTGTATCAGTATCTTTCCAATATGTTTTCACTTGTCTTTTATGCCTCATTTGAACCCTATACACAAAGAAACCATCAAAGAGGAGAAGGGGTACAGTGGTAGAGCCCTAATCCTAAATCCACTCCACCTGGATCACACCTAGAATAAACACAGTAAATCAGTGTGAATTACTAAATTATTGAATTACTATTCAGCAATTTATTCAATAGATCTACTGAAACTGGACAAATGAGTTTAAGCCCAGGTTGGAAACTGTGAAACCCTCCAGATGTTGGACTGCAAATCCCAGTATTCATCACTATTAGTTATGCTGTCTAGGGCTGATGGGACTTGTAGTCCATCAAAATCTGTATTGCTGCATGATTCCCACCCTTGCTTTAAGCCTGGCCAGCAAAGCCAGTGGTGAAGAATTATAAAAACTGCAGTAACATATAGAGGGGCATAGGCCCTTTCTGCACGTGGGAAAGGAACCGCGAAAAAACGCTACTCACCGGACTTCTTCAGCGTCTGGGCGAGTCCGTCGGGACAAGGAGCAGTGCAAGCTCGTCGCTCCGCACTGCTCTAGCGTCCAAAATAGCAGCTTCCGGTTGGTGGAGGCTCTCCACCAACCAGAGAAGCTCACCAGCCTAAAGCCCGCCCCCGGCAGATCTGCAGGCATGCACTTGTGCGCACCTGCAAATCTGCACTGGAGTGTGGTGACAGAGCAACACAGAGTTGCGTGCCCCGTGCTTTTTAAAAACCTCTAAAAAGAGATTTTTAAAAAGCACGCTGCGCAACCAGTTCCAGTCACTCTGAACTGGACTGAGGTGCGGAACTACAAAAAGTAGTCCGCCCCAGTCCACTCAACGGTGCAGAAGACCTCCATTGGAGATCACTCTGCACCATTTTAATAGCCCGGTGTGGAAAGGGCCAAAGTTGCCAATTCTTGCTTTAGACTGTAGGTCTCAGTTCACGCATCTGAATTCTCTTCTCCTGAAACAAGCAAAAACAAACTCATTACTTATGTAAAGGAGGGTTTCCTGGGAAAGCTTTATACATGCAGAAAGCATGTTTCACAGTTAAGCATTAAACTATGCCATTTCCCCAGTGTTCAGATAATGAAGAGAAAGAAAGATTGCCATAATGACATCCAGGAGACACACTTTTCACCACACCCAATATTACTGTATAATGATATACTCCATAAGTAACCTTCAATGTGAGTTTTATTTCCTGTGCAAGTAAGTGTCATGTCCACCAGTCTTCTAGTCTATAGCAAGACTCTACAGCAGGTTTGGGCAAAGTGCAGCCTGTGGGCTGTAGGTGGCCCTTGAGACCCAGCAGAAGACCTCTCCAGCCCCTAGCCCCATAAAATGAATGAATGAATGAATGAATGAATGAATGAATGAATGAATGAATGAATGTATGTTGGGGATGATTTTTGGACAATTTTTTTGTTGTCAGATGGGACAAAACTGCCTAAAATGCAGTGGTTTTCTTCCCTTAGACCTACAAAACCCTCAAACTTCAGCTCAGAATCAAGTCAAAATGTCACCCAGATATTTGTCACATTACTTCAGGTGTACTGAAACTTCCTGCTGTGGTCCTCCAGACAGGCACTGGAAAGTAAAATGGTCCCCATCTGCTATGCAGTAAAGGGCTAATGCTAAGATTTGGGGTCAGGCCCCCCTGCATACACACACAGACACACATGCACACACACTTCCAAGTACTGGATATTTCTGAAAAGAAAACGCTGCATTCAAGGGTAATCCATGTGCTTAACACTGTGTGTACTTTGGCTCATGACTTAACTACCTGTCACAGTTGTATGAGGTTTCTAAAAATGTAATTTTAAGTGTATAGGTGGTAGTAGGGTCGTACGGAAAACTGGAACCACACCATGTAGAGATTTCTGGCATGTGTCATTTGTAGCACAAGGAGATTTGGGCAATATTGTAGTGGAAGACAAAGTCTGGAATGTTATTTTTGAAATGAAAAGATATAATGACACACTGAAGCCATCCACAACTGAGCTGTTGTGGGTTGTCGGGGGGGATAATGCTCAGAGCTGGTCCATTGTGAATGGCTTCAGAGTGCCATTACATTCATTCTGCTTACAAGTAACTTTCCCAGTTCCGGGAAGCCTTCCCTCCTTGCATTCTATGGCCCACCCTTTACTATTATATTTAAAAACAACATTCATACAGCAGATGACACATCATAATGATTAAGCTCATGTAAATACAGTTGTCAAAATTACCATTTGTCTGTCCCTTTCCTCCCATCTGTTATTTTCTTGTTGCTTCTCCTTCCTCCCCTATCCACAAATTTTAGATTGTTAGTAGACTGGATTTTTTTATGTTGTTGCTTATATTATATTACATAGTGCTACATGGACCTATGTGGGACAACCACTCTAGATATTTATTTTGTCAGCCCGCTCTTTCTCTGACAAGCTGGTGGTGTTATGTGAGGTTCTTTCCTACATTTTGCTTCACGGCAACTTTGTGCGGTAGGTTAGAATGAGAGAGATGGACTGGCCTCAGGTTACCCACTGAGCTTTATGGATGCATGCAGAGTCCTTGTCCAGTGTGGTAATTACTACAGCCTCACTAGTTTAGTTGATGGATACCAGCCCAGCTTGTCACGGGGGTGGAAGACTAGTGACAAAGAATAAAGAAAGGCTTAACTGGTACCCCAATAAGGTGAATTCAATATGGCACTCACATAGCTTCACATTAATAAAGCAAAAAGCATTTATAAAGTTATGTTTATAATGCAATCATTGTTCAATCCATTGTAACACAATTAATTATGTAAAATACAGCAGTTCCCTTTCAAATTATTTTCAGAATTGAGGCAATCCATCTTAGCATGAGTACATTTTTCACTGTGTTTTTAATAAAGCAATTTGCAAATTATCAGCAACTGTATTTATGTGTGATTACTAATGGATTTCTTTCCGTGAACTTTCCTGGTTGCCTCAGTCTTTCATTGGAGCCCTCTGAAGAATATAGGAAATCACGTAAACATTGTGCAATTACTTGGAATATGATTTATTATAATTAATTCATACATGATTTCATACAGATGGCATACTGCCAACTAAGCACTTCCCCCACTTTCAAGTAAAATTATTATTTTAAACTATATCTAGATAGCAAAAATGACCTAGTTGCCTGGAATATATTAGAAACCAGAGAGGATGAGTTTGAATACCTTAATGCTTAGCAACCTAATAGTTAATAGAGAAAAAAAATCCATGTCCTAGTAACCTAGCTCCCCATTTCCTCAAAATATATTGCTACCCAGGGTTTGAAAAGTGATCTTTTGGACTGTAGCTCCTAGGCCATTCTGGGAGTTGTAATACAAAAAATTTCCCTCCTGCTAGGTCTCTTAATGTACTTAGGAAGGTGTTTATATAGAGTCAGAACTTTTGTCTATTTAGCTCAGTATTATCTACACTGACTGGCAATGGCTCTCTAATATTATTCACAGGAATCTTTCTCTCCCTGGCCTAGGACTTTCTGCATGCAATGTATATACTCTGCCACTGAGCTACAGTCCTTTCTCATTTCTCTTGACTCTTCTTTGGCAACATTTCTTTTGACTCTTGCTTGGGATTCTTAGAAGACTGTATTTGGCCCTCTTCTTCTCATTCGCTATTATTCTGATTCCATTTTATCTGAGAGGTGTTCAATTGTGAAGTAGGTGCTTTAGAACATCCTTGTTTACTGGTATGAAAAGTTTTCTCTCACAATTTTGTTTTGGCAGATAAGAGATAAGAGCATGAAAAGAGCAATGCTAGATCAGGTCAAATATCTATTTAGTTCAATATACACATTGGCCAAGTGGCTACCTATGGGAACCAGTGCCATAGCACATATTGTGGCACCACACAGCCCTCCGTGATTGGCATGGTTTAATTGGCAAATAATATTTAATTGGCATCCTATTAATTGGCATTAATATAAATGATACCTGAGGTGATGGCAAGGTCACACTGGAAGAGGCAAATTTCTGACTGCAAACATGACATGGCAAGGAACGTCAGTCCCACCTACTTCTAGGCAAGAGACTCAGTCAGTTCAGGACAATAGCATGGCTGCTCTGAATACAATAGGCGAGAAATATCTACCTGGACTCTCAGAGCTGAAATAGGGAAGTTTCCAGCAAAGTGTGATTGACTTAACCCTGGTCCCTGTGTACCTGGATGTTTTCCCATTGTCTCCCCACCTCTCCACAATATCCAGCTATTATGACAACCATTATTGTAAGGATGGGCCAACCGAATCCTCGAATCTTTGGCAGGGATTCGAAATTTGGGAATCTGAATCCCTGTGACAAAATAGGCAAATGGAATATTTTGAATCTGCCACTCAAACAGTTTGTTGGAGACCAGGACACCTGAAAACCTGGGAGACTGGGATGCCTGAAAACCTGGGAGACCAGGACACCTGAAAACTTGGGAGACCAGGATCCCTGGAAACTCGGGACCAGGACGGGATCCTGCTCCTCGCGTGTTTTCCCACCCAACGTGGGCATGAGTGATTGGACAGCAGATTGACATAAAGCCTTGCATGCCCTGGAGGCCACCATTTCTCCCTCCTGCTGCCTGTGCCCCTAGTGTTGCCTCTCCCTGCTGCTGCCTCCCTCTGCAAGGTAATTTTGGGATAGGCACTGGGAGGTGAGGGACAAAACTGAGTTTATGTGTGGGGTCTAGGAGCTTGTGGGAATGTCCCAGGGGGTTCCAAAGACTGCAGAAAGGGGTTTAGGGGTTCCATGCAAGCCATGCCAGCCATACTTTCCCCTTCACCAGCTTTCTTTGGTCAGTTCTGGGACTAAGATTGTCATGATGCCACTTCCTCTTTTAGTTTCTGTGTCTTGAATACATGAATACTTCAGTCAACCCATTTTAAAGCTCCCTTTTAGAAAGTCTTTTTATACTTCTCAACCCCTTTTCCTCTTTTTCCTCTGTCTAGCTGCAAGTTTATAAGCAGCATTGCCATTGAAGGGTTGCAAAGGAGAGCTGGAGAAACACAGATTGTTGGTCTTGTGTTGCAGCAGCATGTCTGTGGTAAACAATGAATGCCAAAAAAACTGAGCTGGGAAAGAATGGGATTCTACTCTAGCTGATTCTGTAGGAGGAATGTGTGTTGCCTACAACAAACAAGGTGAATAATAGCTGCCTCCGGAATCGTTTATTGAGCATGCATTAATCTGTATTAGTTTTTGATTTGAGACTGGAGAGTAGGGATTGGAAATTATTGAGACAGGTCTGGAATTTGACTTGAGTGTCCCTTGGAGGACTTGAGGGTAGGGAACTGCCTGGACTAGAGGCTTGTTTGTGTGTATGTGTGTGTGTGTGTGTTTAAGTGCTTTCTTTGTTGCAGGACTTGAGACTTGACTCTTGAGACTGCAGGGTGCAGAATTGAGATTGGACTAGAGGCTGTTTGTGTGTGTGTGTGTGTGTGTGTGTGTGTGTGTGTGTGTGTTTTAAGTGCCTTTGTTGCTGCAGGACTTGAGACTTGACTGGAAGCTACAGTCTTCTTGAGATTTCAAGGACAGCTAAACATTTCTTTGCATCGCTCCCTTGCAAAGCATTTTAAGACACAATTCTAGGGTTTGTAGTTTTACAAGGGGTGCAAAGAAAAGCTAGTTTTGACCTGGATTATCTTTGTACTGTAATATGTGGCCCTGTTTACACAGGCAGGAAAATGTGGGATTAATCCACATTTTCCTGCCTGTGTAGAAAGGGCCTTCATGTCATTTTCAATCTGGGAAGATCCTGAGGCAAAACTATGACAATTGTCCTGGCCAGATTTCTTCAGAGGGAGGTTTGTCTTTGCCTAGGCTTTTGCTAAAGGTGAGAGAGTGTGTCTTGCTCAAGGTTATCCTTCTTTCCCTTTCTTTTTAAACCCTTTTTAAAAAAAGGATTTGAAAGATTTGAGATTTGTGAGATTTGTAGATTCCCAGAACCTTCCAGGGATTCAAATCTGGCCCTAAAATCCGGATCCAGATTTGGAAAATTCTGGATTTGTCCCACCCCTACATTATTCCCTTGCCACTCAAATATGAATCCCGTTGACTCAGTCTGGGCTTCATTGTTTGTGTTGCAACTCCAATTGTCCACTTATCTGGGAGTGTAAGTCACAATCATACTCTTGGGACATTTTTTGGGTACAAATACCCCAAAAATTCTCTGGCCACGTGCTCTCCCTGAGCACATGGTCTAACTGACTAGCTAGGGGGAGGAGCTGGCAGTTCTTTATCTCTGCTCCCAGCAGAGATCCTTGAAAAACAAGGAAATGATAGGATCACTGCATGGAGAAGGTGACCAGTTAATAACGGGGGGGGGGGGGGAGAGAAGGCAGAACTACTCAATAATAATTATTGCCCAGTCAGCCTGACTTCAATTCCAGGAAAGATCCTAGAGCAGATTACGTCCCTTATCGGGCTTCCTGGGGTCTGGCTGTATGCAGGGCTGCTGGAATACTGGACAGCAGCGATAGAGCCTAGCCCCCGTCTTCTTTCCTTCTCCAGGTGCAGGCTTAGTTGTACGTAGAATTACCAGCTTCCGGAGTGGTAATAGTATAACTCAGCCTGAATCTCCGTGCCACTTCTTCAAGGTGAGCTTGAGTGGGTTAGTAGGGTCCCCAGCTACCGACCACCCCCCTTCGCTCGCTTTACACGTGTCCAATGTATCCAAGGTTTTATACCAGCCACCTTTACAGCTGTGGGGGTGGAAAGAATGACAGTTTTTGGTCCTTTCCAACAGGGAGTCAATGGATCAGATCTCCAATCCTTAACCCAAACCTCATCCCCTGGCTGGAAAGGGTGAACCTCAGTGATAGGGATGGGGAACCTATTTTCTATTGCATGACAGAGCTGCGACTGCAAAGCTTTACCTAGCGCCTGCACTTCTTGCTGTAGACTGACATTTCCTAGTTCCTGAATGTCCCCCCTTAACCCTGAAAGGATCTGAGGGGGTCTCCCGTACTGTAATTCGAAGGGGGACAGTTTGGTGACTCCGTGAGGAGTGCACCAAATTCTAAACAGAGCCAAGGGCAACACCTCCACCCATTTTAATTTTGTTTCTTGACATAGTTTGGCCAGATGTGATTTGAGAGTCCGATTCATTCTTTCTACTTGCCAGGAACTCTGGGGCCGGTATGCACAATTCAGCTTCCACTGGATACCAAGCAGCTGATTTACTCCTTGCAACACCTTGTCGAGGAAGCTGGGGCCATTGTCGGATCCGATAGATAAAGGCAACCCGTGCCTCGGTATTATGTCTTTTAGCAGAGCCCGGCTTACTTCCCTCGCCTTCTCTGTCCGGGTGGGGTATGCTTCCACCCATCCGGTGAAAGTACAGACAAAAACCAACAGGTATCGATAGTGTCCTGCTCTGGGCATCTCCGTGAAGTCCACTACCAGCACTTAGAATGGTAGGGCCCCATGTGTTTGAACTCCTGGAGGGGGTCCCTTCCCTTGTCTGGGGTTGTTTCTTGTGCACTCCGGGCATCGCGCCGAGGCTGAGTTGGTCAAGGCATGGAGTCCGTTGATGAACACCTGCTTCTGTAACAATGCAGCCAAAGGGCTCTTCCCTAGATGGGTGGCTCTGTGGGCTGCCTGCACAACCTTCCAAGACAACTGTTGGGGTACGAAGATCCGGCCATCAGGCAATTCCCACCAGCCTTGGGGGGTCTTTTGAGCCCTCATGGGCCCCTGTGCCATCTGATCTTCCCCGCTGCTGTACCTTGGGGCCGCATCAGCCAAATCAACTTGGAGCAGCGGGGTTATCACTCCGCTTGTTATCCCGTCTTCTATGGCAACTGTCTTGGCCACTCGATCGGCTCTCCTATTTCCCTGGGCTACTTTACTCTCCCACCGCTGGTGTCCTCTACAATGCATCACTGCCGCCCTTCTAGGATACCATACAGCTCCGAGGAGTTCTGAAATTTCCTTAGCATTTTTGATCCCTTGCCCAGCGGAATTAATCAGTCCCTTTTCATGATATAAGGCTCCATGGGCGTGGAGGGTAGTAAAAGCGTATTTCGAATCGGTGTAAACATTTACTGTAAGTCCAGCTGCCAAGGTTAGGGCTCTGATCAAGGCGATCAGTTCCGCTCTCTGGGCTGAGGTTCCTACTGGCAAAGGGTGTGCTTCGATGGTTTTGTCCTTAGTAACTACTGCATATCCCGCATAACATTTCCCATCTCGAACAAAACTGCTCCCATCTGTAAAATAGGTAATATCGGGATGTGGCCAAGGGGTGTCTCGGAGATCTGGTCGGCTTGAATAAACTTCATCCATTGTAGCAATACAGTCATGCCTTACAGACTCGCCTGAGTCTACAGGTAACAGGGTTGTAGGGTTTAGATTGGGCGATACTTCTAACTTGACATGGGGGTTCTCACAGAGCATGGCTTGGTATCTAGTCATCCGTTCATTAGTAAACCAGTAGTTCCCTTTGTACTCCATCAGAGTTAGTACGGCGTGTGGGACCCGCACCACTAATTCCTGCCCCATGGCCAATTTGTCTGCTTCCTTGACTAGAAGGGTGGTGGCCACTATAGCTTTTAAACAGGCTGGCCACCCCTTCGCCACTGAATCCAGCTGTTTAGACAAGTACGCGACTGGACGCTGCCAGGATCCCAGTTGCTGTGTCAATACTCCCACTGCCACATTTTCTCTTTCATGCACGTACAACAGAAAAGGTTTTGTCACATCTGGGAGTCCTAAAGCTGGTGATTGAAGCAATGCTTTCTTAATGTTAAGGAAGGCTCGTTTCTGCAACTCTCCCCACGGAAAAGGGTCTCTCTCCGCTCCTCTAGTTGCTTCGTACAAGTGGCTCACATCTTGGTTACCAAACCTGAATTGGTTAAAAGCATTGTTTGTAATTTTGTTGCCAGTAGTGTTAATGCTCCTGTTTCTGTGTATATGCTTTCCTTGTTTTATACAATGTATAAGTAATATGCTTCAAATTACTTCCAGTAAGACAGCAGCTCTGTACGCTTTAATGGCTCAGCCTGACGCTGTTTTATAATATAACGTCACGAAATGCTATAATTGTTTAGAAATTATGTATTTAAGGGGGGAAATGATATAGGTATGAATTAGAAATAATAAAGTAGAAATAAAGTAGAAGCTGGGGGCTTAGGTCAGAGGAACGGAGAAAGAAGGGTAAAAAGGTCACGAGAGCCAATGTATCACGTAGCTAGGATGTTGATCACATAGCCAGGGTGTTGTTTGTTTATTGACTGGCTGCGGTAATTGCAGATTGTAGATAAGCACTTTCCGGGGTCTGAGTGTGGGGGTAATTAGCTAGTAACAGCATGTGGTATTTGTGACCCCGGAGGGGCGGACTGAGATATGCCTGTGATCTTTGCCTGTGATCTTTGTGTATGCTGTGAACTTTGTCTATAAAAGAGCTGTGAAACTTGGATTCAGGGCTTTTGGAGACATCCAGCCAAAAGCCCGCGCGTCATAAATTACTCTTTTTCTTGCTCTGTGGTCTCTGTGTTCTCTGGGCTCCTGCAACAATACTAAGTGGTATGCTTAGGAGAAAGCTGGAAGAGGAAAGACTGGGGAAGGAAGTAAAGTAATCCAGAGAGATCAGTCTGCATAGAAAAGATAAACAAGATAAACACTTACGTCACCCTGGCTGTCTTCACTACCATTGCTCCTGTAGTCTTTTGTTCGCTGTTTGTGAAAAGTTTCATTGTATTGTTCTTCACCTCTAAAGCCTTTTCCACACCCTATCTTTTGCAAGGTTGTCTGGTGGGGATCCTGGCATTGGCTCTGCTGGGAAAGGAGCACAAGAGTGCTCCTCTCCACACTATCTGGCTCCCTCTGGAAGGGAGTAAGATGGCCACACCTCTTCCTTCCAGAGCACAGCCGGGTACCTTCCCAGGCTTTGACTGAATTATACAACATACAGGATAAGAAAACTGCGGCTAGTGGTGAGGAATCATAAGGGAGTAGTTGTTCATGAACAAATAAAGGACCACAGGTTCCTATGCTAAAGCGTGGACATTTATTTTTACTTATTTAAATTTTTTGTTTATTTTTAATTTTTTAAAGTTCTGAATCTTCCATCAGGTACCACCTTAAATGTGGCCCTTAATAAAACTATAGAGTGACATTCATTCTAAGGCCCTCCTAAAGAGAGCCAGAAATAAATAAATAAATAAATAAATAAGGAAGGAAACCACAAAGAAATCAAATATATTAGTGACAGCCCACAAATCAATCCATCATATTTATGAATACCAATACATCCAAGTTGGCTAACAAGCAAGAAATTCAAATTTGTTAATAAAATCACAATAACACAATATGAAAATCTTAGGACTCACCAAGACAATTAGCATCAATGCCCTAAGTAGATGTTAGATGAGGTTACACTCACTCTGAAGACACAAGTATGCTGTTTGGGTGTACCGTTGGACTCATCTTTGAAGCTGGAGACCCAGGTTTCAGCAGTGACCTGGAGTGCTTTTGCATATTTAAAACCTGTGCACCACCTGTGCCCATTCCTCGAGATGCTGGATCTGGTCACAGTGGCACATGACTTAGTTACACCTTTTTAGACTACTGTAATGCACTGTACTTGGGGCTCCCTTGAAAGAGTGTTCAGAAACTCCAGCTGATCCAAAGAGCCGCAGCTAAAGTGTTAACTGGGCTTGGTTATTGAGACCATACCACATCCCTGTTGGCATAGCTCTGCTGGCTGCCAGTTTGTTTCTAGATGCAGTTCAGATCTAGGCTCAGGTCCAGGCTATTTGGCAAACTGTATCTCCCTGTATGAGCCAGGCTGGGCTCTGAGATCATCAGGAAAGGCCCTTGTCTCAGCCCCACCATCATTGCAAGCATGGTTGGTGGGCACATAAGATAGGGCCTTTCAGCAGCTGCCCCTTGACTCTGGAACTCCCTTCCCAGGGAAGCTGGAATGGCCCCCTCCTTTTTGTCCTTCCAGCAGCAAGCTAAAACCTTTCTATTCAGACAGACTTTTAAAACAGAAAGTTTTTAAAGAATTGTTTTAACG
The DNA here is from genome assembly GCA_948472985.1 of Iguana delicatissima. Classification (NCBI taxonomy): domain Eukaryota; kingdom Metazoa; phylum Chordata; class Lepidosauria; order Squamata; family Iguanidae; genus Iguana; species Iguana delicatissima. Next base: position 4,092 of record CAOKZL010002554.1, on the reverse strand, counting down.
GCTGTTTTTAACTTTTTCAATTGCATTTTTTATTCTTTACTGGAGTGTTATTGTTTTAGCACAGTAAACAGTTTAATTATATTTTAATATTCATTTTTTGTATGTTTTTAATTGTATTGCTTTTTAAATAGCCACTTTGAGCCAAATTTTGGTGAAAACAGGATATAAATAAATAGAGGAGGAGGGGTGGGGAGGAGAATCTCCTAATCCATTCGGGTTAGCTCACAGTCTCTTACATAGGAAAGGATACGTATAAAGCATAGAGCAAGGCGTTTTTATATGCAGCACCTGTTTTATGAACCAGTCTTTCCATGGATGCCCATCACAACTCATTGTTTTTGCCAGAGTCAGGAATCCTGTGGTTCTTCAAACGTTGTTGAGATGCAAATCCCAGCATAGCCAATTTTGAGGAATGGTGGCAGCTACTTTATATACTTTTTACTCATGTTTTTTTTTTAAAGTTCTTGTACTTCCTGCTCATGGGATAAATCCAGTGTTAGTTCTACTTAGAACAGACTCTCTGAAAATGAATGGGACTTGCCGGTAACAACCATCTTAAGTTCCATTTCTTTCAGTGAATCTCTTCAAGGTAGGACTGCTGGTGGATTTAGCCCTATATAGCTTGGAAATTTCATAATTCCATTAAGAGTAAATATTTTGACGTTTTAATCATGTTTTATTGCCTTGAGCATCTTTTTGGGAAAACATAGTAATTTTTCTTGAATAAATTTAATGCCTTCTCACATGGTTAAAAAAAATGACCTCTGCATTGAACCAATTATAAAAATTACAAATAAACAATTACAAATAGCTCAGTCCATCCATCTACCGTGTAATGAAGCGGAAAACTGAATCCCTTTGGAGTGATTGATTCTATGGCTTTGAACCATTACAGGAATAAAAATATCAGTAAAATAATCTTATGTCATTGTTTACACAGCTGGATCATATACCAGTAGAAGCTTTATAATCACAGATTCAGAAAACATAGCTGTGCCAGTCTGTTGTAATAAAACCAGCCAGGAAACCCTAGGGTGCCTTAAGGTCAAACAAATTTACTATGCCATAAGCTTTCACAGATTATAGTCCATTTTGTTAGCTGCACTGAAGTATTCTTCATGAGATGTGTAAAATATTTTCTCCATTTCAGAGTTGTATTCAGACACAACATTAATTCCTAGTCTAAAGTTATATGATTGAGCCTTGCACTCATAAGTTCCCCTCATCTTTAAAGCCAGGAAGAAAAAAAAGGAAGTTTGCTTCTGGTTTTGTCAAATCTCTATTTATTATATCCAAATAAAACCTTATAAAAGTTATTTTTAGACTGCAGCTCTCAGAATCCTTCAACTTGGAGAACTTTGGGACCTGTAGTCCAGAAGGGTAACTTTTTCAGATTCTGTTCTGAAACGTTGCCATCTCTGCTTAGTTAACTGTGGTTTGTTCAAGCAAGGCAACTTCAATGTGGAGTTTACTATCTTGGTTTGGTGGGCTAAATCAGTGTGAAAACTAACTATTCAGGGTTCAGACAACAAAAAATTAATTGGATGGAAACAGAAGGAAATGCTTCACACAAATGAGAGGTGGAAAACAGATGGGATGATGAAGAAGAGATTTTTTTTATTCTGATCAAGAAGATAATTTAGAATTTCCAGCCAGTATTGAACACATGCCATTCTACCTTCTAAGAAAGTTTCTCTTCCATATCAGTTCAGCAAGGAAGACACATTGCCTCTCCCACTAGTCCAATAAGAAGAACTAAATTTCCCCCTTTGTAATTAAAGTTAAAAGAACTGGTCTGGTTTGTTCTGTATCTGTCCTTTAAAAGCCTTTAAGCCTATTAACAATCATGTGGCAATTAGTGCTCATGTGATTGGTAATTATGGTATGTTTTGAGACTGCCATAAAGTAGACTCCCTACCCCTATCTATTAGCTTACTAGCCACCCTTCTTATGTGATTTTATGTTAGAAATTAATTTCAGATTTATGAGATTTAGATATTTTTCCATTGTGGTCCAGACCAGCACATTCTCAAATTACAGATAATGGCTCTTTATGTTAAGGCAGTGAACTGAAGAGGAATTATTTCCAAACAACAAAAAATAGATTTTCCTTTTGGAAAGTAGCAAATGCGTTCAAAACGTATACAAGTGTTACCACCGTGTACTGGCCTGGCCTTTGGTGAACCAAACATATCATTTGGATATCACAGTTTGGCCCTACTCTGCCACCAGCCAAGTGTTTGTGAGGCCACTGAACAAGCGCGAAGCTAGGCATGGCTACTATTTGCTGCTCACACCAAACCAAGCCAGAGATTGCCAGATCTGCTTAAGGGACCTCCCGAAACAAACACCCTCATTACCAATGCGTGATAAACAAAGAGACCCTCTGCCCTGAGGGGGCATCCTAGTGAGCTAAGTGCTTAACTGCCGAGCTAGCCGCATCTACATACTGGCCATACTATTGTCAATTCAGTCTATAACTCAATCATGTAAATTCTGACCTTTCGGAAGCATTGTCTACAACCCAAAACTTATTGTTTTCATCCAATACCAGACTAGCCTATGGCCGTTCTTTCCCTGATAAAAAAACCCAGTTCCAAGAGCTCTTTAGATCTCTCACTGGAATGCTCGGACTTCACTGAACTTCCATCTCGCCTTGCTGCCGCTTCTTCTGCGAGCTCCCCTCGGCCGCCACGCTGGGTTTCCTTCTCTTCAGTTGGCTCCCCCAGAACTGCAGGATTGGTGACGTATCACCGATTCCCCAAAAACTCTGTTTCCTATTCTAGTTAGGAGTGTGTTCATGTTTTTCTTAATAATTGTTTAATAAATCTTAATAGCTATTCTGAACTGCCTGACTGCTCACTGACCTGACGTTGTAGACATAGGGTAAAAGATCCCCGCTAAGTTACCCTGCCTCTCGTTAGCCAAGAGAGTGCTCCAGCTAATTTCCCCATCTTTGCTTTTTGTTGTTTGGTTATTTGGGCGCCCCTCACAGGACCCCCAAGTCACAGGGTAACAGAGTGGTGGAGCAACGTGGGCAACCCCGGTACCCCTAATTTGAGAAGGAGTAGCGAACCTCCTCAAATTGGGCGGTACTGACTTAGGAAACGGTCAGTGAGTTGTTTTAGAGCACTGGTAGGCAGGCTAGTGTATGTGTGTGATTTCTGTGTGTATGTGCAGTAATTCTATCGGGTGGATATCTGTACGCCTCTCTTGTCTTGTCCTGGGAACCACTTCCCCATCTGGGGTCTATCGTGGGCTGGGATTGTACGTGTTTTAGGCCTAGCACGACAGGAACAGTCTACACACATTCAACACCTTAGCAGCAAGGCACATCAACGCAAAAGGAGCAGACTCCCACTCCTTTTGCTGTCCCCTTGTAAGTTTCCCTTTTGTTTTGTGCTTGGTTTGTATTGGAGAAGGCGCTGATGGTGATTCCAGGCTTCTCAGTTTTGCGGGTGCGTCCTGATATTGCCGGCTTGTTAGGTTTGGGTGGTGAGTCCCGACCTAGCTGTGGGTTTAGCGGTTTAGCCTGAGGTAGAGGAAGGTACCCCTCACCCAGAAAACCAGAATAGGGGCAGTTCAGTTTTGAGTTCCTTATCCCTCTTCCCCCACTGCTTGTCCAGGTGACGTAGCAAGTTCCTTTGGGTTCATCACCCCCCTTCAGCGAAAGGGTCCCCCTGGGCCTTGTGTGGCCTTCCCGTCCCTGAACCGTTGGCCTTGTCCTTTTGTCATCAGTGCTGTCGAGGTGCAGAAGCGGGCCTGAGTGTACAAAAGTGACCTTTCTTTGGGCAGGCTGGAGTTTGGTTCCTGTTCCCTCTTCCCTAGCAAAGTTCCAGTGAGTTCCTTTTCCTTAGTTCCCCCAGGGGTCTAGGTGATCCTACCCGTCACTCCAGGTCCTGGACCTGTATGTGTAGAGGAATTTGTGTTATTGTGGTATTTGTGTAGGAAATTTGTGTTGTTGTTGTGTTGTGTGGTATAGAGAAATGGCTAAGGAGAGCCCTGTTGCAGTTAAGGACCTCATGTGTGAGGAAGAGGTCCGAGGGAAACTGGAGAGATGGGTTTTAGGTAAAGAAAAGTGCCCCTGGAAAG